>CM050167.1:182098791-182258791 GCA_027410445.1 Discoglossus pictus
TGTGAGGCCCAGGCCCTCTCTGACTTGGTCACCTCACTCATCCCCTCCCTAAACTTACATCACGGTAGCCATCGCTTTAGTCACTGTGCCGTGAATGGACAGTATTCATGTCTGCAAAGACACTGACTAGTGTGTGTCTGAGAATCACCACTTGCTGGCTCTGAGGATCACATCACTGTTTATTTTTGTAATTAGAGATTGGTTTACATCTTTCTAAGCACAAGCATTGCATTTTTATATGAACAGGGTTTCCCACAACACAATATTTGCCTGGAAATTATAAAAGAGAATTAAACAAATAAGCAGTTGAGGGGCATAATTAATGTATGTTTTTGTCTGTTTGTTTTTTTTAACTGTGCTCGGTATTGCTCATTAAGTCTTTTTTTATTTTTATTTTAGTTCAGTTTTTATACAGTGTACTCGGGTCTGCTGGTACTTAAAGAATTGCAGCTGTTGTGGTGGCAGGACGGTATCCTAGACCGCCAGCACCTGTCGGCCAAAATAAATCTTAGCTATATATCCACTCCTACTTAAGACTCTTGCTGGGAATGATTAATGTAGATGAGAATGGAAGCACATTTTACTAAAAGTATACCACGCAGCCTTGATTTGAAGACTGGTCCATGTGATTGGCTCAGGGGTGTTTTCAGCAAGTGCTGCTTTACAGATAGGGTGGTTGTGTCATCTTATAGAAATGTTGGCAACAAATACTGTTAATGGACTACTGGTAGTCAGTATTTTTTTATAACAATTTTAACTATATTTTATAATTTGCACAATATGGTTTTAGAAAGTAAAAAACAAAAAAGGCTATTAATAATGTATCTATAATATGTAACTATGCAGTTGAGAGAACCACCTTTTTGCCATGTCAGAGCTCCTCACTCAGCAGGGTTTGTCATTGTAAACTGAGATTTCAATTAGTCCTGTTGAAAGCAATGGCATGAATTTCCACATTTCAAGCAAACACCTCTCTGTATTAACGGTCCTCCAACTTGAAATCAATATGTTATCTCCCAAAGCAGTATAAGTGCATATAGAAAATTAAGACTGTATTTTATTTTTTAACATATTACTTAAAACATTGTGCCCACTATCGAGTGTAGTTTTTGAAAAAAAGGAGCATGTTTTAAACATGCAACTACAGTGGTCTTTGGACCTTTTCTGTTTTCTTACAGTGGCAGCCAGAAACCACTAGTTGGCGCTGCCAAGATTTTCATCAATTTCCTAAAGTTAGACTTGGGTTAGGGTAAGGTTTTAGGGGTTAGGTTTAGGATTAGGCTTAGGCTTAGGCTAAGGTTTAGGGTTAGATTTAGGGGTGGATAGTGCAGATAATAAGCTTTACACTAACCAGAAATTGCTGAAAATCTTGGCTGAATCTTGGGCAGAAAACAGGAAATATATGTAGTCTTCTTGAGTGTTAGTTGATATACCTGGTACAAGTTTCATTGCAGGATACTAAAGAGATACATTTACTGCCTTGTAGCAAATAAGATTTGATTTTCGAGGGGGAATCATTTGTGCTGTGAAAAGCTGGACCGCATCTAATGATAAATAGAGCCTTTTTATTTTGCATTCATATATTGCAGGTGTTATGAGAATGGGTGTATGTCTTCAAGACAGCTGAGCCCTAGTGCAGTGTGATTAACACTAGCTTCTTGTTCTCTTCCTTTAGTGTCTATTTACTCTGTGTGTTTGGTTTCTGTGATAGAATGTGTTTATTTGTAAGAGCCTAGCATTGCTACTTTGTAGTGGATTTCTTCTTGAGGATATAAGTCTGTCTGCCGACAGATATTGCAACAGTGTTTCATAGTGTTTCCCAGCAGGATGAGTACAGGATGAGATCACTTCCTTGTCTGTGTAACTTCATCCTCCATCTTTCAGTTGCCGTGTTATTCCATTTCTTCAGAATCATGAGACAGTGATACTCCCCCGAACGTATGTTAGACAGAAGCCAAGACCCAGTGCAAACTCATAATGTACAGAGCAAGAAAAATGTGACAGGACACTGTGCTATGTATATCGCTGCTCTCCTTAGGTGAACTTACTTAAAAGCTACACTAAGAACACTGAATATCTTAGATGAGAGATTGTATTTTTTTTAAAGAATAAACATTGTTTTAACATTTTCACTGATAGAAACTCCTTGTTGACCTCATCCATTTAATTGCCTAATCTACTTAATCAGTTTTGTAATATTTATTCTTGCATTGTATAGACTGGCAACCATTTTAGTTTTCTGTAAATATATCCCCAAGTAACCTCTTTCCTCAGAAGCATAATTGCACTTTTTGCTCACACTATTAAGATGTGCCTATGTCAAGTGACTAAAAGGAAAACATTGGTCCTGGAAAAAACGTTCTGTTCCACATTATTGCCGCTATTTATGGAACAGCCTATGTTAGCTCTGAGGGAAAAAAAATTATATATATATATATATATATATATATATATATATATATATATATATATATATATATATATATATATATATATATATATGGAATAGCAAAGGTTTTCAAACCTTAAAAATGTTGTAACAATAATGTGCCATCTCGAATATATAATAAATTTATGAGGTACAATGTTTCAAATTCTAAATAGTATTGATTTCCTCCTACAAAAATAGTTGGATTTATTTTAATCTACACAGATATGGATGGGGTAATACAATTAAAATGTTGCTATGTTTTCACACTGGTATCCTTCTAATAATTGTGTTTCATTATCTATTTCAAATATATAATTATAATCTGTATTATATATATATATATATATATATATATATATATATATATATATATATATATATATATATATATATAGAATTTAGTTTTGATCAGATGTGCCAGTTTTACATATTAACATACTTTTCCCTTGTCTTAGAAAAAAAATTACTAATCCGGTACGTACACACACACCTTTTAATTTTATATTATGAATACATTTTACACATTTACCTTTGAAATATACACTTTAATTTTACGTCGTAGAGAAATATATAAATTACACATTCCTGCACACCAGTGAAGAAAATTAAGTTATGTATAGGTTAGAATGTATTCTGTACAGTCAATACATTTGATACACCATCTATATCTTAATATAAACATATTGTTTTGCATACACAAAGAAAACATTTTGTTCAAATGATATTTGTAGTTTCAAGCAATTAGCTTTTAATTTCACAATGTGAGAAAGTGAATAACCTTTCTGTTCCCAACCTCCCATGTGCTTTGTTCTTAATAAGATCAGTAGTTAAGGGTCATTCTTTCCTCAGAAGATTATTTCAGTTTTGATGCTTGACTGCCTTTACTAGGTTTTAAAATACTGACCAGAATTCACTAGGCTTTGCATGGGGGTGCAAAGTGCTTTGATGAGCCTTCAGTGTTAGTTTTCTTTAAGAAAAAAAATAAAATTCCTTCTTGGAAGTTTTGCGGCCTTAGAAGTTTAATGAATTTTGCCCAATGTTCTTAGTACTGTAGGATTGCACCTCAACACATTTGTTGGCCGATAACAGTGGTCTGTTCATGTATTTGCAGAACATAGTGTTTAGTCTCTGTAATTCTGCATTTCCTTGTGGTTCTATGGATGTGGTTTCCTCTGGCATAAATTGTCAGTGCTGATTTTTTTCCATATCATTTAAAATATTTTTTTATATGTCAAAAAAGGTTTGGCTTATGGTATTGTGACTAACTAGGCTAGTGACTGCAAGCATTGATCCAATGAATATCTGTTGCTACATAACATGAGTAGAATGCTCCCAATAATGAATTATATGTTTTTAAAATGCATTCTATTTATTATTATTTTAAAATTGGCATAATGTTTAAATCTATAAAAATATTTTAAAGAAAACCCCTCTTTTTAGTATTGTAGCCCTCACAATGCTATTTTGAATTCAGAGAGACAATGTGAGAAGAGACAGTGGAATAATGCTCCAAGTGGTTCACTACACTGGAAGTTCAAACTGATGGCCAACCACCATGGACAGATGAGACTGTTCTAATAAGCATGCTGACTCCATGCTGTTGCTTATGTTGTTGTGTAATGACAGACCAATTACATGGCAGCTACTCCATCAACTGTAAAAGTAATACTTCAGGATACTTTATATTGGAACCTAATGTCTATTTACTCATAGTTGTAATAATGTTTATTCCATTCTCTGTATCCTTAATATGTTGTGATCTGGTTTTCAGCTTGAAGAGGAGCAATCAGTTTGTGATGCTGCAAGTTCTAGCTCATCTACAGATGACACCACATCTCTAGAAAGGCACTCTTCCCATGGTAGTGATATTTCTCTTCCTCTTGCTTTGAGCATGAAAAAGCACAAACACAAAGACAGGTTCAGCCTGGACAGCAGCTGCAGCAGCACTGTGACTGCATCCGTGGAGGAAAGGGAAAGTGAGCATACTGGGACATCAGAGATAGAAGAAGAGTTGGACAGCATCACTGAGGTCCCTGCACACGCCTCCCGCTCTAAGTGCTCCATGCGCTCGCTCTCTCCATTCAGACGGCACAGCTGGGAGCCTGGAAAACATGCCAGCAATGATGCAGAGATCAACCGTAGAAGGTGAGCACGTAATTAGCATCCATTACCTTCTAAAAAGAAAAAATGCAAATGTCTGGTGCATCGTATTTGGAACACATTAAATCTAAATATTTTGTCAAAAAAGTATACGTTTCAGATTGCTCTAATTTTCCTGAAGTATGTCAGGCTGGCTAGGGGATACCCTTTTAAGCAATGTTTGACAACTCTAGTCCTCATGGCCAGGGCCCGCTGGTATGCCAGAGTTAAGGATATCCATACTTAAGCACTGGTTACTCAGGCCAAATGGCTAAACTGTTGATTTCCCCACTCTCAGCTATATTTGAAATATCTTTAAATCCTAAAGAGTGAAGCTGGGAAACTGTGATCTTAAAGATCAATTAGAAAATAATTCATTACAGGAGTTTGGGGTACTCTAGAGCAGGGGTGTGCAAGTTCGGTCCTGGAGGGCCACACACAAGTCTGGATTTGATGATATACCTGCTGCGCACAGGTGAGTCAATCACTTCTTCAGTCATGGACAGAAAGGATATACTCAAATCCAGGCATGTTTGTGGCCCTCCAGGACCGAACTTGCCCCACCCCTGCTCCTAGAGGGGTTTCTCTTTACATGCCTGGTACACACTCAAAATAGAATCACATGATCATATGTAAGTGTAAAAGTTCTGGGCTACCATGCAAAATTTATGGCTGGTTATTTATATTTTTCTCCAAAATGTACAATTTCAATCCGAGCAGGGGCCTGCAACTTTTAACTAAAGAGCCAAACTACATCAAACTCAAAACCAGGACATAACCAGAAAGCCTGTATAAGATAGACTCTAAATATGGAGTGGATAATTAAAAGAATAAATTTGTACTTCTACGAAAACACACAAACAAAAGTTCTGAATGTATATAAAAGGTACAAAGTTTGTCTAGTTTGCCTTTTTCTTTGAAGAATCTGCATGTTACAGATGGCAAGGTAATGGTGAATGCAGAGAATATGAAAGTCATAAAGCAAAGTGACTGTGATTTCACTGGAAATGGCAATAGAGCTATATTTTGTTATACATTTATCCAGAGATACATTTTGTTCTTTGGAGCCACACATTGCAGACCCCTGACCTAAATTGTTTTATTATAAAAGAGGAAGGATTGAATGCTTTATATAGGAATACTAGAGATGGGTGGAACCTGTAGACCTGTTGAATAAGTTGAGGACATTTTCTCATACTCCCCTCACTTCCCACTCACTCTCACCAAGACACCAAGAAAAAACAAATTGCTCTGGCTATTACTTATGGTGAGTTTATTTAGGAAAGATGTGGATTAGTAGCAAACTAACATAGCTGCCACCAATTTACTCACCGGGCTGCAACTACTGGCAGAGATAATCCATCTAGCGGCCAATTTACATTATATCCAATAAGCTATAACGCATATGATCAAGACTTATCAAAAATGTTCTGGTATGTCACTCTGGATGTGCAGAAATACTTCATTCCTAATGTTCTGCGCAAAAGGCAAATTATGTCCTTGAATATGAGAGAGAAAACATATTATGTTATGACTAAAAACCTTTGTGCTTGTCTCTAAATTAAATAGCCAATTCATGGGTCAGATGTATTTAACTATTTCATAAATAATATCTTATAAAAAATGTAAAATACTAGTTCACAGCCTATATCCCAGCCAAATATCACACTAACTGGAAAGAGTGCTAATTGTGTGTGTGTGTGTGTGTGTATATATATATATATATATATATATATATATATATATATATATATGTGTATATAGATATTTGTATAATTTCTCCAACAAATACAAACCGAAGTTTAGTCAGTTTGAAGTCAACATACATCGGAATAATGTGGAACAGATGGGGCCAAATTACTTCTACATCAGTTGGCTTGAACGGTTTTCGTCATTAGTTTTGTAATATAGATTATATTATTTTTCAATTGTGTCCAAAGATATTTATTGGACATAAGTTTTTTACATTGCTTGACCTCAAAGTTGATAAAAAAAGGTGGTTGACCTTTCTTACTGCTAGTGTAGATCTTTACTGTCCATTGTGTTTCCTTCCTTGAAGATCTTTTCTGCTTTTAATCATTTTCAATCTCTCCTCATTGTATCCTGCCCATTCATGTTGACATTATTTCATGCATTCTTTTCTGCCAATCGCTGATCACTATTCATGATTCATTTTCAGTTCAATGCGAGTTCTGGGGGATGTTGTAAGGAAGCCTCCAGTTCATAGACGAAGGTATCCAAATAACGCACCATCTTTATTCCATGTCCGTATCTACTAACCTTTCAAATTTAACACTTCTAGTTTTAGTGCATCTTTAATTTGTTAACTACTAAAGGAAATTTTGGTGCAGTGGTCAGCAGTCAGTGACTTTGTTTAGATGGTTGTTCAGTTATAATGAATAAGCTAGAAATGCTAGGATCCCCATTCAAATGATAAACCCATTTAAACAAGACTACACCATAAATATGTGTAAAGGACAATACATCACATTTTGTTTTTATTGATCTATTTTTAGTTTTTAAGAAATCAGATTTGCTACCTAGTATAATTGTTCAAAAAAAGCCCACTGTAAATATGAGATCTCATTGGTCCTTGATCTTACTACTTATTAAAATGCTTTGACTACCTCCATGTCTCTCTGTGGGGTTTCTGTGCAAATTAAAGTTTCGCAGAAGTTGATTTGTGGTGTCAGCTTTTCTTGACGGAATAGTCGAGAGACGAAAGTAGGATTTCGAGGCTTCCAGGAATTTTCCACCTTTTTGATTTAAAACGCCAATTCTTAAACAATATAAAAGGTGTTTCACTAAAGTGAAACCACATTGCTGAGTTACAACAGCTTTTCACATTTGATTTATTATATATGAATTACATGCAGAGCCAGACGCTGTATCTGGGAAAACATATTTTTGCACAACAATTTTGAGCTATAAAAAGAAAAATTCCAGATTTGCCCTTTTAGCTCTTCAGCATGACTTGAATTCACACCTATTGGATAGAGTAATATATGACTTCTGAGTCATTTCCAGAGTCACTCATGAAATAAGAATTACTAATGTGAAATTACAAAAGTTTAGTATTTTAAATGTTTTGCAAAACATATTAAGAGATTTCATAAGAATCAAAGGATTGTATACTTTCAGACAATGGGTTTCATTTATTCAAGAGAGTTGAAAAAGTAGAATTAACTGGACCTACAGCTCACATATTTATCATTCACTTAAATGAGTGGGCAGTAATTAAAAATTAACTTTTAAATTCTCTGCTACTACATACATGCCAGGGTTTTGTGTGTGTCAGAGCATTGCACCATCTGAGTCATGGAGCTCCATAGTGTAATAATTTCCTCCTCATAGGCTGATTAGCTGCTGGTAGCAATAGCAAAACATACAAGGTGTCTCTGAGTCCATTATCATGTCCATAGAACTAACCGATTAAAGTTAGTTCATTCTCTGATTGAGCACCTCTGTTTGTGTTGTTGGTTATCAAATCAGAATTTATCAGATGGAGCTCATAAAAGTGCTGCAAAATTGCAGGTCAAATACTTTTTTTATTTCAAAATTGGTCCAATTACCCCATTTGGTTATTTACCCCTAATGCTCCCCATTTGATTAATTACGCCTAATGCTTCTTAGAATACACCAAAACCCATATTTGGTGTATGCATATACGGGGTATTAATTCCAGTCTTACTAGATACTTGTGTAGCCTATCACATCATCTGTCTCTATCCATTTCTTTTACTCATGTAATTCATTCACTTACTCCATTTTCCCCTTTCTTTGTGGTTGCTCTTCTCAGTATGAGCTGGTGCCCTTCTGACGTACAATTCGTTATGGGTGGTGGCTTTAATTATAGAAGGTATGGTATTAACTGCCAACAGAAAGAGTAAATGCTTGCTATTGCCTTATGTTGTGTATAGAGGCAACAAGCTGCTGCATTTAAATTGCTTTGGCAATGTGTACCATTTTTTTGCGCATGAATCTAGCTGCAATTGTATTATGGTGTTTATCATTCAAAAACAGATTAAAACCATTGAAAGCGGCATTAGAATGGACAAAGAACATAAGATGTCAGACCAATTTATCGTTTATCTTTTGGATTTTCTTTTATTTCTCTTAATATGCAATTGGTTTGTAAAGTTATATTCAGTAAAAGCATAAATGTTTTTTATTCCACACATCATATCTGCTGCTGTTGCTTTTTCTAGGACGTTCCAAAATAGAAGTGTAGACGATAACCTACAGTTATAAGTCTATCCTGTTTTATTTTCATCAAGCAGACTTTTTTTGTGTGCTTGTCTCTTAAATTACTTAAGTTGCTTGATGTGCTTCTGCTTGTGCAAGTTTTGAAGTTGATGCTGCGCTTATATAAAGTTTATGCTGGCTTTTGTCCCCTAGGAGTTCTTGTAGTATTCAGCCTTTTGATTAGTGCCTTTCATGTTATACTTTTACTATTATTTGTTTACACAGATACATTTGTTCCATTTTTATATAGATGATTGAGGCATGTCCAATAAACCATACTTGATTAATCGAAATTCTACTCCAAAGAATCAGATTTTTTTCTGATCTTAAATGAAGTGCATTAAAATAAGATGGCTAGGTATTTATCAGACAATCCATGAAAGAACATTATCTGTTTAACAACCAAAATGATATCTTGCTTCTTGACAGCGTGAGATTGTTCTGAGATTTTGATATACACTACCTAAAATGCAAGCTTATTGTTTGTTTTTGGTGTTTTACTATATAAATAATAAAAAACAAAAACAAGAATCTAATGTGTAACTAACAAATGTCTTTTGCTTACCTTGCCAATATACCTCACCTAACCATGCTTACTACTAGATAAATGTTCTGCATTAACAATTTTTAAATACTTAAATATATATTATTTGACACTGTTGATTATTTAGTTACAGTTTGGAAGGCCTTGCGGGCGAAGATGAAAATAAGAAGAAAACATCTTCTGCTCTTGAGTGCTCTCCCAGTGGATCCCGAAAGCTGATTGGTAGTGGAGAAGATCGAGGTTCTTTAGTTTCACTTACAGAAGAGGAGCAGGAATCCGATCAAAGAATAGACAGACCCTTTAAGCACCAGGTAACTACAAAACAGAGAACCAAACCGCATTAATAATGTACTTCCAGAATTATTTTTACTATTTCATATATTTCCCAAAATGTTAATTGTTTTAACAGTTCTTTTATTTTCCCTTACATCTCATCATGTGTTCTACTGTTTTTTAAATTATTAATGGAGAATATTCCTCTTATATCTTTGTTCTTGGCCTATTTTTAGTAGAGTCTACTCGTAACCTCATACTGTAGCTATTAAATTACGTATTTGCACTGCCAGTCCCAAAATGTGCCCAAAAATTTGATAACTTTATTATTAATACAATCTATTGTTCTTTTCTCAATAGGCATCAGAAAGATCTCGTGTACGAGGGTTTAGTTATTCTGTAATAACGCCTTCACATTTGACAAAGTCCATGTCACTAATGGCAATCAGCCAACCAGGCATGGAGAGTGAGTAACTGAATCTGCTTGTATATGTTTCATTGCTGTGTGTCCATGACCTTAACAAAATACTTAAGACTACATCACATTAGTGCCATCAAACTACCAGTCAAGTGGATTTATCTACCGATATTCTTGTTCTATGTAACGGCAGAGTACCTAACAATTAGTCATATGTTAAATGTGCTAAGAGTACCAATGATACTCTACCAATATGACTAATGTTTTTTTTTTTACACATGGATTTAACCGTAGTACTTTGATCTAGAGCTTCTATATTGATTAATTCTGGAGTTGACTCTTGTGCAAATAACTTTGTAAGTAAACCAAACTTTTCTATATAACACATGTTTTCATACACTACTAATTCTCCTCTCTGAGATGCATAACCCAGCTCACTTGCATATACCTTTTAAAAAGAGAAATGAATGCAGAAATGAAATGCATTATACATGTCATTCTTTGAGGCAGTGTTTACTGCAAGACATTCAAATTTCCACATTCACACATTATCAGTGAAAGCTTCCCTGGTTTTATAGAGCAAGGTTTGCTTATCTAAAATCAAGCTATTGGCTCATTTATAACTGTCAACAATCGCTATAAATAACATTCTTGCTCATCAAAATTGGAATATAGATAACATCATGTGTGCTATATTCTGCCCGTTTCTACGATTTATTGCATTAAAAGTACTGTACATTTAATATTTTAATTGTTATTATTCAAGGGTATGCAGATAAATACAATAAAATAAACCATTTTATCAAACTATAATGGTTAAATAGTAATATATTAAAGGTAGTAAGAAAAAAAGCTGAAATTCTGTATTTTATTTTCTGTATGGTAATTGTAGTTATTAGACTGCTAAATGAGAAACATCGTTTGCTGCTTAAATAGACTTGGATTAAGATTTTATTTCTACCTTCTAATGCCAATGCTGATTTTGTAGGAGGCAGTACTTAAAACGTATGCAATGTTTCATTTTCTTCATTGATTCAACAAACAAATAAAATCCTAAATATAGGCAACAGTATGTTAAAGCAAAAATACTTTAAAGATATACACCAATCCAAATGCTGTCTCACAGGTAATTTAGGCCCAGATGCTTGTTTCATCAACTGCCAGGATGCTAGGTTGTTTTTTAGCTCAAACATTCAATAAAAGAGATCTGGTAGGTTGTGGATAAATCACTTGACTGTGTGTGGCTAAATAGCCTATACCATCTTGTTGCAAAATAAACAATAATTATAAACATTATAGAATAAGAGTCAAAGCTGCTGTTTTCCCATTATGGCTTATTTAGAGTATAGTCTTATATTACCTTCATTTGATGTCAATAGCCCTTGTTTTATATTGTGGATTTTACTTTTAGATATAAATGATCATGTTTGGTTACTTTTTGGAAGTTCCCTACTCAACAGGTTAAAGCAAGAGGGAAATCAGTTTTACTGTATATTATATGACTAATACCTATAAAAAAGAGGATCGGCTTTGCACCTCTGCTTTTGCCTTTACTAGAGTGGCTATCATCTTTCCTATATTTTTGCTTGCTTTTATTGAACATGCATGCTCTAACATCTGCTGTTAACCCACTTCTCAGCTCAGGGCCGGATTCGACCAAAGAGGCGAATTTCCTTCTCCTTCAACATCTCTCCACTTGTCCCTAAGTCTATGCATGTCTTTTCTATTGGCTCTTCGTCCAGTGATGAGGAGTCAGATAGTAAGTAACTGTTACCATAACTGAGACCGTTCTAATAAATACAAAGCAGCATCCTTGTACTACACCTGTGAGATACGTGTTGTTAGTGTGTGCTTTGCTTTGCACGCTTGTTGCATGAATTATTGTGATATGACTCACGTTCATTGATTGTGCATGAGAAATGTTGCCTTTTGGCAGTCATGTTTTTCTTTTATAATACAAGTTTTCATTATATTGTAAATGCTAACATTTCATTTGGGTAAAATGGCAAGTAGGGTTCAAAACTGATCTAAAAATCTTGCGCTTGTTTCCATGAACTGGAACTTAGGTTCATCACCGTGTAAGAATCGGTTGTTTATCTCCTATATAAAGAACTCTGCAATTTGATTGATTTTGCTCAAAATGCAAGTGTACTTCACTACAGCATCCTTAATCCTGCCTCACAAACTCCAAATTTTGTCAAATAATCTAAATCTGCATTTTCTGGAGATAATATATATTACAGCACTGAGAGCTTATCATAGCTTTTAAACCTTATTCCTGACCGTTTTTTGTTAATTTTCAGGTGCACGCTCCTCAAACCTTACTAGTTGTTCCATAGCTCAGAGGTAAGTTATGTACAAAATAAATGTCAGTTTACATTATCAGCACCATAATTTTATTCTGTTTATGTATTTTGAGAGATTCTGTATTAGAACAGTGCTTGGGTAATCATTTGTACCATTGCTGTAGGTCATCATATTATATTTAAGCAATTGACTTTTCATCTTGGAAATTAAAATGCCCATGTCTTGTAAAGGCACACAGTTTGTGATTGTGTAGTGAATATGGCCATATGACTATTCTTTCAGGGCAAGTGCTGAGAAGAAAACTTTTTTTTTTTTAAATATGTTATTCTGTGCATTTTCTATTTCATCTTTGAGTACTGGCTTCTTACTATAGTGAATATATTACATAGAATAACAGGATTCAAATACAAGATCAGATGTGCTCAGTCTAGGAATGTATAAGCCATCACTGGTTTATTCTCTAGGTATGATAACCTATGCAGACAGCATACACTCTGATAGCTATCATGTGCTTTTCACAGAGGAGAAGTATCCTAAAACATAACAGGATGGCTCACAAGAGTGATCCAGCCCTGAAATGCCAATTAAACTTCCCCTGTACTAGGAAAACGTCAGACTCCAGCTGTATGCTTCAGCCTTAATATAATGAGATATAGGTGATCCCTTTCACAGAAGAGAAATATCCAGAAGCATATTGTTCTGGGACAAGTACCTGGCATGTGCGGCTTGATCCCTCTGTTGAGTGAGTAGACCTGATGCACTACATAATATTCTTACCTTGTAAAAAGTACAATTGAGTTAAGAGTATGTGCTATTGTGTTGGTTATCATTCCCACAGAATACACCAATTATGTTTTTTTTTTTTTCTTATCTGAGCAACCCTGGCCTTAAATTAACACTGAAAACCATGAACTGTAGAGATTTATCTCCCTAGCACGTTCTTTACAGAACCCATACTTTCACAGTACTGATCGGTAAGCTGTAGTTTTGATTGTATAGGTATAGTATAGCAAGCTAAGTGTTTCTTTGCAGTTAAGAATTTATTGTAATTCTGACTTGGGTCTGTTCTTGTGATGATTGACATACAAATACTGTACTGTGTTCTCCCTTAGCATATCAGAGGAAAGTTGTAATCATTTACCCACAAGCCCTTCACGGAAAGAATTAGATGGAAAAAGTGGGACAAAAGTCAGCCGGACATTTAGCTACATCAAGAATAAAATGTCCAGTGGCAAGAAGAGTAAAGTAAGTGTCTTTTTATCTTATCTGCAGTTCCAATGTAAAATGTCACACAGGGGTTTCTTGTGATCATATTTAATTATTGATTGTGGAAGTACTAATTTTAGCAAACTGCTATTACTAGATTAATGGTAAAGATCACTGCTTTGTTAATTGAACCCATGGTTTTATGGCACAGTGTCAACAAATATTCTTTCTCTGCATTTTAAGAAATGCAATTTTGCACATTTTTTTTTTGCAATGAACATTTAGGCTTCCATAATTTCGATTTTCTTTTTTACATCTTTGCGATGCATTATATATATATATATATTCACAGAAACTGTGTTGGAGCAATGTGGAGGTGTGTTGGGTGAACAACAACATTTTTGAATGAATCAATTCAGAGAGAGAGCGCTTGTGAAGGTCTTCAATTTGAGATTGAGATATGCTGTATGTTTCCTTGTGAAATCATGGCAAGATGAGAAGGAAAGAAACTCAAGGTTTATTTTTTCCTCTTTAGTTAACCTGACACAATCACAGGAAGTTTGACAGATGAGCTCTAGACCTTTCCTTTAGACTAATGGCATACTTGCTAAGCATGATCAGATTGCCTTATTTAGTCTTTGAAAATAAAAAAAATATTATCTAAGTGAAAGATACATTTACAACATTAATATCCAGCAAGGACTTCACACTCAATTCTGGAATAATCTATTAATCCTATGTACTTCTGTTAAAAATGATCTCATGCAGACTGTAAGTAATTTGCCTGCACATGCTCAGATTAAGGCCAGGTGGTGTTAGACTGCAAACAGTGCATGCAGACCACCAGGGAGTAAATGGCAATTAACACACTAATAGCAGCACGGACTGGGTGGGTGAATCAGGCTGATTGACAAGTAAACCATGCACATTTAAAAAAAAAAAAAACATTCTGTTAGTATTTACTTTTCTTTAGCTGTAGTTTTAAATATACCATGTTTTGAGTGTCAACTATGTCCCTTTTACATTTTTTTTCAAAAGCAGTTGGGGCACCTTACAAAAGGTTAGGACATCTCTGCCAAACTTTGATCTAAATGTGTAAGGACATGTAAATGTGCTTTAATGAAAAAAACATATATTCCCAGTACAGTCTTTGTTTACCATTGACAACCCAAAGCTGAATTCTCCTGCACCAGACATCTCAAAAGCTTCTTTTGCACATGAGTTAAAAAAAGTAGATTTTTGCATCTTTTTTCATGCAAAAATACCTTATTATGCTTGCCTAAACATTCAGCATTTCCTTGACTCTTTTTTTTTTTTTTTAAACTGTCACGGAGAACAGGATATTGTCCAAGCTGATAACTGTTGTGGATGTGTAGTGACTATAGTCCATTTGACCATAGTCTTCATCGTATGTTACACTGGGGAGCATTCTTCTCTTCATCTTTCTGTGGTCAGTGTAGACTGCATTTATAAAGAAGACTGTAAGTTTAGACCTGAGACACCGACTACTGATTTCAGCAATAGAGTTGTGAAAAAGGGAGCAGTGCTGTGGTTTAGAAAAGCAGAAGTCACAGCCTTCCTTTAGATAAAATTTCCTCCGTTGTCCTTTTAGTATTTTTATACCATGAGATACATTTATAGCAGCTTGAACCTTATTGTACTCATGCTAGTATGTGGCTGTTTTAGTGCCCACATTTCATATAGTCAGGGATTTTTTTGAAAAGAACATGCCTTGGGGCAAACTGATAGATGTGCCGCTTATCACGGTGAACTATATAAGATTCGGACACAGAGAGGTAAGAACAGAAGTTAAGTGTGGACCTTTAACTGTCTTACTTGAAACTTATGATATATTTAACTAAGAAGCAGCTTTTTGGGGTTGTTACAATGCATCCTCCAAGAAATCTAAGCATTTAATATGTCTAGTTGAGAGTTAAGTGAGTTATTTTATATCTGAGAGGAGGCAAATCAATAAATGGACATGAAATTATTATTGTCTGGGTAATTTTGCAGAGTTTTTCCTGCTGTATCTTAAATTTCCATATACAATGTTTTTGTATTTACGATTTAATCCTCTTTATCATTCTTAATAGCAAAAATGCATTTCAAATACAATGTCTATTGCCATTGTATTGTTGCTTGTTTTTGTACAGTGGAAAAAAATAAATATAATTCCACCTCTGCATTTTACCAATATAGTTTAACAGAAACTTTTTTTTCACAAAAAATATTTAAAGCATCTTGAACCACAGAACTATAATTGTGTCAGGTGTCCTTCCGCAGAGCGGTTACAGTTTTATTTTAGGTTGATGTTTTGTCATCTTTAAATTATAGAAGATAACTCTTTCATTTTGTATACTTACCACAAAACTTCAATAGCAAAATAATTATTTTTCCATGATGGCATTTGGTTTCAGGCTGATTCATTAAAGAATATCATACTGAAAAATGTGTTTTATATATATATATATATATATATATATATATATATATATATATATATATATATATATATATATATGGCACAACCATCGACAAATTCACTGATGATAATTTCTAGTAAAGAGACTTTTGTTGTCTGAAATGGTAATCTACTAGACTACCATGTACATTTAATATAGACAGTGGATCATATTAAGTCTGTAAAGAATGTATTCTATACAGAATAGTAATTATGCTTGTATTGGTTTGAGGTATTGGGGACCTGACACCGCCTATTCCACCTTTTTAAGTGCAATATTTTTGTAGTTGGCACATCACATAATTATAAACAACTTGATGTTTATACTG
Source organism: Discoglossus pictus (assembly GCA_027410445.1). Lineage (NCBI taxonomy): Eukaryota > Metazoa > Chordata > Amphibia > Anura > Alytidae > Discoglossus > Discoglossus pictus. Next base: position 182,115,145 of record CM050167.1, read on the forward strand.
TGTAGGTAAATAAGTGGTTATGATATAAATTATGTAAGATTTAAGCTTACATAATTGACTGGAAGCTGTCCAATTCAATCTATTAAAACATCAAATATTTTTTTACACTGCAGTAAAAAAAACATTTAGTAAGGCCTGATCACATTTTGGACTATATAAACTAAAGGGTAATGTTCTGTCTCAGAACAGATTATCTCAGAGCTCTGTGGTTGTTCACATTGCACCTATAAAAACATACATACTTAAATACAAACACTTGCCCTGCTGTCCCTCTTCACTTCTACCAGTCTTCATCTTCCTGACTGTTCCTCTTCCTCCCCTCTGTGCCTTCTCCTGTCCTCTTTCCCATGTTCTTGTCCTCCTGTCCTACGTTCTTGCCCACCTCCTATCTTCGCCCTCCTACTCCAGTGCTTCATTCAAAATGTCCCTAAATATATTTGGTACATATGTTGAAATATTCTCTCCTGGTTTAAGCCATATTGGTGCTTAGAATGTATGTAATTCTATGTTTTACTGTTTACATTTCCAAAAAGTAAAAAAGGATTGTTATTTACACCGTTAATTATGCTCAACACTTTCCATGTACAGATGTATTTTTATATTTTATTCATATGGTGTTGACATTCTCTCCTATACTTTTATTTGCACTGTTTGACATCTACTATTGTAATTTTAATGCATTTTTGCAAATTGTTTTAAAAACTTTATTAATTTTTAATCAATATCTATTGGAAAAGGAAAAGGAAAAAGAAAAGGACAAGACAAAAGAAAAAGACAAAGAGCCAAAGGACAAAGAAAAGGATAAGAAGACAATAAATGGTCATCTCTTCAGCTCTGCACTAGTAATGGGTCCCACTACATGCTACAGCTGCACCAAAAACTTCACAACTAAAGATGCATATCTGTGTGCAAGTAAGATACCATTTAGTCTTCCCATTTGCATTTGTCTTCTGCAAGCAAACTTTGAGTCTGCCTGGAAATATTGGGTTAAACCATCTTCTGCTTTTTTATGTTTTTAAGAAAAGGATTGCTTAACATATACACAATATATATTTCCCCTTTGTTAGCCTTCACAATGGTGTTTGTTGTAGGACATTACAACACTTAACATGTAGTTTCACAGCTGTGTGCAAGAAAGGCTAATCATGCATGTATCATTAATTATTTAATTATGCTGTGCAGATAGACTCTGTGTTATTGTATGAGGACAACATGGCATCCTTATTGATAACAGAAGATACATTGTCCTTGGAAATATAAATAGGTTGTCTCAACCTACTTGTGAATTACCCATGGAAGAGTCCATGACTGAAGCAGATCTTCTAAATTGAAGATCTTTTGCAAACATGCTTTTAATCTCACAGTTTATATAATGTTCTAGTTTGTTCCATACTTCATGCATGTGAAGTTTTTCTCCGACTAGAGTGCTCTTTAATCATTTTTATATCCTTTATCATATTTGAGGTAGTGGCTAGGACACAACAATGTAAGAACCAAGAAACAACATAACACCCACTCCTTTCCACCTGTCTCCTCAGATTTCTCATTACTATCTTCTTCTGCCTTAATTGTCTGCTCCTTACAAATGGCCATTTCACACCTTGACAACTGAGATTTTTCCACCCCTACTTATAGAGAAAAAATGTATTTGGTTGTAAGGTCATGATGTACTTAATGTTTTTTTTTTTACTGGATACTGTATTTCAATTTTTAAATAACACTGGTTGGGATCTACATGTACTGTATTATTAAATACACCACTTTCATTTAAGGAGAGAGATCTGTTTTACATTACTGAAATATACTAAGAAATACTCACTTTATCATCAGTACCCATGTAATGACCACAAGATTAAACTTTTTCTAATTATTAATTGCTCTCATTCCCATCTCTCCACCCATAAGTTCTCAAATGTAGTAGGAGCATTTCATGCTTTGAATGTGTAATGGATATACACATTTTGATTTGTTTTAGACAAGTAGATGAATGCCTAAATAAGTTACCAGAAGACATTTTATTGTGTTTATTCTGGCTGGAACTTACTCTAAACAGCATTGTGTTGGTGTTTTATAAATAGCCTTAATAATAAAGATAACAACTCCACATATGTTTGAGTTTACCTGACACACTACAACTGATGTCTATTGTTCTTATGGCTCGGCAATATCAGCCACTGGAAATGGACATGATGTTTTTAAATATATAAATTGCACTTTCCATTTGTTTACATAAGACAATTATATGTGCAACACCTTTTTTTTATTATTTCCCCCTATACATTAAATGCTGTATTACAAATATTCATACTATTACAATTTTCAAGATATACTTTTCAAACCTCAGAAAATTGCTGTCTCTAATGCTTGCAGTGTTTAGAAGTCAAATAAATTTTATGTTTTTACAGTCATATCTGCCTATGGTCTCAGGCCTCAAACTTTATATATATATATATATATAAATGTGAAATTATTTGTTTCATATAAATAACTTTGTGTTGATGGAACTCCAAGATCACAAGATATCTCCTCTTAAACCCTATGATCCCTACTACTACACAGTTGCACCTAGGCTAATATCACTCCCCAAAACACAAACCTCCGATTATAGTCCCAATAATGCACCCCAGCCCCTAAAGGCACCACAGTACTAGCACACAAAGTATATATGAAATACCTAGGACTGTCTTCTGTATGGTGGGTGGTTTGTTTATCTAGTTTCTACATTTATTCTAGTTTCTATGCTATTCTGTGTTGCCAAGGGTTTATAGCACTGGTTAATGAGATTTCACATTCCTGGTTGAAAAATACTGACGTTAGTGAATATAGCTTATACTCACCTAGAGCACTGAAGATGCGGTATATAGGCATTGTTATTGTCTGTTTTATGGCAAATACTGTAGAACAGGGTAGGGTCATTGTCATCTTTATTGACAAGTAAAAATGAGCAGACAGTACATTATCTTGTAATCACTTGTCTGAATGTGCTATGGTGCAACTACATTTCTTAGCCGGAAGCCTATTTAAACGTTGTTCCTCCCTTGCATATTGATGAAATACTTTTTGGAAATCCCTCTTATGGTGTCTGCGAAGCCATCTGCATTCCTCTCTGCTTATACATCAACACACGTTGCTCCACCTCCATTAACTATTTGCAGAGGATATAACACTTGGTTTTAGAGGCTCAGTTATCCCTTGGATGAAGTGCAGTGTTGTTCAGTACACAAGTGGCGTGAATCTCCAAAAACATGCAACTGTATCAAACCTGCAGGGCCAGTAAGTGACCAGATCAAGTCTGGGTATTTAGAGGTTACATATAGCTGTATAATTAGAGGTTAAAATGATGTATCCTCTGGCCATTCCCTTATTGTTTGAGGCTTAGTTTCTTCACTCCAGCTGAAGGATTACATTACATGTAAGCTGTAAAATCTTTGTAATTGATCAGGTTTTTATGATTTATCTTGTTGGCTACTTAAATGTGCCCATTTGCAGAATCAGCTCTGTAAACAAGATCCTGGAGAGTGAATGCACTCCCCAGTGGTGTTTGCTTGGTACCTGGGAGACACTCGGTACAGAAGGGGAAGTAATGGCTTATCAGTAGAGCTGGTGCAGCGATTTTACAGTGACGTAGCTCAGAAACTATTTTTGTGAGGATACAAGTTCATGTAAATTTCATAGATAAGGCAGAGTGGAGGCAGAGCTTTAAGAGTGAGGAGCAGAGATTCACGGCATGACTGCGGTACAAGGTAGGGGAATCCTGTTAAACCCAGGTAAAGGGGCTTCTTTTGGTTAGCATTATCTGTTATAAAGATCTTGCATGGACAGTTGTTTTGAGTGTATTGTTCACGTCCTGTGAATGTGTTTACGAGAAAAGAATATACATGCGTAACCTAATCTTCTACTAAATCCAGCTGTGTTTATTATGATGGTCAGTTCTGCTTTTTTAGACACTTGTTATTGATATAACTTCTTCTGTTTGTTTTCATTTTTTATCATTTTAAATCTCTCGGGTTTATTTGTGTTGAGTGGCCAAAGTTCTAAGATGGAAAATAAATAAACTGGAAGCCTCTTTGTGGAAATGGGCACATTGTACTTTAAATTGCTATTTATACAGGCAGGATTACACATACTTTAACATCTAATGTTAATTTTTGTACAGGATTATTTATCTTAATGCACCAATATAATTGTTCAATTTAAATATCTGTACCGAAAACTGCTATAGAGCCGTTTGTAAATGAGTAATGTGTTCCAAGCTCATTTACTTCTTTTAGTGAATTTCTCTGTATCAGGTATATATATCTGTGTCTTAAAGATGGAATTTTGTTTATCAAAGAAATAGCTATGTATGTTATAATTTTTTCCTGTGTATTTCCATAGAAGATCTCCGGTATATTTCTAGCAAATGATAACTGTTGCAGTTTGCGGATATCTATACTTTCACGCTATAGAGTGAAAAAGTAGTATATTTACTTACATTTGTGAAGGCCCACAAGAGTAGCCTCTATTTCAATTAAAATTACAATTTTATTGAAAATAAGTTAAACTAAATACATTCTGGGGTAATTAAAATGATTTAAAATAAAGAAGACCTTCAACTTTCTTAATATACATAAAAACATTTCAATAGATTAGTATATATCTCGCTCTAGCAGCTTAAGTAACCTATTCTTTGTGAGGTTTACTTTATATGCAGACTGCTAGTTTACCTTAGTCAAATTATGTAGTAAATTGAGAACTCTGTGTAATCAGATTTTTGTTACTACATATCACACCAATAAAGTGTAATGTATGAAAACAAATGGTCTCTATGGTCCTTTTGGATGTGAATTACAGAAATTAATTCAGCGGATACAGAAAGCCAAATAATAAAGTTCAAAGATCTGGCACTCCTGGGGAGTTATTACCTTTCCTTCATAGGTTAGCTGTTTGACAGGCACCTAACAAGCTGTACATTAAAGACTAGCCCTACATGATATTCACGTAGACTGGATAATATTTGTCTGATTTTGTTGGACAAAGTAATCCTCACAAAGCATAGGTTACTTAAGGTGCTAGAGCGAGATATAAATAAAAACACTTAATTAGATCAGTATATATTAAATCATTTGAATTTCCCCAGAATGTATTTATTTTATCTAATTTTAAATAGTTGTAATTTTAATTGAAAAAGAGTATTTTTGTTTCTGGAGGCTATTCTTAAGTAAATATATTTATAGTAATATAAAACCGTAAAAATCATGTTTCTGCTCTGTGCTCCAAGAGGGACGCTGCAGAAAAATGGCTTATTAAGGAACAAACAAGGGCAATCTAAATAAACCAGTTCACTTCATACAATGAACGGAAATACATTGATGCCCAATCCATTTAAATCAGGGGTAGTCGGCATCCATCTTGGCATACAGAACATACATGAGGATTTTAGGATTGCTGTGCTGTGGACAGTCAGTGATGGCATAGGCGGGTAATCCTGACCTATGTTTGACACTCCAGGACTGGCATTGTCTAGAATAAACTGCTTTAAGGTTTCTGTACTTTTAATTGGGACCTTGACCAATGTTTCCTTCGTGTGAGATAGAAGATGAATAACAAAGCTTCCTGAAATGCTTAAGTCTACATCTCCTCTTCAGCTTTTCCACTTGGACAGATTTGTTCATACTGTAGTTAATAGGTTGCTCGTAAAATATTTTATAGTCCATCTAAAAATATTTACAATGTCTGTTATCTATGATCATCTGCATTTACCCAACTAAGTTGGAGAGAGAGGATATCTGATCTGCTAGCAATATATATTTATATATAATATATCCAACTAAACTCTATTGCAATGTTATAGTTTGGCCGTTTTTATTTATTTTTTAAGTCCGTAAGCATAGTCTGGTTAATTTAAAATCTGTCGGATGTATCCTACTTTTATGGAAATAGGAATGTAACTCATAGTTTGATGTTGCAATATTGTAGTTTTCCTGCATATTAACTCCTTTATTACTGCTGTGATTATTACATTATAGTTATTCTGTAGAAATGCAAGTTATGTCAGATTCTAATTACTGCGTGACATGCTCCATTCAATAAGATGCTGGGTGTTCCCCTAAGTATACAAAAAGCATATCCTGGGATGGCTAATGTGCCTTATGTGTTTACATGTGATACAAAGGCTCGAGGCTAAATTAGTAATTGAAGTGTGAGGCTAATAGATCTGATAGAGGGACATAGAGGTGTGATATGTTTACCAAACAGTATCAAACAATCTCCTATTGTATAAAATCCTCTAATTATAAGCAAAAACCTTTTTTAATTTTAGAGCTACCTGCTCAGTGACAAAGAAAATCAAATCCGAAGAAGATCATTAGTTAATAAGATAAAATGTGGATTCTAGAAACGAAGTCCTAGATTGCAATTTTACAAAACAAAGTTCCATGTTGCTATAAGTTAGCAGAGCTGAAAGCATGTTTGTTCGCTGCATTTGAGAGAGGGTATTTGAATACGTTTGAGTGTTGTTTTTTTTGTTGTTTTTTTTTTTTTTAAATGAAGAGCCCATAGCTAAATAAACTGCTTAGAAATTATAATTGCAAGGAGGCATGTCCCTTTCAGCTAACTGTATCAATCATCAGCTTCAGCCAATTGGATGACATACAGTTGTATGCTTGCTGCATTTCTTGCAGGATTCCATCATTTTTAACCATTCTGTATTCTTCTATTTTTCGTAGAAAAAAATCTGCTGAAAAATTAATTATAACGTGTAGGGAAAAACTTTCTTGTAAAAGCATACCCCCTGGAAACTTAATGGTATTACCAATCTTCTCTATATTGCTTTATTCCTAAAGTTTAAGCCATTTATTTTAGTATGTTTAAATTGTAACGTGCTTAAAATTCATACTGTCTGTCGTTTTTTTTTTTTTTTTCCCCATTTATTTTTCTCTGCCAGGATCACTTTCTTGTCTGAGCTGATAATGACCGTTGCTGTTTCCGAAGTGTGTGTTCTTGTAAACTAATGTGCTGTCCAGGGGTGTATTTAGGTTTTATGCCTCTCTAGGACCATTTAGATGTGTGCCCCCAATGATCCTACTCCTCCTTTTGATCTTGATGTATTCCAATAAGTTTACCACACACCTATATAGGAAATTCTAAGCGTATAATATATATCTAGGTAAGTATAACGTTACACCGTGCCAGGGATACTTAGAGACAGAATATTCTCTGCATATAGACACTTCTGTGAATAATACATGGCATTGCATCAGCAACACCACAGAGCCTGCTGCCCCCTGAAAATGTGCTGCCCAGGGGCCAAGGCTGACACACCCATGGAGTGGTTCATTAACCTTATTGAAAATCCTAGCAGTTTTTGCTGTCATGTTCCCATTGTGTAGATAGACGCTTCCTCTAAATTCAAAGTCTCTTTTAATAGAAATTGTATTTTTGAGATGGCACATGTAGATTAGAAGATTATTAGAAGCATTTCTTAGTAGTGAAAACATGTAAAGCAGGTTCCCTTTACATTTTGATATCAAGTATTGAATTTGTTTTGTAAGTGATTTTCTTAGGGTAATTACACTGGTTGTTTAAGCCTCTGACACTTTATGTACCGCAGTCAAGTATATATAGTTCCCAAGATCCCACTGGCATGCTTCCTCATATTGTATGCATTTAATTTTTGACCATCAACAAACATGGTTTAAGAAGTGTAGCATTGCGTATCATGGTTGATTATTCATCATTTTTAATACTAGTTGATACTTTGCATCTGACTTTTCTTTTATGTCATTATCTGTTTCACTGCGATTATTTATCTTGGTATGTGCTCAAGTGACCTATGATACAAATAGTCAGGGACTTTTGGTTGGAAAATGTGCCATGGTCTGATATCATCTTTTGCACTGGATTGAGTAACTATATAGTTACTGGACTATATACATATTTGCTATTTCTGTAAACTAGGGGGAATCCTCTCTATCTATCTATATCTATAAACATATGAACTGGTGTTTTTACTCTGTGATCCTAAACCACGTTTTCCTTGAGGTTCTATTGTGTCACCAAAAGTCCAGTGAGTAAAAATCACCTCCTCACATTTCTCTCTTTGGTAGTATTTGGGATTTCCATGATAGGGCTTATATGTTGCTGAGCTACCAGTATATTGACTTCAAGTTTTCAAGTCTGCAGCCATATTGACTTTGTGGAGTGTTTTAAAACCATGGACTACAATTTTTTGTCATGTTGTGGAGATGTTGTTTATTTCCACATCCGTCACTTTTTGGGATTATGGTGTCCTGTCGGTAATTGTTATGCCTCTGACTGTAAGAGACATGCAATTCTCAAGTTTGAACTAAACCAAACGTTGGAAAAAGTGTTTGAGATGAAGGATAATTTGCCAGATTACCAGATGTTAGGTTACATTCTAATGCCCATTCTCTTATACTCATGACAGATGGTTTGGTAGTTCCACGTCTCAATAACGGTGTGATTTGATGAGGCATTTCAAAGTAATGTAACCTTTCCCTGATGGCTGATGAGCTCCAGTGCATTCACCTTTTTAATCCACATGTTCAGTTTAGATGCATTGTATGGCTCATGGTATTGATGCACATGGAGGCACATGGTCTGTCATACTGTGTCTGTATGTGTGTGTGTGTGTATATAATATATATGTGTATATTATATATATATATATATATATATATATATATATATATATTATTAATTATTATTTTTTATTTAGCATGCAATCATAACTGTGTGATAAGAAAAGCTGTTGTTGCCTTCAGGAATGTAGCTGGGATTACAATATTGGTTGTGCAATTCTCTTGATGACCCTGGTTTAGTTTGTGATCAGATATATTATTTTTGCTAGAACAAAAAGATCAGTTATGATGATGTACTTTTAACCTTTTTAATATTGTGATTTAACTATGCTTTAGTACTACAAAAGCTTTTACATATGCAATAGCGCAATTACAATGAAAGGTCAGAGATTGATTTTTTTTTTCTCTTAGTTAAATGGTTATGTTTTAATAAATGTAACTATAGTTTTCATAGTTTTCTCCCACACACACATCTAGTTGTTGATTTATATAGAGTATTTTCTGATGCACAGGACATAACAAGGGGTGCAAACTGCCTACTGTTCAAAAAACACAATGCCTTATTTATTTAATCTACTAGGTGTCGACAAGTCTAGCAGCCCTATTAAATTCGGACCCCGTAGCGTCATCGACTAGCCTGCAAAGGCTGCGGGCTTGAAATTCGGCTGCTTTACAGAGTTATTAAATTAGACTATGCCGCGAGTTACTGGCTTGAGACGCAAACTAGTAAACAATTTTTGCATACGTTGGATGTGCGGCCGTGAACGTGTTCAATTAGGCAAACTGTAGTTACGGGTTTAGACATAGCCAATGGCAAATGAGATTGTCATAGTTTCGTCATTGAAAAATGGAGGTTAGATTTTAATACCCAACATAATTTTCTCTTTAATTAGAAGTACAGTAGGGTGTGTATTACAATTTACAGTGCTACGGATAGGACTTTAACCCCCTTGCAAGTCATCTCTAGTACTCGTCGGCTTTTTGAGCTCCGGGTTACAGCGATTTTCAAATGTAACAGTTACAGGCTTGACAAAACAAAGGATTTGCGGTCACGGAGTGCAATTTTTCGACGTCCTGTAGGGTTTTTTCTGCCTTACCCTGCAATTTTGTTGACAGGTTGTTTTACAGGGCCAATTTAATAGCCACAAGTCTTAAGGGCTACGTCACGGGCTACGGTTTTACACATTGAGGAAATTTAATAGGGCTGTAGCTCTACTGATTTACACCCTGGAGTATGTTTGTACACCTTTCCAGGAGATCTAAAAGAGCTATACTCGCCCATTGTTGATGAAACGATGGAGGATTGGCTCAGCTCCACAGGGGCTCTCTGAGATCCGCCTTTACAAACAATACTTTGTTTCCACCTTCATAGATCATGTCACAAAGTGTAACTTCAATTACAACGCAACTTCACATAACATTTATATATACAAACTATAAATTTTAACATGACCATGAACAATGTGACAAGTGTACACAAAGTATTATAATACTAGTCGTTTACCCATCATAAATGACCCCCTGTACCTCCCCCCCTCCGTGCCTCTCCTTCCCACGTGCCTTCCCCCCCTCCGTGCCTCTCCTCCCCACGTGCCTCTCCCTTCCCCTGCCCTCCCCCATGCCTCGCCCCTCCCCTCCCCCATGCCTCGCCCCTCCCCTCCCCCATGCCTCGCCCCTCCCCTCCCCCATGCCTCGCCCCTCCCCTCCCCCATGCCTCGCCCCTCCCCTCCCCCGTGCCTCGCCCCTCCCCTCCCCCGTGCCTCTCTCCTCCCCTCCCCCGTGCCTCTCTCCTCCCCTCCCCCGTGCCTCTCTCCTCCCCTCCCCCGTGCCTCTCTCCTCCCCTCCCCCGTGCCTCTCTCCTCCCCTCCCCCGTGCCTCTCCTCCCCTCCCCCGTGCCTCTCCTCCCCTCCCCCGTGCCTCTCCTCCCCTCCCCCGTGCCTCTCCTCCCCTCCCCCGTGCCTCTCCTCCCCTCCCCCGTGCCTCTCCTCCCCTCCCCCGTGCCTCTCCTCCCCTCCCCCGTGCCTCTCCTCCCCTCCCCCGTGCCCCTCCTCCCCTCCCCCGTGCCCCTCCTCCCCTCACCCCGTGCCCCTCCTCCCCTCACCCCGTGCCCCTCCTCCCCTCACCCCGTGCCTCTCCTCCCCTCACCCCGTGCCTCTCCTCCCCTCACCCCGTGCCTCTCCTCCCCTCACCCCGTGCCTCTCCTCCCCTCACCCCGTGCCTCTCCTCCCCTCACCCCGTGCCTCTCCTCCCCTCACCCCGTGCCTCTCCTCCCCTCACCGCGTGCCTCTCCTCCCCTCACCGCGTGCCTCTCCTCCCCCCTCCCCCGTGCCCCTCCTCCCCTCCCCCGTGCCCCTCCTCCCCTCACCCCGTGCCTCTCCTCCCCTCACCCCGTGCCTCTCCCCCCCTCCCTCCCCCCGTGCCTCTTCCCCCCTCCCTCCCCCCGTGCCTCTTCCCCCCCCCCCCCCTTTTCAGTTAATTTTTTTTATTCTATGTAAAATATTTACTTAACGCTACGGAGGTTAAATGAGAGATGTTTTGAAAATCCTTTCTTACTGTGACTACTTGTAAAATGTTTTCACACAGACATTTCCTTTCTGTGGAAGGCGATACTGATAATTTCAAAATTTTAATAATAGTGCAGTTTACAGGAACTTGTGTGAGCTCTCCATTCCTGTGGGGCACATGTATTAAAAACTCATTGTAGGGTTTATTTAGTAACTGGTTAGCAATAAAACCATTATGTAAAGACATGAATCAGAGATGCTTTTAAAATGTAAATTTGCAAATGATGCAGCATCTATCCAATCTCTCCATCCCGTTTAGGTGATGTCCTAAATTTTTGACTAGATCAGTTTATTTGTCTTGTGTGCTCACTGAAAAGAGGATAAAAGATCAAGACTTCTGTTAGTACAGCCTACTAAGCAGGACCCTCTCCTTCCTACTCCTAGAGAAAAAGTGAAGAGAAGCTGATTTATATGAACCTACATATCTATATTGTTATTTCTTGAAATACTGCCTTTATTGAAAACCACACAACCTCAGTTCTTTGAGATTTGACATCTTGAATAAGTGGAGTTGTGGCTTAAGAATTACCTCTTGAGTTCCAGGGATATCTTCAGTTAGTCTTCCTAAGATGTCAGGTAAACATACTCAGCAATACTGGATATATTTCGCTTCATCCAAAGTGGTTTCCTCCGAATCCTCAAGATTTCTCCAGTACTTTAATCTTTAACTCAATCCTAAATCTGCAATCCTCTTGTGATAGTATGAACAACACAAGAGATTCACACAAATAATCAACTACACCTAATGCTATGGGATACATATGTGCAGAAAAAAAAGCTTTGCTCCAGTTACTGGACCTTCATCAACATCCCATCATGATACAATCTTGCAGTTAGTTCATAACTTCTTTTTACCTCCTCCTCTAATATTGCATGTTTAAAAAGACACTAAGAAACCATATATTAACATATGTACTCCTCCTTCTTCCATCACCTGCTCATAGTTTATTTTCTCTACACTCATTTACAATTCCTATGTTTGTTCCCATCTTGCCCTACATTAAACAATGGGCTACATTGCTGATGTGCGAATACACCACAGTGTAGCAGTGTATGTCATATGATTTATTAAAACGTATGGCCTGGTCAAGAGGAGAATTCATGGAGGAAAGGTGGTGTTGTATTTTTTGAACACATAAAGTTATAAATGTACATATATGCTGATCATTGTTTCTCTTTTACGGTTTTATTTCAGATTGCAATTCGTTTGTACATAAAAGCTGTAGAGAGAGCTACACTCCCTGTGCAAAGGTCAAAATGAAGGTAATGTTTCACTACAATTTTTAACCACCATTGTAGTAAAACAGACTATTCTCTGTTAAAGTTGTCTGCATGTGAAGTTTTAAAAAATACAAAATGACAGAGAGTCATTTTTTCCTATACAAGAATATTTGATTTAGAATAATTTAAACTATAAAGTAGAATAACCGTATAGATGGCCGCACTGGTCCCAGAGAATACCAAAGATGCTTGTAATACATAATATTTTAGAGAAACAGCTAATATAAATACTTGCAAATAGACATTTTGAAAGCACTCATCTGTCTACACACATAATTTCTGTTCATTTTTAGACTAAGAAACAAACCACCAAATTTATGAAACTGAAATATTTTTTAAGTATATTAATGGGAAGAAGGCGAGGAAGGAAGCTATAGGAACATTACAATGTGACACAGGCCATCTGAAAATTAGTGACCAGGAAAAGTCAGATGAGCTAAATAGGTTCTTTTCTTCGGTATACACAAGGGAGGTTCCAGTGGTTGGGACACTGCAACATAATGGGGCTATACTACCATCACTAAATAATTGGTTAAAACAGGAAGTAATCCAAAAGAGGTTGGAAAAAATAAATGTTAATAAAGCCCCGGGTCCCGATGGAATACATCCAAGGGTACTAAGGGAACTGGGTTCTGTAATAGCCAAATCATTATATTTAATTTTTCAAGATTCATTCAACACAGGGTCTCTACCAGATGACTGGAGAAAAGCAGATGTGATACCTATATTTAAAAAGGGAGCAAGAGCAAATCCGGGGAATTAAAGACCTGTGAGCCTCACTTCTGTAGTGGGGAAGCTTTTAGAAGGGTTCAAAAGGGATAACATACAAGAATATGTCTATTTGAACAGGATTATAAGTAGGAGTCAACATGGATTTATGAGGGATAGGTCATGTCAAACAAATCTAATTAGTTTCTATGAGAGGTTAGTAGGAACCTGGATCAAGGCAACTCAGTGGATGTAGACTTTTTGGGTTTTGCAAAGGCTTTTGATACAGTGCCACATGGGAGACTATTGTGCAAACTAAGAGATACAGGAGTTGCAGTAAATATCTGCTCATGGACTGAGCTGGCTAAAAGACAGGAAGCAAAGGGTTGTTGTAAATGGAACATACTCTGATTGGACTAATGTGGTAAGTGGGGTTCCTCAGGGTTCAGTATTGGGTCCTCTCCTTTTTAACATATTTTTTAATGACTTAGAGGTAGGTTTGGAGTGTAGTGTCTCCATTTTTGCTGATGACACGAAGTTGTGCAAGGTAATTAAATCAGATAATGATGTGCTTTCCCACCAAAGGGATTTACATAAAATTGAGGAATGGGCATCTAAATGGCAGATGAGATTTAATACGAATAAATGTAAAGTTATGCATCTGGGAAGGAAAAATAGCCATGCAATTTATAATCTTAATGGAGCAAATCTAGGTGTATCAGATATTGAAAGGGATTTGGGAGTGCTTGTGGACAACCATCTAGGTAACAGTGCTCAATGCCAAGCAGCAGCTGCAAAGGCAAATAAAATATTAGCATGTATTAAGAAGGGTATAGAAGCCAGGGAAGCAAATATAATTCTGCCACTATACAAATCTCTAGTACACCCTCATTTGGAATATGGAGTACAATTTTGGGCACTACTTCATAAAAAGGACATTTTAGAGCTGGAAAAGGTACAAAGGAGGGCATCAAAACTAATAAGGGGAATGGAGGGGCAAAGTTATGAAGAAAGACTAACCATATTAAACCTATTTTATCTAGCAAAAAGATGTCTAAGAGGAGATATGATTACCTTATATAAATACATCCTGGGTCAGTATAAAGATTTGTCAAGGGAGCTTTTTGTGCTAAGAGGTTTTCAACTGACAAAAGGACATCCCTTGAGGTTAGAAGTAAAAAGATTCCACCTTCAAGAAAGAAAAGAGTTCTTCACAGTAAGGATGGTTAATCTGTGGAATTCTCTACCAGAGGAGGTGGTGACAGCGGATTCGATAGATAACTTTAAAAGGGGACTAGATTTATTTCTAATTAAAAAGGGAATTCAGGGTTATCATGGATAATTAGAGAGACAGTATTGATCCAGGGAGAAATCTGGTCGCCGGTGTCGGATCAGGAAGGAATTGAATTTTAATTAAATTTTTTCCTTTGAGACGATTGGCTAAGTCTCGCTTGGGTTTTTTTTCTGTTTGCCTTCCTCTGGATTAATTAATAATTAAAATAAATAATAATAATTTTTAAATGATTAATAATTAACAACGAATTAATTAATAGTTAATCTGCATATTGCAGTTCAGAGGAGATCTTGGACGGTTGAACTTGATGGACTGAAAGTTTTTTTCAACCTTAAATACTATGTAACTATGAAATTAAATTTACAAAAAATTACAAACATAAGAATAACAGATTCTTATGAATGCTGTCTAGCTCGAAAGGTTTTATTGCGTGTTCTCAAGAAAGAGGGGAAAGAGAGGACTTCCAAGCGTATAATGGTGCAATAAGAGCACCAAACCAATGCAATAACTTACATTCTCTAGAAGGTAAAACCACTCCTAGTTCCGTCAATCTTATATTAACTCCTTTTTGTTCTCAAAGCTAACGTATAAATAGTGAGATACGTGCGTAGACTCAGTTTAACACACCTTTTCTGGCATAAACCCATAATTGTTTCATGCAAGTTCCACAGACGACAGCAGCCAAGAGTAGTGGAGACATCTGAAGAATGGTGTTAATTGATGTTTAGAAGACCAGTTATGTGTGCTTCTAATTGAAGCTCTTGCAGCCGGTGGAACTAGGAGCAGTGCTAGACCTCCTACAATGTGTGTGTATCGTGTGGCAATAATATACTACCCAATAGAGCAGGGGTGGGCAAGTACGGTCATGGAGGGCCACACACAGGCCAGTTTTTCATGATAATCCCTGCTGTGTACTGGTGAGGTTATCACTTCTTCAGTTATCCTAATCGACTCACCTGTGCACAGATTGGAAATCCTCAAATCCATGCCTGTGTGCATCCCTCCAGGACCGAACTTGCCCGCTCCTGCAATAGTCTTCTCCTCACTGAAATTCTACAAGATACAGAAAGGGCCATGACAGGTTACAATTAAGTAGGAACTTAATATACATATGATTCTAATTACTTTTATGTCCTTTATTTTATTAAGGAGTGCTTAAAAGATGTTTTTTCTGCTTAAAATCATACAAATCGTACCTGATTGGGACCTGACTGCAGCTCACGAAGACGCATGCTCTGAAGTGCATTGTTTCAAATTATCAAGTCAGTGACCAGCTCTATTGCAGTATGTTACTGAATGTTGCTGAGAAATTATCAATGATTGGCTAGTATGAGACACTGCACAGCAAGTACAGCAGAGTGTGTATCTTCATAAGCTGCAGAGGGCAGACACAAGCAGGTATTTGTTTGATTTTAGGCAGAAAAAAGCATAGACTTTATGCACTTCTTAATAAAATAAAGGACATAAAAGTACATAGGAATATTATATTCGTAGTGAAAACCCTGAAGCGTTCTATATTTCTTTTACCATTGT
This sequence comes from Discoglossus pictus, assembly GCA_027410445.1. NCBI lineage: Eukaryota > Metazoa > Chordata > Amphibia > Anura > Alytidae > Discoglossus > Discoglossus pictus. The sequence goes on from CM050167.1 coordinate 182,131,107, forward strand.
ATTGAACTGGTCAAATTAAAGAATTCTTATGTTAAAGAACCACTATGCAATGGAGAAATATATGTTTGAAAACTTTGAATCTGACAAAGAGCATAATTAAGCAGGAAACAGGTCATAAAGCTAGTTTCTAATTGGAAAGAAAATACATGTTGGTTCCTCTACTGAACCGAGGAGGAATCCATGATACATAAGTGGAAGTTGTGTGTGTTTTCAGAGAGACATTTACAGTTTTGGAGATCTGTGGTTGCATCTGTTGATGCAACTTCCTGCTTCTTGGCCAATGAGAGGGAAGGGGTTTGGTTTCATTTTCAATCTTATGCAATTATCTACTTCTTTCTTCAGTTCAGACAAAAAGCAAAAACATAAAGTACCAAGTATTACAAATTCCATTCCTTAGGCTGTTGAACTCATTCCTAAAGGTGTGGTGTTATCATACAACAAGCCAACTCCACCTTCTGTGATTGGCTCAGCCAGGCTTGGATATAACTCTGACTGTGTGTCATCCTTATCTATGTTTTCTGCTTGAACAGGTATCGATCTATCTGTTAATATTTAGATAATGACACATTTCTTCTTAAAATTTAACAGGTTACATTTGTAAACATTCTAACTTTTTTAATTTTTATTTTTTTCTATAAATATAGGGTCTTCAACCTCAGGATTCCTCCTCGTTACCTGTAGTCATGAGGAACAGAGGTAATCTTTTTGAACAATTTTCTAAATGTTAATGTATGTGCTTTATTATTACTCTACACTATGAATTCAATTGGTGACATAAAAAATAAAAACAAATGTGATGTAAAGGTAACTGTTGAGGAAAATATAGCATGCGTACTATGACGCCCTTCATCAGACTTAAGTTCTCATGGGTGTTGTAAACACCGGTAATAACATGTAAGCTGTATGTCACAGAATGTCTCTGTATGATATCTCTCAATAGTTAAAATTTCACATAAGTGTCAGTACTTCTTAAACGAGATGGATGTTGTTTACCTAATGAGAAACACATTTTATTATTTAATTTTTATAAATAAAACATCCCACAATGTTTTTTATGTTATGGAAAATACAAACTGCTTTTTTAATATGTTTTTCTACTGGTAGCCTGTAGTATACAGGTGGGGAAAGCCTGTTGCTTGTGAACATTACAATAAAGGACACTAGGTCTGAAATATGTCTTTGTCACTTAAACAATTGAAGAAGCAGATAATTATCCAGTACAATTTGTGAACATTTTAATTGTATATATATTTTTTTTAATTCTTCACTAGGATCACAACCCAAGGAGCGGCCACGATCAGCAATTATTGCGGCTGATGAAAATGCTATTTCATCTCTAATGATCAGCAGGAGACCACAAACAAACCTCTACATTTCAAAGAGCATCTCAACCCAAAACATTGCAGGGTTAGTTGAACCTTACAAAGCAAATTTTTCTATAATTGAAAGTATGCAGGTGTATGTCAGTAAAGTAAGAGATTTGGTGCATATTCTGTAGAACATGTGATCTGTTCTGTTCAAAATTACATACTGTCATGCAACAATCAAATGATTAATATCTGAATTTCTCTTCTTTTTTTGTGTGTGTGCGTGTAGGATTTGCGGTGATGAAAGTCTTGCTGGTACCTGGAAAGTTCTGTCTCAGTCAACAGATTCTCTGAACAAAATCAGTAAAGTTCATGAATCAATGGAGTCTCTAGTTGATGAGGGTATGAATACTACACTTCATACACTATCACATCTTACTGAAGACCCCCTTTGCAGAACACATTTTCCATTATTGTTGTACAGACTGTTGTGACTTCAACCACATCCCTTTTTGTAATAATTCAAGTGAAATACAATGGTCTGTCTTCATTCTGATCTTTGCATTTATATTTTTGTGCCATATATGTTCTCATCATCATATATGGCACTTGAGATCCGTATAAATGTGACAATGCTTGATCATCTTCAATAGTCTTTATTAAATGGATAAAGTAGATGGATAAACGCAGATCATTTTAGCACCAGTGTAAATTTAAAAATACATTGAATAAAACTCTACAGACATGACCATGCTGCTTTTCTTGTAGCATATTCTTACAATATTTAATACTCATAAACATTGAACAGAATTAATTAAATTGTATTCCATTTCTTCTGTACTACAGGAACTGATATGAATGAAGGACAACTTATGGGTGAGTTTGAGATGGATTCCAGGCAGCTGGAGGCAGAGTCTTGGAGCCAGGCAGTGGACAGCAAGTTCCTTCGACAGCACAAGAAAGATGTTGTGAAACGCCAGGATGTTCTGTACGGTAAGACTGAGGGTAGAACAACTAAACTGTGTCAGCTGTGAAAAGTGAAGCTGTTTTCGTATGGTCAGCTGTTGTAGATCTATTGCATAAAAACCCTACACACCTTGCCTTAGATTATTATTAATCTGAGATGTTTTTCTATTGGTATTATGGAGCTCACTAATTTTTGGAGTGTAGATATTTTAGACTCTCCTGAATTCTTATCTTTTTATCTTTGGTACTATGACGCCCTTGGAATATTGACAATCTCCACAGTAATTCCTAGACACAGTGCATGGTTATCACAACCCAAATGTACTCATGCAAATGCTGGGTAGCAGGTAATACAGTGTGTATATGACTTGGACCTGTTCATGTCAAATGGTAAAGCCCCAGAAACTTTGTGTTACCAGTTTCACTGTCTTTACTTTACTTTAGTAAACGTGAGTTGGTATCCCCCTGCACTGCATCTTGTGAACTTTGTCACTATAGTATATGAGTTTGGTCACTGGATTGGAACCAACTAGTGCCTTCACTTATGAGGCATATATATAAACAAAATTCCACATTTCTTGAGCACATGCTTAGCTTTAATCATATGTCTTCATTTTTTGCTGTTTTTGTTCCCTTGTCTAGAACTAATGCAGACTGAAATGCACCACGTCAGGACGTTGAAGATCATGAGTGATGTTTACAGCAGAGGAATGATGACAGAACTACAATTTGAGCAGAGTATTGTAGACAGGATATTCCCATGCCTTGACGACTTGTTGAACATCCATAGTCAGTTCTTCCAAAGGATTTTGGAAAGGAAAAAAGAATCAACGGTTGAAAAAAGTGAAAAGAACTTTGTTATCAAAAGAATTGGAGACGTTCTTGTAAACCAGGTATGATCTGCTGTCATTTACTCTCACGTTTACCAAGTTTGGGTGGAATGTTATCTTTATTATAAAAAAATAACATTCTACCATTTCAAGATCAAATACACATTTATATGTGTGTTAATATTTTTATGTTGCTGATACATACTTTTTTGTCAACAATACATTGAAAAGAACATATTCTGAACATTGCTGTTTTTTGTGTGTTTGAAAAATAAGCACTGCTAATGTTTAGTAACTGAACCTTTAATCCCTCTACAAACTGAATTTGCAACATTAAGATGTCCATTTGATATAATCTGCAGAGGAAGTGTTATGGCACAGCACCAGCTAAGTGGTGGATCTCAATGTGAAAATGGCAGACTCTTTGTAATTTGTTAAATGGTGATCCGGATACTGATGCAAAGCATAATTTTCAATACTATTTGTGAACTTTTTTTAGTGCTCTCCCTTCATGCAAAAAACGTCTCATAATGTTTTAAGCTTGCTCAAGTGTTGTTGGTTTATATGTGGATTCCATATGCCTGTATGCTGTATTGGTACATCTTGTTTTTATTTCATACTAACTGAGAAAGTTAAAAATAAAACTGAAATGTTTCCCTGTGGCCAGTGTGTACATCTCCACTGCCTTTATGCAAGCTGAGAGAGCTCTGACTGCAGAAATTGATGTAGATGTGGCACCATCCAAAGAGATGTTGCTCTTTTATTCCCTCAGAACTGAAAATATTAGGCATTAACTGGCATCACCTTCACCAATTGATTAATACAGACAAGAGTAGAGCTTTCATGACATGGAGATGATAGACACACACACACCTTTTACACACCTTTTGATTTATCAGTATGTGAGTTATTTATGATTATTATGAGTTACATGTAAATTTGTTTGAAAATCAATTCTCATCTGAACTCTTCATATTCTGCAGCTTCAGTCTTCACTGTGCATTCATAGTCTGATCATTCTACTTGTTTTACCAATTACACTTCTCTACTTTTTTGTCTTATGTATGATTAGTGCATGACATACTATGTAAATGATACAAATTACTACTTCATGGTCTGGCACAGACACTCGCCTTTTCAGTTAATAGAAGTATTGCCTTGTGTGAGTCACATACCAAGCTCCATGTAAACCAGTAATGAGCAAGTTGGAACAGTTACACAGCACTGAGTGTTTTAGCTAATTACAGTGGTTCTTTTGTTTTTTGTTATATTCTGTCTTTGCCATATGAAACTTGTGCTACATTATTTTCTAGTGATATTAAAATACCTGTGGTTTTTCTTTTTTTTTAAATTCAGTTTTCTGGTGAGAACGCTGATCGAATGAAGAAAACCTATGGCAAATTCTGTGGACATCACAATGAAGCTGTAAATTTTTTCAAAGATCTGCATGCCAAGGAGAAGAGGTTTCAAGCATTCACAAAGGTATAGATCAATAATTATTTTTAATTCTGAGGAGCAACTAAAATAAACAAGTGGCATTTATTTTCTGTTTTCTACTGACAATATACTTATTCCCATCTTCTATTTGTGTCTCAGAAAAAAATGAGCAGTTCAGTGGTGAGGCGACTAGGTATCCCAGAATGCATATTGCTGGTTACTCAGAGGATCACAAAATATCCTGTACTATTGCAAAGAATACTTCAGTACACTAAAGGTAAGCATGTAACAGGGTGTCTATTGATGTTATAAATATCAAAACACGGATATAAGTGTAGACTTAAAAGAATACAGGGATTTTTTTAGGTTTCACTATGCTCTCTGTAAAGGGGTCATATACATCTGTGTCTATCTTACTCCAGTAATCTCACTCATTTCATACTTCTCCAAAATTGGATCTATATGACTAGGCAGCTGCATGCGGTCTAGCACTCACAGAGGCAGCTATTTGCTTCATGTCTCACATTTTATGTATGACAGCAATACTTGTTCAGTACAGCCAGTTTGAGGCTATATTGGGGGATTTAAAGTTTGCAGACAGACGGCAACCAACACATGCATGCTCTTATATTACAAGTGGAATATGTTGATGCGTTACAAATAAAGGATAATAATCACAACATATAAAACCTATGTTAATGGGAATTTTGGAAGGGGTGGGCACAAGGAACTTGTCCCTTTGCGTCCATTGTTTATTTCTTTGCGTCCATTGTTTATTCCTTTGCGTCCATTGTTTATTGCTGTATGTTTAACCACCCTTTCTCTTCTTTTATGATGCATACCATGCACTAAATTGTATCATTCTTCTCATGGTCACAAATCTATTTGTGTATTTTCTAGAGACCAGAAAGGGACACACTTTTTAATGTTGCTGGCAGCATGGTTATTAACAATGTTGTTGTTGTTGTGTGTCAACTCTGCAAAAAGGATTTTATTTTTATTTCGATTATTAATAACATTATTAATAACAATTACAAGTGGCTGATTTTTCTTAGTAATTTCAATTGTAGGGGAACTGTAGCCTGAGATAGGCCAAAGCATATTAATATAAAAGTATAGGTTTTTGTGACGTTGAGTTTCCAAATATTGAATGTGGTGTGTTTATCACTAAGAACCTAATTCATATTTGGAAACGTATAAAACGAAATGGGGGCATAATAGTTATATATTAAATAAGATACCAAAATATACATTTCTGTTTCAGAAAACGAGGTAGAGCATCAGGATCTGACACATTCCCTAAACCTTGTGAAAGACTTCATCACAGCAGTAAACAACAAAGTCAATAACTATGAAAAGAAGATGCGTCTTAGTGATATCTACAACAAGACGGACAGCAAGTCTATTCAGAGAATGAAGAGTGGGCAGATGTTTGCTAAGGAGGATCTGAAGAGAAGGAAATTGATTAGAGATGGGTCTGTCTCCTTGAAGCCAACAACTGGGCGTTTAAAAGGTAAGATATTGTGGGAGTGGATTGCAGCTCTTAAGAATAAACAATTAAATTGGATGTGATTCAGACTTAAGTACATACCAACAAGGCATGCCTTGAAAGGCCACTATAACTCTTTTAATGTGAAAATGTCAGTCCTATACATTAGTATACTATAAATATATTTTACTCCAACTAAAATCTGTAGTGAGAAAACTGTTAGGTATTTACGCTCTTCACTGCTGTCTGTTTTTCAAAGTCCATCTTGCTTGAAGCAGTTTGTGATAAAATTACGTATTCAAGGTGACAATTATCATATATCCTTTTTATATTTAAAACAGACCATATAATTCCAAAGCTGTGTATAGAAAGTCTATTCTGCATAGGCCTGGGATATCCTCATACTGTGACAATATTTATGCAATCTGAAACACTAATAAAAGGTAGTACCAGCATTTTAAGAATGCAATTTTAAAAGTATTTGTTTTCAAAGTAAATTTTATTTTTTAAATAATGTATATCAGTTTTTATATTACTATAGGCTACAGTATAGTGTTGATGCCCTGAATGGCCTTAAACCGCATAATAGCCCTACAGTTAAGAAATTGAAGAGTTCTTGTAATAAGCATAAGACCATCATAATGCTTTAGATTCATATCTGCTATCAGATCTATGTTTATATGTCATGTAGGAAATTAGGGCTTGAGTCTCTTAGAAGGTCATCTAGGTATATTTTGCAAACACCTAAATATTTGTTTCACTGCTGATTCTCCTACTTAGACGATTCTCATTATGTTGGAAAGTATGAGAGAAGATAAAGAAATATTATGTGAGGTTGGATGATGTTACCAGATATGTGTTCTAATTTGCATTAGAAGAGAGGTTTATGTCTCCTAGACCAACTGTATTTATGCTGTTTGGGTGATTTCAGTGTGCTGAAGTAGTTTGTGTTAGTCATTCTCGCCCACAAGCCTTTACTGCCAAGAACAACCAGTTCTCCCAGTCTCCACCCTTCTGGAGGAGCATTTGTTTTTTCCCTCTTCCATCAACACCAACTTTACAAGCCTTGGTAACTTTGCTTTCTCTTGGCATTGAAATTGCCCCATCGGCACAGACTGGAAGACAAAAAAACATGTAATTTGAAGTTATCCCTCCTACCCAAGAACCACATTGCACGAGGAAAAAACTGCAAATGTAGTAGCAGATTGCAGACTACTGTCATTAATTGCACCTGTGGTTTTAAACAGCAAATGGGAACATTTATCCAATGTAAAACATGATACATACCAAGCTGGGCCAGCATGGAAAATAAATGTCTGGTATCTAAGGCAGTAGTGCCATTCAGCATAAGAAAGCATGTGCTTACAGGAAATAAATGGCAGCATTTCAATTAAGTTAAACTATGGTAAGAATAGGAAGGGGGAGCCCAGGCACTCTGGATGCATTTAATTTTACAATAATCACACTTTTTTTGTTTTCACAGAGGTCCTGGCAGTTCTACTTTCTGACAGTTTAGTATTCCTCCAGGAAAAAGATCAAAAATATGTGTTTGCATCTCTGGTAAGGAAAGTTCACTTGAAGGAACTATTTCTCCTGAGCACATGAGGGCAATGAATATTGATACAAAGCTGTGTAACATTAGGGTCATTTAGTTACTGAAGTCTCTAAGTCACTAGTGGACATGTTTGCTGAGAGGTCATATCCTTTGGGAATACTACATTTTTGTGTAGGTGGAGGATTAAAAAACATTTTAACCATCTGAACTGCTGAAAACAAGGCCAGTTTTTTATTTTACTCGGAAAGCCCACAATCTGCCAATTCTAAATCTGACTAGTCACCCCCAGTTGTCTGGGAAAGCTAAAGAATAGTCCAGGAAGTGATGCACTCAATCCAAGAAATTTACCAAGGGGCTAGAGAGGCTGTCAATCTGTAGAAATCGCTGCTAAAGACTAGATGTAACTTGGTGCAGATACTTACAGCTAGTTATAGGTAATAGTTACAAATAGATGTAAACTATAAACATTAATGTGACGCAACAAAGGTCAAAATTATGCTAGAAATAATGCTTCTATGTAAATATGGTTTTGTATTTGGTGGTAGATAATTGACCATAAAAATTCCATTTCAGAGAGAAATTACTGTTTATAATCCGCCAACCTTGCCAGTTATTTTGAGTCCTCAATTAACACTCACTGCCATTGATAATTAGTATGAAAAGCATGCCCAGTAGTTTGAATCTGAATAATACCAGATGTTTAACACATATAAGCCTCTGACATTATATTAAAAAAATATTCTTTTTCTCCACAATGTTACCCCTGGTCACTTTAAAGATCTGAGTCTACATTACCCAACTCAGAAGCAGGTACCTTAGGGATTAACAGCAAAACACTACTAATATGTTTAAAATATTAGTGGAATGTTCCTCTAAAACCAATTACAGTGGATTAAGAGGATCAAAACCTTACTCCTATTTCAGAGAGGTTTACAAGGCACAACATACCATTTACCTTTCCTTGTGGTTTAAGAGTCTCAAAATCACACTGATTCAGAGTGCTTCAGAGAATGAAAATAAACAATAATGCTATCAGTAGGAGTTAATGGGCACAAAACAACACACGTTGTACAGGGTTTAATGAGGAGGCATTCTACTACTGTTACATAGAGAAAGGACATACATATGTAACACCCACTAATGATGCACATAGTTGTAGAAGGAAAGTCACTCTGCTACTCCGATAAATGTTTCATATAATGTGTATAGTAAAATAACCCACCACATTTTTTATTTATGCATATGGTTCACAATATCCTACAATATCCTACAAATTAATAAAGTGTTCTTCCTGATAATCTAGTGGAGGTGGCATAATTTTATCTGTAAAGAAAGGTTGTTTCTTTTGGGAAAAATGCTGATTATAAGAAGTACAGTGTTAAATATCAAATATTAAAAAAGATTATTTCTGCAGATACTTTGATCACATTGAAATTATGACTAATAGACCACATCATCAATTAATTCTGAGTAGGAAGTGATGGCCAGTTGCAGTCTAGACTAGAGTGTTTTGGACATCAAAACCTTTACCTTACGTAACATTGTTTTATTGTAATGTGATGCATTCCTTTTAAATTGGATTTATTAAGCTGGCTTTAGCATCACTTCCTGTTAGTGTTATATTCAATGTTTTACATTGATTCTTGGTAAATACATGAAATGTAAATGCAAAATATAATATAGAAATAAAATACTTTATTTTACTATTTTGTGTATTAATGCTTTGATGTTTGTATTGTAAAGGACCAAAGATCTACAGTGATTTCCTTGAAGAAGTTGATAGTGAGGGAGGTGGCACATGAAGAAAAAGGCCTGTTCTTGATCAGTATGATAGCTGACACTCCTGAGATGGTGGAAGTTCATGTAAAATCTAAAGAAGAGCGGAATAGCTGGATTCAAAGTATCCAGGACACCATGAACACAATGTAAATAGAGCTGTATATTATTCAATCTTTCTAGACTAGTATTGATTTTGGCCCTTACTGACCTTATTGTACTTTATTAGGGACAAAGATGAGGATGAAGGAGTCCCAAGTGAGTCTGAAGAAGAACGGAGAAACTTGGATACCAAAGCAAGAGAGCTGAAAGGTAAAGAAACCTAAGACTACCAATTGTAGTACAAAGCCTTATTAATTTAAATAAATAAATCTGGTTACATCATTTCTGTTGAATTGTTCTGAAAAGTAAACTTCCAACTTTTGTTTATCATAGCATGTAACAGACGTTTTAAAGAAAAACCAGAAGTGCTAACAAAATGAATTAGTTGTGCTTTATTAGGTGCATTAAAGATATGTTGTTAAAGCTCTCCATTGTTATCTTATGATCACTTCCCAATTGATGTTATTTCACAACTTTTGATGTAAAAAATATCTGTTTATCATCTAGATCAGTGGCTCCCAAACTTTATTTTTTAGAAGGGCCATTTAGTAGCTGTTAAGGGACAACCTGAATACTACTGAGGGTGTTTGAGGACCACCTAATTTTTTCTCATTACTGTCTGGTTTTTAATAGTTATAAAGATCCATGCTATATAGTAGTACAGCAGAAGTCAATTTAAAAAAAATCCACCAAGTTCCAAATTATTGGGGGCAAAATAAGGGTCCGGAGCCCATAACTTTTTAAATATACACAAGCAAATATGTTAATGTCACTGAAAATAGCAAGGAAAAGAAGATTTACATATGTAATGGGACATAAAGAAAGGTTGCCATTTAACTAAAATGTGTCCCCGGCTCACTTGCCAATAAAATTTTGTCCCACCGGCTGAGCAGCCAATACAAATGTGGCCCACCACGTCACCAGCTGATAAAAATCTGGCCCAAGAAGTTGGTCATCACTGATAGTTGATTTTGTGGGCTGTTCCACACATTACCAGTAGGTGTCAGTAGTGTTGTTAATAAGACGGCTTCTAGTCATTTGAGGTCTGTAAATGTTGTTTTCATTCTCTCAAAGCTCAACTTCACGAGAAAGACCGTCAAATAATAGAACTACTGGAAGAAAAAGTGAAGATTTTCCAAACCCTGACCAACTGCTACGGTCCAGAAGATAACCCGTCTGTTATGAATAGAATTCTCTTCAGAGCGAACACCGAGGAGGCACCTAAAGGAGAAAAAGTAATGAGCAGTGTAATAAAGGAAGGTAAAGATTAAGTGCATTTATATATTTAACACAAATACTATTATTTATCCTGTCTTTGGCTTAAGGATAAAAAAAGTCAGAAAAATAGTCAATAATCGGATAATGAAACTTTACAATTGTTATTTAGAATGACTTTTTATAGAAGATAATGTAGCTTTTAAATAAAGTTTCTGAAATAGATTGGAAAGTCCAATAAAAAAATATTCCTAGATGGTAAAAAAACATGATTGAATGCACTAAAAATAGGCATTTAAAGTATGAATAATATATTTATCAACTAAAGGCATCAATAGAACTAAATGCAGCACTCGTGTGTGCACTGTAACTGAAATCCTGTGAGAGCATTGTCATCCTGCCAAGCTTACAATTTAATGTACCCCAAAACCTGCATCCATTTTCTTCTTTAATCCTTTCTACTACACCTCATAAACAGTACATTTTAATCTTTTGTGTATGTCAAAAATAACATCATCATATTAGTACCAGTTTACATTTATAGTAAATTAAACTTTCCTTTGTTGTTGCTGTACATTTTGTTGTGTGATAAAGAGAAGGCCAGTTATTGCTAGTGTCTTCTAACTTGGTATGAAAATAGAAGGCTAGTTGAGTCAAAATGTGCACACTTAATGGTACACTCAAATGGATTTTATTTTACAGAAATATTTTTCACAGTTTTTATTTTCTTGATTTATTCAAATGTCTGCTTTTGCTTATGACTAGCAATATTTCTGTTTTAGTTGAGACACTTCAGAGTCTAGTGAGCAAGAATCTTTGGAGTAACGTAGGGCAACATGTCCCTAGCCCTACAGAGGTGGAAGCCGGAGTAGGACCCATCTCCCTTCCCAGGAGAGCCGAAACATTTGGAGGATTTGACAGCCATCAGCTTAATGCTTCAAAAAGTAAGTTTGCATACAATTACTCTATTCTATTTTGTCACCACCTTGTATCTCCTGCATATATGTGTGTGTGTATATGTATGTATTTGTCTGTGTGTATATGTATGTATTTGCCTTCCTGGATGGCATATGATACATTCCAAAATGTTTCTGTGTATAAAAACGGGCTTATAAACAGATAAGCAGTTTTATTTTAGTATTAAATCAGAAAAACGCACAGGTCTCCTTTTAACAAGGTAACTGAGGGACAGAGGCTCCTGTTATGGTTATGTTTCAAAATTTAATTGCATTAAAGGTATATGCAAGTGAGCTGGGTTATGAATGCATCTGATAGAGGAGAATTAGTAGTGTATACAAACATGTGTTATATAGAAAAGTTTTGTTTTCTTACAAAGTTATTTGTACAAAAGTAAAATCCAGTGGTTCACACCCACAGGATGCTTACATAAGCCGGGTACACACAGGAAATACAGCAGTGTACCCACAGGAAGTACAGCAAGATACATATTTTGACCTTTTTAGTACAGAGCACAGGAAGTAACTGTTGCAGTTCTTGTACTGAGCACATCAGAAGCCACTGAGGTAAAGAATGATACAATGTATTAGCCTGATTCTGAATTTGAATGTTATGCTAATTGAGGTGGAGTTTTCTAGGGGTGTACACGATAAAATGCAAATGTCAAAAAACATAGGACATTTTGCTAACTTCAAGGTAAGCTAATTAATGCTTACTTTGGAATTATTTTTTTCAGACACTACAAATTCTCCTCTATCAGATGCATGCATAACCCAGCTCACTTTAATATGCCTTTAAGGAAAATTAACATCACAGAAAAAATGTGTAACCTCACTCGTGAAAGTCTAAATTGTATAGTCCTGCAAATTTAAAAATGAGCAATTACACCTTTTTATTACATGAAGAATAGATTGATAAATACTTCTTAAACTTCCTTGCAAATTGCTGAATGTGCATGCTTGTGCACGACTTCATGACAATTCATAAAAAGTATATTAATGATGCTGATGATGATAAAATGGCTGCTTACTGACTTTAGAGACAATATATATACAGGTAATTGGCAGAGAGAGATAATCCTAGATATGTAGCTTTGAGTGGAGCAAGCCTAAAAAGAACATTTATTCAGCATTGGAAAATACCAATATTTACTATTGGATGCAATGATGAGAAAATTGTCTTTCCACATATGCCTTTTTATTAGTTGGTCAGCAACTCCATAATTGTGTTTATGTTCACCCAAGCTTGCGACTTTCATATCCAGGGCTTGGTATTTTCAACATCCTAAATTTAGATTCACACACTGATGATCAGCATTGATCATTGGCCATCAGCTGACTGCCACTCTCCAGTCCCCAATGGCTACTGCCTTCACAAGCTAACACACATTACCTCATTCATTACTCGTTTTCTGTTCATTCACACCATTCATGTCTTCTTTGGCTCCCAATAGCCTCATATTAAATCCTGGTCCTAAAATAAAATGGTACAGACACTTACAGCTCCTTCCTTGAAAAGGCTTACATAAGCAATTTGTGATATTCTGTTACATTTTAGGTGGAGAGAAAGATGAAGGTGAAGATGCACAAGATCTCCGGAGAACTGAATCTGACAGTGTACTGAAAAAGGTAAGATTTATTTATTTTGAATCTTTTTTTATTAAGTAGATTGGATAAGATAATGCTTCTGTATAGATAACAAAACTAAATAGCAGTCTAGAGCGAGTTATAGCACTACTGGGTAAGGATTAGATTTAGCATGTTTTTTCTGCTCTTTTCCACAGAAGCTAAATGCCAATATGATGATTAAAAGAAATAGTGAGGTAAGGAATGAAAACACATGAAGTAAAAAATAAAATACTTGCACTTGCTTGAAACTTACAACAAATGTCCGTGCACAGATAACACAGATGTATACGGTGTCATTGATTGAATGTCATGACTTTTACAGTTCTAGTACGGCTTATTGGCTGTTGGCGACATGACTCCTGCATTTTGTTCAGCAGTGTAACCATAATCTTAAAGTAAATGACGTTTAGTTTAAGTTTTGAAACTGCTATGTTTTGATTGTGGCTCTGTATGGTTTCTCTTTAAGTAGTGCTTTACCTTGATAGTTTTGTTATTAATGCATGACCTACTTTATGGCTCTTTATTCATGCCTCATGTATCTTCATGACTGTGTCGCCTTTGGTTGTGTACCATTGTTTTACATGTGAATAAATGGCATACCTAATTTTGTTTCATTGCAGCAAGTTCTTCAGTCTGTTGACAATCTTCATAAGCTCCTTAGCGTTTTACAGGTAAATATATAGAATTTGGTTAAGGGATTGGGTGGTGTGAATAGGGGTTTAATTGAGGTGGTGTTAACCTCTAAAAATATTTCCTACATTTGAGTTCCTAAAGAACCCTTTTCGCTTGGTGGGCAAATTACTGTGGAGTGGGAAGCTCAGTAGCCAAAATACTAAACACAAGGGCTTAAATACATTTTAGACCTGAAGATGTGTTTCCTTACTTACTCCTTGCACCATGTTCTCAATGTCGACAATAGCTATAATATATTGTCTGCAATACTAAGCCAAAAAAGTTATTCCTTCATAACTGATACGTTTAGCATTTTCAGTTCTGGTTTCCCGTTGCCAATGCCAGCAAACCAACCAATACTTAATGATCAGTCCATTTCAGCACAATGTGCAGAAATAGGTAGAATTACATCTTGGCCTGTTTGTGACCCTCAAGAACTGGCAATCTCTTTTGTTTTAATATTTTGCCCACAATTGACTCTTCATTCATGCAATGCTTTTCAATCTTCTTCAGGCAGTGGTGCTAGAACAGGACACTTACATAGAGGATCAAAAGCTGCATCTGAATGAGCGAGCTCTCACTCGGACCTCTTCACGTCCAAACTCTTTAATTGAGCAAGAAAAACAGCGCAGTTTGGAAAAACAGAGGCAGGAGCTGGCAAACCTCCAGAAGCAGCAGGCACATCATCTGGATGAGAAACGCAAGAGAGAGCGAGAATGGGAAGCAAGGGAGAAGGAACTGACAGAGCGGGAAGAACGGATTGTGCAGAGAGAGGAGCTAGCGAGCAAAGGACTACATGAGCTAGAGCAAGAGAGGAGCGAATTACAAGCTAGGAAAGAGGAATATCAGCATGATCTGGAGAGGCTCAGGGCTGCACAAAAACAGCTGGAAAAGGAGCGAGAGCAAATGAAGCAAATGGAAAAGGTATCATTAAATAATTCCAAGAGCAGAGCTTAAAGCGACATGGAGGGATCCCTGCTTTTTGTATTAAAATTATCTAGGTGTACCAATTAATTACAAGCTGTGTTGATGAATTGCTGTTGAGACCGTTTGCGATTGGCTAGCACATCTAGTACTATTGGCACATTGTGTACATGGGTTACAGGGTGTGGATCTTTTCAAGCTTTCAGTGTATAAAAACAGAGCTTATAAACACATAACCAGTTTTATTTTATTTTAGTATTAAATCAGAAAATCGTACATGTCTTTTTTTAACAAGGTAACTGATGGACACAGGCTCTCGTTACTGTTGTTTCAAAATGTAATTACATTAAAGAATGATTAACATCACTGAAAAAAAGTGTGTGGCATTACAAGTCTCAGTAAAATCCTATTTAAGCATTTTACATACTCGTCCTCCCCTGACCTGTCAAAATGATACAAAGTGAGAGGAAGCATGGGAGCTATTGCAATTTTTCAGTGTTCTTAATCAATTATTCCCAACTGAGTCTTTGTAAACCACTTTTTTTCTTTTTGCTGTTTATCATATAGAATGTTTTATGCTGATGCTGTACTACTTGTTTATGATGTAGTACTGTAGTGCTGTACTACTTGTTTATGATGTAGTGCTGTAGTGCTGTACTACTTGTTTATGATGTAGTAACCAGTGATCTGCAGGCCATAATTTGGGAGCTTCTACACTAAATCCTTTTGCCTAGAGAACTGCAAATTAATTTGTGGCCCTCTAGCAAGACTTCCTTACAACGTTGCTTCATTTAACAGATTGGGCACAATTTGCTCGGAAGATGTTTCTGTGTTGCTTTCATATTCACTTTTTTGAATTTCAAGTCAGTAATTTTTGCAACAAAAAAAACCTGCCAGTTTTGATTAAACATTGTTTTTTAATGAGAGACAAATTTTAGAGTTATGTTGCATTCAGCACCTTAAATATGAATTGAGACTTAGATCCATTAGTTCACATTGTCTGTTTATCTGAAAAATCAAACAGTAAATTGTTTAATATTTTTTCTCTAGGTCTCCTGCCAGCATGATAAACTTGGCAGAATACCTTCACTTCCAATTGGAGCAGACTCTTCAAAATGGTATAGTTCTAGCTCATCAAAACAAGAGCACTTAGAAGCAGAGTTGTCTGCCTCTCCCAAAAAGGACAGTTTGATACGGACAGAAAGCAAGCAGAAAGGAAAAGGTCATTTCCACTTGCTTGGCACAAACCAGACTAACAAATCTGTGGAGGCTCCAACTCCCAACCGCCTATTCAACTTGACAAAAACAAAGGAGAAAAAGGAGAAAAAGAAGAAGAGCAAAGGCAGCCGTTCCCAAATGACAGGTGAGCAAGAGCTTAAGATATGATATTGGAGCTTTGTTGGAGTATCTGACTTTATATGGCACTTATTTAACATTACTCATTGGTTTAATCGGATGTTTCAGTAGCTCGGCTATGAAGGGTCCACAAGCACTTTTTGTGTTGCAGGTTTAACCTGTATTAACATGCACAGTTTATATTTTGGTACCCTAGATTATTTTCAAGCCCAAATGAATGGTTTATGATTAGATTAAATGGCAAGCCAAAGAAAGCAAAAGTGTGTTGTTTGTTTGTGAAGTGTTAAAAAGTATAATGTGTAAAGGATGTTCATCACACGCCACTCAAACTGACAAATTCTAACTGGCATAAATGATACCTGGATGATACCATTACCTACTAGCTAAGTCTTAACTTTGGGTAAAGGACTGAACACAATAGGCAATGAGGTGGGGAATTCATAGAGCGTGTGTGGGAGAATGGATTGTAGATCTAGAGTAAAAGTCCAAGAAAAACTACTGAGATATGGTTTAACCAGATGTTTTTATTATTATATGACTGTGTAGTACACGGGTTCCCAAACAGTAAAGAGAAAAACAATGTACATGTTTTTGTTGAACCTTTATGTTAGTCCACTCAAAGACATCTTTATGGATGACAATGGCAGGCAACCTGTTTAACTTGATTGACAGCATATGACCCACAAGTCCTTAATGGACCTTACAGTAGTAGGAAAAAAAGTAAAATAACTGTGGGAAAGCTGCAGAGGTGGATTACTTGGTAATAATGGGATATATAATAAGAACATCTGTATTTGGAATGCAAGATAGAGTAATATACTGTGGAGGCATAAAATCCCATGTGCCTTGGTGAAGACGGTCATACTCTCCCACCCCATATGAGCCACATGGGAAATGTTTGAGCACAACATGAGGCTTATCGGCTTCATGTTGCTCACCATTATGCTAGAAGCTTAATCGCACAGGTGTAACTCCAAGAAGAGTTGCCAGTTAAGTTTTCAGAACTGGGATGGTGAGTTATAATTCTCTAGTACAACCACATAAGTGTCTTGGTTTTAGATGCTTCTTTGAAAATTAAACAAGAAAACATTTTTTTATTTTCTTTTTAGAATCGGGAGAAGGAGCCACTCATGAGGAAGAGATCTTCTGTTGATCTTCTTCCTATCCTGGAGAATGTCCTGCCTCTACCAGGACATCTAAAATGAACCAAACTAGGCCAAAGCATTCCAACTTTGCTTCTCATCATGGTCCTTCTTCACCACTAGTATCTCGGAGTGTCCTGTGGCTCTGTACTTGATCATTCAGGGCTAGCAGATTACAGCTAATGGGAATGTTTGTGTTCTGAGTTGTCTCAACACACGGACTACTATTTGTGCTTCTTCCATATTACAGCAATACAAACTGGATATATTACCAGATTAATTCTCTGGGTTTTGCAGTTAATTGTTTTCAATACTGCTTATTGCCATCACTGTGACTGATCCAACATATGCTCATTGTAAGTTTTCTTACCATTCTTCTGTAATTGTACAAAAATCCTTGGATGTCCGAGAAACCTGCATTGCATTTCCTAGCTCATGTCCACTGAATAAAAAGAGAATGAAAATAAGTACCTGATGCAAGAAAATCATTAAAAGTTTCCTTATAATTATTGTTACAATACAGGGAACTTGAGGAATTATTTCTATAGTTTGTGAGAAGTCTTTAAAAAAAGAAAAAAAAAGAAATGCACTCTTCAGCACTATTGAAACAATATGCATTTGGTTATAATCAATTACTTTTAGTTTGGCTGGTTGTGTATCGACACTTTGGGTCTGATGTTTGTTTGTTTATTATGCAGATATTGTTTAAATCAACAAGATGGTATATGGGACATACAAATGGTTTATGATAAAATAAGAAATGTAATTTAAGATATATTGTTTGATCAAAAACATTTGAAGATGACGACATTTAAAAAAAGTCCTCCTTGTATTTTGATTGCTAAGGTGATATATATATATATATATATTTGGTTGCATCCACTAATTGTAATTGGCAAAAATATATATTATATGCTACATACATCCATGCATGTTATGTAGGGCAGGGCTGGATCTTGATGATAAAGTAACCAGCAGAGGGTGCTGTAGGGCTATTTCGTGTATCTAAATGTCTCTTCAACTAAGTAGCGCTTGGCTTCAAACCAAAATTGCCTTGTGACTGGCCAAAAAACAGTGTGTGTAGACACACACTAAGCTTTTTAGAGCAATCAGATTGCATATCTGCTGTTAACCCTTATTACAATTTTACTTCTCAAACCCAACATATTTGTAAACACTTCCTTAAATTTTCCTCATCTACTCTTGATTTGCTTTAGGGATTTAAATAACATGCTATGCAGACTTAAAAATTGCAACCCAAACATAATCTAACAATGCAATAAATCAGTGAAGTCAGACTATTCTATGGCAAAGTATGACTAATATCTTTTTAACGCATCACTGCAGGTTCATGCTTGTAGATAAGAGTCCTTGTTATATGGGTTTTATACATTGAGCTTCCAGTGTTGGGTCTGAAAATAAGTTAAATACACATTTTGATGCTCTCACACCTCTTTCACTTTGTGTTATGTAAATATAACTGAAGTACAATTGCTTTTGTATGTCACTTTGCTTTGAGCTTTTGTGACCATTTTCCACTAATTTTAACATAATACTGAAGGTTTACTGCATTCTCATTTGAATATATTATCAGTGAGTAAATGAGGTAATATATGCTTTATTTTGGATTCATAGTTGTTTAAAAATTATAAACGTTTTTGTCAGGGCATAGATAATTACATTCTCATGTGAGCAAAAATACCACTATATTCCATGGATAGATTTAGTATACCACCCCAAGTAACATAGTGCCTAAAGCCAATGATACATGGTTGTGCCCAATTCTTTTTTTTTTTTGTTTCTTTTCCATTTTCAATAATAAACCCTTATTCACATGTGCATGACCTTAGAGTTTGTGCTGTAAACAATAAATGATCCTCAGGCATTTGGAATGAGTAGCAATCATTGCAAGACAATCTCACTCATTCTAAGAATTAATAGCCTCACTCATTAGAGTTTATTGTACTGTCTTTGAACACTCATATTTCTGGGGATTTGTGTTGTGAGATATGATGCTGATAACAAGCATAGTGGTCTTTGTTTTAGAGAGACCTCAAGAAAACATTTAAAAACATTACCGATTACTATAAGCAGTCATTTTCTTCTAGAAAATACAATTAGACTTTTTTTCTGTAACTTGGATGATAATGTTCCAATGTGCTTTCTCAAGGTAGAAATCGTGTTAGTTTGTGATAGCCAAGGAAGGTTCTTACCACTGCCCAGCATTATGGTAAACAACTCTTTAGGTAATGTTAGCGCACAGTATTTGCAGGAATGAAGATCAAGTCCATAGTCCAGACTATCATACATTGATTTAAAATGTAGACATAAGGTTTCCGTTTTGCTTTCTTGTAGCTGAACACTTTTGTCAGTTCCCTCTATTATGTTACCACTATGCACTTTACAAACCACCTTGTCAATAACTTGTTTTTAAAGAACTAAGACAATCATCCATTCCCACCAACTGGTTGACCTATGCACATATTAGTAACATTTTCTATGTGTTTGAATCCATAGGTCATAAAGTGTGAATGGTATGCTTTATTTTTATCTGAAGGGACTTTGCCACTGAAAATGTGGTTTTCACATGTGGTTCTTTTCAAAAGCGTAGAATTTATAGGTGCTTTTGCTGCAACAATAGTGTTATAGTTCTAGAGATAAAGCTAATTTGCCTTGGATTTAAAAATCTAATTAACTAAAAAAAAAGTAAGAAACAATGAAAAGCCAAATATTACAATACCCCTGATAATGACAGCAATGGTATTTCCTATTTGTTTTGTTCTGACGTAGCCAACATAAGTAAGGTTAAATATATATGCTAATATCCAGCTTTTATATGCTGTAATCAGTATTTGCGGGCTAGCTCAGGGCAATTTCACAGGCAATAGATCCACTCCTGTTTTCTATATAAAGATTGTTGGGGTTAGCATGTACTGCCAAGAGACTAGAAACCAAGATTGGATCAATTGCTGATGTGGCATTAGTTTTATATTGTTAGGATAAGCACCTTCCTGAAGCTTTAAGTGTTTTCTTGGGTTTATTGCTGCTGGTGGCCTCACGTAACAAGTGAAAAGGGGCACATACATTTCTGTTGAGTGTGGTCTAACTGATCAGTTATCCAGAGCAACTGTCGTAGCGGTCCTATTCAAGAGCAGCTGGTACCAGACTTTAGGATTACGTTGATTGTTGAAGGGATGCAGACACCTCAAAACTATCTATCTTTATTTATAAGCTGACCTGGCTTAGAACTTGAATCTTCTTTTTTACTCTTTTGGTGAGCTTTAGTTTGCCAAAATATCCTCCCTGAACTGATTCGACTTGCCCATATACCTCTACCAGCAAGATAGTCAATACCTGTACTAGCAATATTCAATAATTTGGGAATTTGGCACTACTTCTGCCCACATTTGCAATGGGAAGTTGATGTTCAACTCCCGAATTATTTTGGCTTCAAGATTAAGGTAGCTTTGAGATGCCAGCCTTCCTTTAAGGCATCTGCAATGCATATATACAAGTTATCTCAATACAAGTGTCACATTGTCTTTTTTTTTTGCTTTGTTCATGATACAAATAGAATAAGGGTAATTAAAACCCTTCTTCACACTGAAGGCTTTGTTATAACATTATCCATGACATTCCTTGCTCACCAAGACTCTGGAAATGTTGCCTGCTGGTCAGGTTGTACAGAACTAAACTATTAGAAGCCAATTTTGCAATATATTATATGTTACATATCAAACCCACCTATTATTTCCTGTCTGTATATAGCTTATTTCTTTTTATTTCTTTAAATATAAAAGACAGACGAGTTGAAATGGGTCCACTCCCTGCTTTATGATATATTTCAAAGAACTATATCTAGCAAAGAGGGAGGGAAGACAAGGTCTGGTATCTTGTATACTTGTAAATTAAACAAAATTACTGTATATGACCTCTGATTTATAATTAATTTGATATAAAGATTGCCTGCACTTTGGTAAAAGTTGCAAAATTGATCCAGTCAATTTATATGGTGTTTTGTATTCATCCTTAACTATATAAATTACAAAGTTGAGGTTTTATGGAGGTCAGGGGCAACATCCCTATGACTATTAACTCTCATGTAGGTAAATCCTTAAATTTAGCCATGGAGGACTTGTGTTTTTTACCCCTAATGAATGAGATCGAAAATAAAGATTTTACAAAAAGAATAATTGAATCCTGTTTGTACCATATTTACAATGAAAGTGACAAAGCTGTCATAGCTTTGGAACAGATAAGTGTGTAATGTTTAAAACAAATCATTTCGCCATTATTCTGTAAGAAAAGAATTAAATTTAATACAGTATTGAAAACGCAAAGTTTAGCCGGGATACACATACTGAATGTATCCGATACAAGCAGAAGATGAATAGTTTTGATTTAAATTATAAATTCAAGAGACATTTTTATTTTCCAAAGTTTATATATACAAATTCTATGTATACAATTTATATGGATGTTTCTGTGAAATTTTGAAGCGTTCATGGTTAAAGGAAATTTCAATCCATTTCAATCTGTCTGCTCTGAACGTTATCCGTGTGGTTTCATGTTTTGTGTCTATGTGACTTGGACTGCACTTGAGTTACCTACAAAACGCTCAGGAGGTTTATAACACAATGTATACCTCTGCTTTGGTTTATATATGATTGTACAGAGGTACATGTAGGAGTCATTTAAAGACCGGCACCGACACATTACCCACTCAATTGACGCTTCTAAGTAATGCCAACGCATTTTGCAGAGTGGAGTAACTCTGTATGTGATATTAGTGCAGTCTTTAAATGACCCAAAACTTTATGCTAAATGCGGTTGTATTTTTTTTTTTTTGCTGTAAAGATATGAAAAACAAACTTAATTATTTTATGTTAATGTGTAATTATGTAAAAAGTAAACAAGTTATAACTGTAAAAGTCTTGATTTTTTTTTCTGTAATATGCAACTTTACTTTGTAACGAGCTTTAATTTATCTTCATCTTTTTTTCCTATATATATCTTCTAAACCCCTTGTAAAGTCATTTTCTCTAAATAAATTCCATTCTTTATCTGTATGTTTTGGAGTTCCTTTTATTGTAAAAACATTTTGCTTTTGTATGTATTGTTTTGTCTTAAGTCAATACATCAACATATTATAGGGACGAGTTAAAATAGAATTATTATAATTTCTCACAGCAAATATTTCTTTATAGATTACCAAACTGTTAAAATTGAGGTTTGTCAAAAAATGGATGTAAATTGTATTCAACTATCTTTGGCTATAGTTATACATAATACAACAAAATTCAACTACCAAACAATGTAAGCTATGGCACATAAAGCTCATTCTGCAATCCATCTCTGCATGGAAGGTGTGTGTGTCTAAATGCATATTGTTGTTCAGTAATTCAGTCGTGTCCAACTCAACGTAACCCTATTGACCCCAGCATACCAGGCACAATCGTTGTGTTTATCCAAAAGGTTTTCATGGCAAAGATACTGGAGTGGATTGCCAATTCCTTCTACAATAGACCAATTTCTCTGACCACTTTGCTATGACCTGTCCATCTTGGTTGACACTACATGGTATAGCTCACAGCTTCAGTGAGATACACAAGCCCCTTCACCACGACAAGGTAGCGATCCAAGAGTTAATAAACAGCCACCTAGCTTTTGTGGTAAAATATACCGTAATTGAAGAAGATAGAGCTGTAAGTGAATACATTGTGACCATAACTGAATACATTGTTTTAGGTTCTTGTGATCATATTTGGCTTTATAAAACATTTTTTATTTAACAGAAAATATGAGAGATTCCGAATATCTTATTTTAGCAAATATAAAAAATATTTTTATCAAATACATCTTAAATAGTATGAGTAGTGTTGTATCGCAGTCGTGTACAAACCAAGTATGTGCAGTTGTCTCAATTCTGCAATAGAAATGTATTAACTTTGCTGAACAAACCCTTTTTTGCATTTCAATTTAAACAACTAATGCTAAAAATAGTGTTAATGCATTTATTAAGTACATCTTAAAACTATTATATTTATTTCTTTTTACACATAATATTCTGTATTCCATTTTGATGAAAGTATTAACTTTTAGTTATTTAAAGTTATTAGCAAATTTATTATTCGCCTCTAACCATAACAATTTATAGAGTTAAGATTAACTGATCACAATGATTTACAATAGGTCACAGTGTGAACTAATGTTTAATTACTCAAACATTTAAGCAACATAACAGAAGGTCCACATTAAGTTGCTTAATTTGTTTCGCAATTCCTTATTTATTTCTTGTGTCTCTCTCACTTAATCGGTCACAGCGGAGGTGCCAGATGTGGTAAGATAAACCATAAAATATGAATATTTGGAATTGGAAGTTATTAAAATCATCATTTAGCAGTAGAAAATAACTTTGAATTTGGTACATTTTAGTCCATATTCTCACCAGACTTGATTTGTTTTCTGTACACAAATCCATATGCAAAAATAAATAATTCATCCAGTTAGCCGTCTATCAATTGTATTAGCTACTGATAACAAAGTCTGATGTGATGATCTCTTAAGCGGAGTGGGAGCCAAAATATAGTAATATATTGTTTTTCAATTACTATTTTTTCTTTTTTAAATAAGTTCCAGTTACAAATACACATTTTTGTTTTGCAGTGTTTTTACTATCCTGCCATTACTGGGACATTTGCTGTGGCCCTTTAATAAGACCAAAATTAGCATATTACTGCAATTTATATGCCCTTTCTTTTTCAGCATTTCAGAAATCGATAATCAGTAAATCTGATTACCACCATCTAGTGATAAATGATAAATATGACATATTCTGCCATGTATTAAGTTTATTATATTTGGGTTGTAGGTCTGGAAGGTAAAAGATGTATATGAAATGTGATTATATGGCTACAGATGCTATTATATTCCTTTTAGCCTGTATGATCTATATTGGTCTTAAATGGATGCTGACGAGTGACATTCTACAACTTTGTACAAATAAAGTGTGATTAAAAGAAAACTGACAAATTGTAGTAATGAATCCATTAAATGTAATTTTTACAAAACCTAAATATGTTGTAAAAATGTAATCCTATATTAAAGGACACTGTAAAGGTTTGTTTTACCTTTACCCTCATCTCAAGATAATATTTAAACATAAAATCTCTGCAAAGCTTGATAACTTTACATTTTAGTTGTCTTATACTGCTTCATGGTTCCCCTGCTTTCTGATACCTAAGCAACTGCACCTTGCCTCCTTAATCACACGGTTTGTTGAGTCAATCACAAGTGAGTCAGTTTACTATGATGCGTGGGACCATGGCATTATGGGAAAAAAACATCCTGGCAGGTTTTCTCTTGTCAACTTCATTGATAGGGTGAAACTTGCTGGAGGAGGGAAAGCAGGAAAGCCCGATAAAGACTACTGTAAAAGTAACATATCAAGGTTTTGCAGTTTTTTTTCTAATAGATGCAATAATTTTTCTTGCAGTCAGTTGAGTGCCCCTTTAAGACTAGCTTATTATATTAATTCCAGTCATTCAATCAGCCCCTCTATATGTTTCAAAGTAAAAGGCTGAGATACTAAACTGTGCTGCATCTGTTTGCTTCTTTAGATGCACTGCAGCCCATGCACAAGTAAATTAAGTGTTTTAACAACAAAAAAAAGATTGGCTGGAAAACTGATTGAATCTACGGTAGGGACTCACTATAGGGCACCAAGGCTGTGAAAGAGGATCGATGGCTATTTCCAATACCGAGAAAGTCACTGTGATGTAGAAGTCACACAATGCAGCCTCTTCTCTGATGAATCTTCGTGTATCCAACCAAAGTGTTGTTACCAAGATATTATTTTTTTTTATGATGGTGAAGGATATGTGGAGACTAAAACATATATAACAATTTGCGAGCACTCCACCAGGTGGTGTTCTGACACCGAATCACTCAAAAACTGTACAACGCAATCTGTACCTACAAACTGTCATGTCTTTATACATAGGCCAACTAGGCTCAGGCCCAGAAAGGCATTAGAGGTAACCGGGAAGCATCGAAGATCAAAGCTACTTGCATTACAGCACTCATGTCTCACAGATGGGGTTGACATTAATAAAATGATATTTTATGCAGAGATAAACAATGGGTACAGTAGTAAATACACAATATGAATGTCCATACAGATTTGTAAACAATGGGTACAGTAGTAAATACACAAAATGAGTATCCATACAGATGTATCCTAATCTGGATAGAACAAAACGGTGATGTCAAGTATACATACCCCAATCACTGTAGCTGCTTGATTCATCTCTACAATCCAGATGAAAACCCAATTAGTAAAGTTAACTATATTATCTAATACATTGTAATCTGAACCTCCATGTACAAGCTAACTTTTCAATACTCATGTGAATGGATTTTCTCTCAAAACATAGCTAATTATATAATCACTGTGGTTTGCAACCTAATCTATTACGCTATATCTATGATGTAAGAAGTTGTGGGTTCCAGGGTGTTGTGTTACCTGGAGGCAGCTTTAGGTAGTAATATGTACCTAGGTAATTGAATGTTATAAAGAATTGGGCATTCTCTTGCAGTAAACATACATTAAAGATTTTAAGTTTACCTGTCAAACATCGTTTAAGATTCACACACAAAGTATTTGCTTTTATTCAAATTACTTCCTTGGGGTGTACAGACATCATTTTCAATCTAACATTGATTGTTTGAAACAATATATGGACACATGCAGACTTCCAGGAGTATTTAGCTATGATTAGGAAAATATACATACATTTATATATTATATGGCAAATAGAGTGGGTAGAGAAAGTCACAGCCCCCTTTCAAAATGTTCACCTTTTGTTGCCCTAAAGCCCAAAAAGAAGACAAAATCGTACTGTTTTCGGTTTTATTTACAACACTAACGACTTGCCCGTCAAAAATGACAGCAATAAAATTTGAAGCGTGGCATAGTTGTTTGCCACAGAATGCAATGTTCTGCTCCCTCTGAGCACCTTCGGCACTGATCTTGAGCCCCACACTGAGCGCCTTTGGCGCTTATTGCGAGCCTCTCCTCCCATCTACTTCACCAGGCATTACAGGTCTTGGCTACTTGCAACCTGCCATGTATCTCTTCACCATCTCCCCGCGTCTCTTCTCTGTGTCTTTCTCCTCTGTGTCTCTGCTGAATCTTTGCGTGGCGTGCGTTGACTGCTGTTGGTTTTATTTTCAAAGTCCCGCGTGCCTGGCGTCGTCGGTGTAAGTGTTACTGTCTTTGACGTGTATTTTCTAACTCCGGGGTGCCTGGCATTGTTCGTCTGTGTCCAGCGTGCCTGGCGTTGTTGGTGTGTTACTGTCTTTGCTGTTGCGTATTTTCTAAGTCCAGCGTTGTTAGTGTAAGTGTTACTAAGTTCTGCGTGCCTGGCCTGGCAGAGCCTCGTTTTCAGAATTTTTATGTTTTTTTCGACAGCCATTTTTTTTTTCGCTTCGTCGATTTTCAATTGTTAAAGACAAAATATGCCTCAAATTAACTTGCAACCTCAATTAACGGGTCCCTGGCTCTCCCCATAGTGCTGTGTGTGAGTGTGTAAGTGAATTTGAGTGGTTTGGCTGTTAAAGTCAGATTTTTTGGTTTGGTTACATCTCTACCAACTTTGCACACCCAGAGGGAGGAATATTTGCTCCTTACCGGATTGTTCAAGGTTATTCAAAGTGGTGAACATTGATGTACTCCCCTCAAGTCATTCCAAAGATTTTCCATGAAATTTAGGTCCGGCCTCTAAGTGAAACATTCACCTGTGTTTTTTTCTCTCCTTTTAACTGGTGTGCATGGGATCATTGGCACAGTGGTGTGTTTTTACCTAGGTTTACAAGGCCCAAGCCTATGACAATTTAGTTTGTGTATAGTAATCTTAACATAAGGGCATAGCAAGGGGATAGGAGAAATAATAAAAGGTGTGGGGAATCTGTGTGGGCCTAGGGCAGAATAAAGAAACCAAAGTATGCCCATGCATTGTCCATGTTGTCTTCTCATTTTCAACTTCCTGATGACTGCAGGTTTGAAAAAATGTCCATGTAATTCTCACCATCCAGCTTCCCAGACAAGTGCCCCAACACCAGCTGAAGAGCAACAACCACACAAAAGGATACTGTCACCACCCTTCTTTACTAGAGGAACTGTGTTTGGTTGGAAAATATTATTGGGTTTTCGCCAGATGTACTGTTTTGCATTTAGGTCAGAGGCACTCAATCTGAGAACGAACATTACCTATGTAGATTTGCTCTTATAGCTCACTTGTGCCCTTCACAGGGAGAAATATCCTGTAGTATCAGTCTGGTCTCACTCAGAAGAGCGACCCAGCCCTGAAATACCAGGCAGTTCTAATGTGAACAGGAAACCCCCAGATGTACGTTTCGGCCTTAAGGAGTATAGCTGCGTCTCACCAAAAGAAATGTAGGTCTAGGTTTTGCTGTTTCTCCTGTGCAGAGTAGAATTGTCTGGTATTTCGGGGCTGGGTCACTCTATTGAGTGAGACCAGATTGATATACTACAGGATATTTCTCTGTGTGATTGGCACAAGTGAACTAAAAGAGACTGCTCTCTGATTAGGTAACCAGGCCTAAAGAACAAACCTACTTAGTTATTGTTTGTTCTCAGATTGAGCGCCTCTGCCTCCGTTTCATTAGTTTCCCTTGATGGAACCACCTAAGAAGGTGAAACGTACCTTGGGATTGGTCTGACTTAGTCTACATCTATCTGCTTATTGCTAAGTGCGATATACCCCTCGAGGTGATAGTGAGATAGAACCCATAGTGGAATTATTTGTATTCTAGTAATTGAAAATAACCAATAAGATCTTAGTGTAATTTATATCAATATAGTGGGACTAGGATCAGTTAGATTTGGGAAAAAGCTGCGCCTTCCGGTTAGAAGGAACTCCTTGTAGGTATTAACAAGCTATATGTACGTACAGTGCCTTGCAAAAGTATTCACCTCCTTGACTTTTAACCTATTTTGTTACATTACAGCCTTAAGTTCAATGTTTTGTTAATCTGAATTTCATGTGATGGATCAGAACACAATAGTCTAAGTTGGTGAAGTGAAATGAGAAAAATATATACATAAAACAATTTTTTAGAAATAGAAAACAGAAAATTGGCATGTGTATTGGCATGTATTGGCATGTGCGTATGTATTCAAGCCCATAAAAAGCTCTTTTGCAACCAATTACCTTCAGAAGTCACATAATTAGTGAAATGATGTTCACCTGTGTGCAATCGAAGTGTCACATGATCTGTCCTTACATATACACACCTTTTTTGAAAGGCCCCAGAGCCTGCAACACCTAAGCAAGAGGCACCACTAACCAAACACTGCCATGAAGACCAAGGAACTCTCCAAACAAGTAAGGGACAATGTTGTTGAGACGTACAAGTCAGGGTTAGGTTATTAAAACATATTCACATCTTTGATGATCCCCAGAAGCACCATCAAATCTATCATAACCAAATGGAAAGAACATGACACAACAACATACCTGCCAAGAGACGGCCACCGACCAAAACTCACGGACTGGGCAAGGAGGGCGTTAATCAGAGAGGCAGCACAGAGACCTAAGGTAACCCTGGAAGAGCTGCAGAGTTCTACAGCAAAGACTGGAGTATCTGTACATAGGACAACAATAAGCCGTATGCTCCATACAGTTGGGCTTTATGGCCAGTGGCCAGAAGAAAGCCATTGCTTTCAGCAAAAAACAAGATAGCACGTTTTGAGTTTGCGAAAAGGCACGTGGGAGACTCCCAAAATGTATGGAGGAACATGCTCTGGTCTGATGAGACTAAAATTTAACTTTTCGGCCATCAAAGAAAACGCTATTTCTGGCGCACATCACATCACCCAAAGATTTACCCACAGTGAAACATGGTGGTTGGCAGCATCATGCTGTGGGGATGTTTTTCAGTAGCCGTGACAGGGAAACTGGTCAGAGTTGAGGGAAAGATGGATGGTGCTAAATACAGGGATATTCTTGAGCAAAACCTGTACCACTCTGTGCGTGATTTGAGGCTAGGGCGCGGGCTCAGCTTCCAGCAGGACAATGACCCCTAACACACTGCTAAAGCAACAGTTGAGTGGTTTAAGGGGAAACATGTAAATGTGTTGGACCTCAATCCAAAAGAAAATCTGTGGTCCGACTTAAATATTGCTGTTCACAAGCGCAAACAATCCAACTTGAAGGAGCTGGAGCAGTTTTGCATGGATGAATGGCCAAAAATCCCAGTGGTAAGATGTGGCAAGCTCATAGAGACTTATCCAAAGTGACTTGGAGCTGTGATTGCCGCAAAAGGTGGCTCTACTAAGTATTGACTTTAGGGGGTGAATAGTTAGGCACATTTACTTTTTCTGTTATTTTGTCCTATTTGTTGTTTGCTTCACAATAAAAAAAAAAAAAAAACCATCTTCAAAGTTGTGGGCATGTTTTGTAAATTAAATTATGCAAATCCTCAAACAATCCATGTTAATTCCAGGTTGTGAGGCAACAAAACACGAAAAATGCCAAGGGGGTGAATACTTTTGCAAGGCACTGTATATACTTTTTTTAATATCATTAAATATATTGCAAACATCTCTCAATGATAGATTTGGAGGCTGTATGGAATTGTTTAATATTTAACAGTGGGTGACTTTGTTTTTATGAACTATTGGAGCAGATCCCACATTGAGAAAACACCAATACATGTTTATACACTAAGATTACTGTCTGATCTTCAGCTTTGGGATTTTTTGCAGCCGTGTAAAAAAAAAATTGGATAATTTTAATGTGATTATATTGATAACATTTTATTTTTTAGACTTCTATTTATAAAAATTAAATTTGCACTAAATTCACCACGTCTTTCCAAAAAGTGTAATCCTCTAGAATGAGCTGCTTTTATTTTGAACTAGTCCAAATGATCACAACTGATTTCTAGTGATCTGGTGGGAACCCATAAGTGTGTTGTATGATCTGTAAGGTAAACTTTACAAATGCAGGTGGACAAAATGGGGGTGTGGGTCACTTATCCAAATACATTATTTTACTGTTATAAATGGAAGGAAGTTTCAGAATGTTTGAGATTTTAAATTTCACTTGGCTAATGTGGATTACGGTGTGTAAATACAAATGGAATAAAGTTAATTTTATTTGTTTTTATTGTCACAGTGTCATAAAGCAAAAGGTGCAAATTCTGAAAGGAGGCTACAATAATCAATTTGTATTTTGTGGACTAGTTAATATGAATCTCATTATTATATGTGTGTTTGGTAAAGGGGGACCCATTGAATACTTGCCAAAGGACACCATAGATATACAGGGAGTGCAGAATTATTAGGCAAGTTGTATTTTTGAGGATTAATTTTATTATTGAACAACAACCATGTTCTCAATGAACCCAAAAAACTCATTAATATCAAAGCTGAATATTTTTGGAAGTAGTTTTTAGTTTGTTTTTAGTTTTAGCTATTTTAGGGGGATATCTGTGTGTGCAGGTGACTATTACTGTGCATAATTATTAGGCAACTTAACAAAAAACAAATATATACCCATTTCAATTATTTATTTTTACCAGTGAAACCAATATAACATCTCAACCTTCACAAATATACATTTCTGACATACAAAACAAAAACAAATCAGTGACCAATATAGCCACCTTTCTTTGCAAGGACACTCAAAAGCCTGCCATCCATGGATTCTGTCAGTATTTTGATCTGTTCACCATCAACAATGCGTGCAGCAGCAACCACAGCCTCCCAGACACTGTTCAGAGAGGTGTACTGTTTCCCCTCCTTGTAAATCTCACATTTGATGATGGACCACAGGTTCTCAATGGGGTTCAGATCAGGTGAACAAGGAGGCCATGTCATTAGATTTTCTTCTTTTATACCCTTTCTTGCCAGCCACGCTGTGGAGTACTTGGACGCGTGTGATGGAGCATTGTCCTGCATGAAAATCATGTTTTTCTTGAAGGATGCAGACTTCTTCCTGTACCACTGCTTGAAGAAGGTGTCTTCCAGGAACTGGCAGTAGGACTGGGAGTTGAGCTTGACTCCATCCTCAACCAGAAAAGGCCCCACAAGCTCATCTTTGATGATACCAGCCCAAACCAGTACTCCACCTCCACCTTGCTGGCGTCTGAGTCGGACTGGAGCTCTCTGCCCTTTACCAATCCAGCCACGGGCCCATCCATCTGGCCCATCAAGACTCACTCTCATTTCATCAGTCCATAAAATCTTAGAAAAATCAGTCTTGAGATATTTCTTGGCCCAGTCTTGACGTTTCAGCTTGTGTGTCTTGTTCAGTGGTGGTCGTCTTTCAGCCTTTCTTACCTTGGCCATGTCTCTGAGTATTGCACACCTTGTGCTTTTGAGCACTCCAGTGATGTTGCAGCTCTGAAATATGGCCAAACTGGTGGCAAGTGGCATCGTGGCAGCTGCACGCTTGACTTTTCTCAGTTCATGGGCAGTTATTTTGCGCCTTGGTTTTTCCACACGCTTCTTGCGACCCTGTTGACTATTTTGAATGAAACGCTTGATTGTTCGATGATCACGCTTCAGAAGCTTTGCAATTTTAAGAGTGCTGCATCCCTCTGCAAGATATCTCACTATTTTTGACTTTTCTGAGCCTGTCAAGTCCTTCTTTTGACCCATTTTGCCAAAGGAAAGGAAGTTGCCTAATAATTATGCACACCTGATATAGGGTGTTGATGTCATTAGACCACACCCCTTCTCGTTACAGAGATGCACATCTCCTAATATGCTTAATTGGTAGTAGGCTTTCGAACCTATACAGCTTGGAGTAAGACAACATGCATAAAGAGGATGATGTGGTCAAAATACTCATTTGCCTAATAATTCTGCACTCCCTGTAAAAGAGGAACTGATGATGGCACTATACAAATTAGCATTCATACTTAAATTTGATCACTGTATTCTTCTAAAATATATATCCTATTCACCATAAACCCCTTTATTATTTTGTTGTAGGTCTCCCTTACTCTTCAATATTGTGTACTATCATTATATAGGGTAATAGAATAGTAAGTATCACATAATAGTTGTCAAACTGTGAATTATCATCATGCGAAGCGAGGGACGCCTCACAACTGGTTACAAACACCCACAGAAGCGGGACTTTGAAAAAAAAACAAAAAAACTATAACAGGCAATGACTACATATGGACTTACACAAAAAAATACGAGCCGCGGGACTTAGAAAAAAAAAATTGCGAACTCGCAAAAATATATATCACAGCAAAAGACATTAAAAAAACACAAAATACACACACACAAAAAAAAAAAAAACATTACACACAGCAAGGGGGGATAGCCAGGAGGGAGTCAGGTTGCACGCAAATTTAAGTCCAATTTACACTCGAAAATCCCCTAAGCGAGAGAAAAAACGGCCCAAAAAAATGAAAACGAGGCTACACGACACTCTAAACCCGCAAAACACCGCCAAGCACACACGACTTTTCCACAAACCGTTATGAGGTACAAAATACACTATTGGCAAGGACGCAAAATCATCTACTCCCGCGTACCACATCCACAATCGCCGCCATTTTACAACACAAACTTACACAATCCGGAAGTACACAGCTACACAAACGGCTTCCCCTCGCGCACGCAGCCTATTTACACTGCACACATGGCTGACACTTACACCTCAGCTCCACAAATCTACATTGTATGCTGCAGGAACATCAAAACTTATTGTTAGCTCTTCAGCACAATGCTCCCAGCATATATTCATTACAAATAGGTAAAGTATATTAATTTATGATTTCATTAATTAATTATCATGAAAAAAGACATATACAGAAAAAAACAAAACACAGTATCGCAATAAACGGCAAAGGCCTTCACCGCACACCTCACAAGGAGCGCCAACGTTGCTCATAGGACACAAAGTACACCAGGGAAGAGGCTTGCAATAGGCGCCAAAAGGAGATCAGCGTGGACCTTACAATGAGTGCAAAAGCGCCTGTGATAAAAAAAAATACACCAACCAAGAGGCTCGCAGTGAGCGCTGAAGGATCTCAGACGACCAAACACTTACTGTCAATTTTATTGCCCCGTAATTTTTGACGGGCAAGTCGCTAAATATTAAATAATAGCAAATCAAAATCAGAGATATCTAACAATGTAAAGGATATGTGTACTTTGTTCTGTTCGCATCACAGTATTTAAGTATATTATTATGGTACTTGCTGGATACTTATAACATTATACTTTATAATTATTTAATGTAACTATATGGCTAATGCAGCTTTTATATCCTTTTGGGCCTTCATTGGTAGACACAGTATTAATAAATAAATACTTATCGATCAAGCCCAGAGCAAGGAGACCTCATCTGTTAGTGTATGTGTTTTCCAGACAGGATGCTGCTCTATAGCACATTGCAGTTCACTGTGTACTGCTTTGGAAACACTCCAGCTTTGCCAGCTGGATCCCTAAATGACAAAATGTATATGAGCCGCTTGCTATATACTGTTCTTATCTCGGACCCAGCAGTGGGGGCTCTATCACTTGAATCCCCCAGTATCTTCTGCCATCTTTGTCAAGCATGGATGACCCGAGTTAGCCATCTACTGAACAATGAACATTTAGTTTGTGTCGCCCCAGGATCTTGCTCTCTGTCTACTCCCAAAGTTCTAAAACATTTGTTCCAGGAGATTATGAAAGCCATCTCCCTTGACTCGCGCACATTCTTTCACAAGGCTTTGGCGGCCCGGAGTACCACATGTACCTTCCAACATCCCCACTCTGGCTGTTTGCATGCACACAAGTTCTGTTTTTCACCTCAGGCTTATCTTGTCCACAACCTTCTCAGGTTGGCATGCTATCGCGGCATGCAGAAGAGGAGAGTGTATTCTCTTATGCTCCATACAGTGCACTTCCTTCCTTGTTTTCCTGCAAACATCTGTGACTGGCCTTTTAAAAGGAATCAAATCAGACTAATACTCTGTTCTAAACTTGGATACATTTCAAAAGTTACCTGTATAGTATACATTTGACTAAAGGGCACATTCCACCTAAACTGGAGTTTTTATTATACTAAAGAGCATAACTAGCTATGGAAAAGTTCTTAAACATGCCAAGACTAACAGCTATGGAAAAGTTCTTAAACATGCCAAGATTACCAGCTACTCCTCCATGTTTTTTGAGTGCGGAAGCTGCATTTTAAGTTTCATGTTTATCACGGACACTTATAATGCTGAGCTGATTGGCTCAAAAGTTCAAGAGCCAATCAAACTGCAGCCGAGTTCTAAGCCATGACAGATACAGTCATTTTTTACGGAGTTCTTAAGCAGCTCACATCATCTAATACAGACAGAGGTCTTGGAGCAAAATATAAGGCAAGTGGTAAAAGGTTTACATATATGTTTAATCCTTTAAGTAACAAAAGTGGTGAGGGGGGTAAATTAAAAAAATATATCTGATCATACACTAGCACAAACAGACATGTAGTATAAATATATAATGTTTTATTATTGTTTTATCCCTGGAGCCTCATTCAGTTGAGCAATTGTAAGTTACAGTAGCCCGTAAGGGAGGCCATAAGTTAATTTGCTATTCAATTGGCGTTTTTTTTGAGAGTCGAAAACGGCTTACGTGTTATGGGCTTGAAATCCTTGCGGTTGTTAAACCCGGAACTTACAGCCTCCCGAATCCTTTGATCTTTCACGTCCGCAAGAGTTACAATCGCAAATCGCTATTTAATTGCTACAATTCCTCAAGCCTGCAAATGTTTTCACAACCGTGAATGTCAAATGTAGGAAAAAATCCTACGAGTACTGTACACTGTAAAAGCAAATAAAAAATCAGTACTGCACTGTAAATGACGGGGAAAGCTATGAAAGACATTAGAATTAACAGTCTCAAGCTCTCAAATCGGCAATCAAACAAAATGGTATTTTATTTTTCATTTCGGGGATATATCGATCTTGGGAATCAATGAGTTAATACATATCAGGCCACCCACATGGACTAGAACAGTATCGGCATTCATTTTTATTATTTTGTATTTTGCGGTTTTGAGAGTCTGATCGCATAATTGATTGACATGTGACCTCCATGTTTTACTGACCTAATGATGACCATCTCTTCTAAATGGGCAGTTACTGCCTTGCTTTATTGATCATGTTCCCGCCCTGAAATGCTATGTACAAATGCATGGTTTGCAGTTTCGGCTTTCAGCCTGTTACTTGCGGGCTGGTTCAATTGAAAAGCACTGGAGTGCAAGCCCACAGCAGGCCCGTAGATATACCGCCTGTGTACCACGAGATGTGGCCTTGCAATTGAATGAGGCTCCTGGTGTCTAGTGGATTGAAGTAATCTTTGCGAGCTCCTGTGCTGTGATCACTGGACTAGGATCCCTCCAGCAGTGATCCAACCTCCTGTTGCACGCATCGGTCAGTTTTTTCTGACAGACGGTGTCACAGGAAGTCAAGTAATTGTACAATAAAGTGACTTCATGAGAGACCGGCTGTCGGAGAAGCAGCCTCTCTGTGATGAACTAGAGTCTACTTAGCCTTCTATAAGTGTAATCCTTCATAGAGCAGCTTGTGTTTATGAAAATCTTCCCTTTTAAATAATCCCAGCATACATGTCTCAATGGGCATGGAATAAAAAAATAATAATAGTTTATATATATATATATATATATATATATATATATATATATATATATATATATATATATATATATATATATATATATATATAATACAATTTAGAAATTTTAGCGCAACAAAATAAAACAAAAATCCTTTAAGTGTGAATATTTTTTTTTTTATTCTGATTTTAGCAACACCATTATCAGGGTACATAGAATAACAGCATCAGCATAAATGAATGAATGGTAAAGGAGAAGAGTATGCCCAGATAAAAAAAAAAAAACAGTAACAGTTACTAAGGTTTAAAAATGGAACAATTAAATGTATTTGTTAAATGTCGTTATCTCTATTATCATTTTATTCAAGTGGTTATGTGTATCTAGATTATCACCTTTGCTGCAAATCTTATTTCATTGCTGTTGATAAGGCCATTACAATAAAGGGTGGATTGTCCTGTTAATTTATACATAAAATTACTCTAACATCTATATCAATTTTAAGGCACTTCCACTTTTTAATATCAACAAAATACTATTATGTTCATTTTATGTATATTGTACCTTTATTGTTTCAATAAATTGGACCTTTTCCTTGTCACTTTAACATGTAGGCGGACCTATTTGAGACGCCAAAGATGGGTTGACGAAATGTCTGTGAGAATGTTATGACTGCACTGTGACAACACTAATGGCAGCCCTGGACCTCAGTGCATTGTATTGTAAAATAAGGGGTCCAGGATTACATTTACAATGCTAAATCCTGATCAAATTTCCAGCCTTTTTGAACATGTTAAGCATTTATAATTACATCACATTACTGAGACTAAAATGTTAAAGGTACCGAAGATCAGAAATGGCTTCATTTTCTACAGCTAAATAGCAAATTCCTTATGGTTAGCTATAAAGTTTGTATTCTGTTTATCCTGTGCCTGTCGCCTTTGGTGTGTTCTAATGTGATCCGCTATAATATATGCAGAAAGGTCCTCCATGGTTTGTCTGTGTACAAGACAGCGGCTGGCTGGGAAAGGCTGGATGCTTTCCAAGTTAGGTAACAGTAAGCCGCATAATGATTTAATGCTTTCTTAACAGATGTCAGTCACTGTAATGTCCCTCAGAGCTATGAAAGGCTCTTCTGTATCTTCAGGCTTGTGCTTGGAAAATATTAGCCTTTTCATCTAAGGATTAATGGAATTTTGTACGACCAAATGAAATAAATAGCAACAAATGCAGTTGTAAATGACAGATTTAAAGCAAATGATTACAGCTAGGCCAGGGGTGAAAGCACTAACATACTACTAAGGAAGCAGCCTCTATTATTCAGTGGCAGGGAGTACATTGATATAGTTACATAAAGCTTTCGAAAATATTTATGAGACATACATAGGTAGGTAAGAGCATGCCCAGTTAATACAGATTAGAAGAATGACAAAACTATTACACTTAAGTCACTGTGACTGCTACGATTTATCAAAATGGAAAGCGCTTATGGTTTATCATTCTCCATTGTGAAGCGATAAGGAAGCCATTTTCGTGTAAATGATGCTTTAAATATGTATTTGTGAACAACCAATGGTAAATATATTTATTCATATGTGTACTTTTTATTTCTACTATAACTGGGACTTTTGCAGTCACTTTAACTAATGTATTTTAAACATTACAATCCTTTTAATGAAAAATGTAATTGTATAAAAGTACATACTAATGAGATAGGTGGAATTGTTCTCTTGCGCGATTATGATCTTTTTTTTATTTTGTTGATATTTTCTGTTCTAGTTGTCTAAGACTGTGATTTTATTTAGAAAGTTGTAATATATATATATGACTCCCTCTAACCATGGTAATGTTTCATGGTTTTAGTATATGTATTTATTAATTTGCTTGTGCAGACAATAACTCGAATGTCTTAAGTCAACAGTTATGACATAGCCAAGTGTCGGGAAGCCAGACTCCCCTGAGATTCTGCATGTGTCCCCAGACATAATCTACGCCTCTTACAGAGAGTGCTTCCAACAGGTGCTAGCTATTGTCTGCACTCCTCACTATACACATTAATTGCTTAGCAAATCCCCACTCAAGAGAAATGCATCTTCATCACATTTGGCTCAGTATATTGGCAATCCATTACAAAAATTAGGAAGACAGACTAGAGGGTGTTGGCTCGATCAGTGCAGCTCATATGTTCAGTAACATTTTCCTGATTAGATTAACCCCTTAGGGGTCCTTAAGGGAGAGCGACCAGTTGATTCCATTTTCAGGAGACAGTCCTGTGACATGGATTTGTATTACACTTCATTCATTTCTAACCTAGTAGTGCCCAGTGTAATTTCTTAGTCCTATATACTGTGTGTATCATTAGTAAAGGCCATTGTGCACACTTCATTTCACTATACATGAATACTGTGTGTGATTGAAAACTAAACACAGGGATGGCTCAACTTGATAGACTTGGGCCCCAATTGAATTGAAATTTGCAACAGTTACAGAGCAATTCACCGAAAGCCTAAACCGTAAACCATGCACCCATAAGTAGCATTTCAGAGCATGATCATGATCAATTAAGCAAGGTCATAACTACCGATTTAGAAACAGCAAATAGTAAATGAGACAGTTATCATCACGTCAGTAAAACATGGAGGCTAAACATTAATCAAATAGCGTTTAGAAGTCCGATATGAGATCAGACTCACAATCTGGCAATGTACAAAATATTAAAAAGGAATGAAGGAAATGTTATAGTCCATATGGATGGCCTGATATGTATTAACTCCTTGATTACTAAGATTAATATAACACGGAAATGAAATGGCAAAAAAAAATTGTTTTTTTATTGCAGATTTGCAAGCTTGAGACTGTTGTGCAATTAATTCTAATGTCTTTCATCGCTTTCCCCATTTTTTTAAAGTGCAGTATTGATTTTTTATTTGCATTTACAGTGCTACAATCAAGTGTTTAGCCCCCTTGTGTGTCCTATCTGGTACTCGTAGGATCTTCTTCTACATTTGCCAATTACGGGTGTGAAAACAATTGCGGGCTTGGGAAATTGTAGCAATTGAATAGTGATTTGCAATTGTAACATTTATGGGCTTGACAGTGGGTAAGAGTTACGATTTTGATTTTCAGCCTGTAACCCGCAAATCGTTTGCAGGTAGCTAAAAGACGCCAATTGAATAGCAAATAGGTTTACGAGCTACATTCCAGGGTCAAGTAACTAACAATCGCTCAATTGAATAGGGGCCTTGGTATGGGCATGTTTGTATTAAAGTATGCAGTGATGAGTGGTTTTGTTTATAGCAATTTTTGTAGAATGTGGAGAAAATGTGGCTGCCTGAATCAGTTCAGCTTTTCATTACCAGAGCTACGTTGTTGTTTGACTGGCACTGATGTGGTTACAGGTCATGTAAATAGCTTGTAAATACCTCACAACATGTTCTATGGATTCTCTGATTTTCCACCGTTCCAGCTCTAATCTGCTCTTCATAGTTAGCCTACATTTCTGTATCTGACATGGAAAGTATTATACTTGTAAACCACTCCAGAACACCAAGTCAACCCGAGAATATATTCCTTGGGCACATTTAGGTCTATGACACCCATATGTAGGGTGGCACTATTCTGAGGGTGGTAACTAGAAAATGCTGCCTTGTAAACCAAAGGTCTGTTCACGTTGCAGGGTTTGGAGTCACATTACCTTAGCAGAAAGATGTGTTGCAGCAGTTGGATGCTGTGAGAAGTTTATATTCTCATGCTCTTACAGGTTCTCCAGAGGTGTGTGGAGCTCATCATAGCATTTTTAGTGTCTTTTAAAAAAAACACTTCCAGCAGCAAAATTATTATGTCACTCCTAGGTCTTGCCGATCTTGACAAGGCTTTAAAAATCACCAGCTATTAACCCCTTATTGCATTTTTCTCCATCTGTTGTTGTAATAAAAAAGTCAACAAACACTCCACATAGTGTAAACAGCATGCCTAGTAAATATGTAGGGCTACAGACACCTCCCAGCTCCCCTGGCTTGGAGGGAGGAGCCCTTAACCTGGCAGGACTAGGGAGATGTAGGAGTGGCAAGTTGGGGGTGGAACCTTTTGTTGGCTTTTTTCGTGCCTCAGCCCCATTTTGCCCCCAGCTAGCCCTGTATAAGATAGTGTTGCCCCTCTCTGTCGTTGCATTACTGGGCTGCACAGTTTTTTCTCCATTACTTTCTCTTGTTTGCTCTTTTTTCTATATTTGTTAATTTATTCTGTTTTTTCCTTTTATTGGTCTTTCCCTCCCTATTTCTCTTCCTCTCCTCCCTTTATTCTTTGTTCCTCATCTCCCCCACCTACCTGAGAGTGCTGATGTGGACCTAGGAATCGTTGGAGAGCCCGCCTCCTGGAATAGGTGCAAGCAATGGCTCTATCCCACTGCGTGAGGTGGTTGGAAGAGCACCACCTAAATGGACAGCACTGCTGTGTCCCCTAGAACATAATCAGAGATAAGAATGGACCTTGTGGATATCGTCTTGACTGTTACTGCTGCACTGGGGAGTTCTGAATTTATTTACCAGATAGCCACTTCTGAAATGGCTGCCACTGCTACCAGCTCCATTGGCGTCACCTGAAAAGTTATTGCACTGAGGAGCCTATCAATGAACCATTTGCAACTGTCAACACCAGCCTGCTAACTAAATAATTCCTTAATACAATATTGTGAACCCTACCTTAAGCTATGGGGGGGTGTAGCTTCCTGATCAACTACTACACTAGCTGCCTCACCTTGAATGACTATTTCAGTGCGCTCACCTTGGGAAAGGCAGCTGTACCATTTATGGCATTAGCGTCTGTGCCGCTTCCAGAGGAGAAGTCCTTCTATTGCCAGCTCTACTGTCACTCCTTGAAAACAAAGAACATCTGCAACTGTGAAAGCATTTCTTCCTTCTAGAATCACATGAAGAGGACCTGTTGCAGGCAGAAGTCGTCCTCTTTTTGCTTTGTTTCAACAGTCCATAATAGCAAAGTATCTTACAACCTCACTCACCCGAGAGCTCACTTGAATGTGGTTATTTGTCTCCAACCATCACATTACCTAACCTTTAGTGGACAGGAGACATGTAGAACAAGGAGATTCATTCAATAAATATTATGCTCAGTTAGGGACACATGGTTTGATTCATTTAGAGGGTAGTTAACCACCTTAATCACTTTGTATCGTGAAACTCTGCTGCTATCCTATGAGAAAGGGGATTGAAGAACCAGATTGGATCTGGATCCTGAATCAATATGGCTTTTCTTAGAAGACGTCAAATGAACATGTCATAATAATCCAGAGCATAACAAATGGCCCTCATGTATTACAATAAACTATACCTTATCGTTTGCTACAGTAATTTTACAATTTTGCTTTGGATGAAATAAAAAAAAAAAAAAGTCTAAAACATTTTAAGGCCCTTTTATGCTCTCACTGGTGCATATAAGGTCCTTCAAGTGAAACAGGTTTCCCATCATTGCTCTCATGTTAAATTATTAATTTTACTATATTAATACATTAATTCC
Source organism: Discoglossus pictus (assembly GCA_027410445.1). Classification (NCBI taxonomy): domain Eukaryota; kingdom Metazoa; phylum Chordata; class Amphibia; order Anura; family Alytidae; genus Discoglossus; species Discoglossus pictus. Next base: position 182,172,654 of record CM050167.1, read on the forward strand.
TCAAGTCACTTTAATAATTATTAAATCACACAATTTAATATAGAATATACTTAAAAAGTAAATACAATGTATTTAAAAGTATGGCCCATATCTATTTATACAATCATTTTTCAATCATCATTCTGTTTTAGTTTTATTTTCAATCAGTTTTCTTAATTAGTAAATCACCCCTAGAGTAGGATTGTGTAAACATAAAGACAACCCCAAGCTCTTCACACTTTTCTAAGCTCCCACTCTTAACTTTGGTTCCTTTGATGCAAATTTCTAAGTGTGAATCGTTATGCTGTCAAGGAAGAAAAGCTCTTCTTTTCTTGAAATATTAAACTAAAGTTGGTCATTGAAAATAAAATCATAAACTAAGTAAAAGGTTAAAAAAAAAAAACGTCAGAATTACGCTCACTTTCCTCTTTTAAACCACAAAGCACCATTACCTATTCATCATTGATGAAGATTCTGTTTCTCCACTACATTCTGTGTGAGGAGAGGGGATGAACTTTCTAAAAAAATGTTTTCTAAGATTAGTAAACTTACTGTAACGCTCAGATTCGATTTGTCTTTTGTCCATATCTCATGATACACCTTTCCCTCTATGACTCATACAGGAACTCTCCACTGAAATAAATGACTGGGAGTGGCCTTGACCGAAGAACTCACATTCTAATTAAATCTGATAGTTTTTTTTAGAAAGTATGACCTCAGAGGGAGCTGGCTTTATGTGACATGTGAGATTGGGTTTGTGGGAAGAGTATGAGTATGTATGTATGTATGTATGTATGTATGTATGTATGTATGTATGTATGTATTGTTGGCCATTTCTGCATCCATTTCTGGATCTGTTAGCAGTTATCAGTCTAAAGCCATATGCGAAGAACAAATAATATCTGCAACATTTTCCCTATTAAATATAAATATATAGGGATGATCCTCAAAGCCTCCAAGAAACCCCCTCAATCACGTGGGCACATTTGTAATGCTTAGTTTGTTTTCAGCAGGTTAAAAACTACAATACCAGCTCCGGCAAACAATGGAGAGAGAGAAAAAAAAAAACACACCACAGTATGTGTCCAGAAGGGATTGTAGAAAGAATTAGTCAGTAGCTTTGTAGACATTGGTTTATGAGACATATTTAGGACAACAGATCTGCTCATTTATTTAGATAAAATAAATGAAAAATGTTTAATTCTTTTTAAATTGAGAAACATTATACAAATTATATTCACTTCACTACTAAACATATTTTTGGGTCATACAGGTGTTGTAAATTCGGAAGTTTGGCAAAGTGATAAGCTCTCTTGGTTTCCAGTATCATGTCTATGCTAATCTTCATCTCTTCCAACTTATCTCCCTCCTTACTAACTCATTTGATCACCTGCCTATAAAAATAATGTCCTCCTGGAAAGAACCCATAACCTAAAAATAAACATATCAAAGACTGAGCTCTTAATAATCCCATCCTCTATCACCTCCCCAGTTCCAGACATTACATATACTGTCAACTGCTCCATCACACCTGCACCACAAGTCCACGGCCCTAGGACTGCTCTGGGCAATGACGAGCAAAAAATAAAAAAAATAAAACCGCACTTCAGAGTAGGGATTGTAAGAGTAATTATACAGTTCATAGGCTTATTTATTTATGAGAAAATGCCAGTATCTGCTTAATTCAGTTCAAATATAACGATGGGTTTCATTATTTATGTATGAAAATTAGGCATTACATAAATTATATTCACTTAAGCTGCTGAAAAAAAATTGGGGGGGGATTTTGGGTTGTAATTTTAATATAACAAGGTAATGTATGACAGTAACCTACAATGTCACACTGGAAGAAAACTGTATGTAAGAACAGCAGAATAAGTAGGCATTCAATTTATTTTGAACTTGCACTCACTTCTGTACAAATTCTCCACACCCCATTGAAATAAAGCAGATGCCCTCCCACTTCCTCTCACTGTCCCTCATTCGTCAATCGATTGCTGGAGATATCTCTCCCAACCCAAGCCCCCCTATTCCTACCTGCTCTCAACCCTAGCTATCCCATGTACATATTTGTAAAAAATGCCAGCAATTGGATTCCCATACACTGTCTCATGTGCCTTCTGGAATGATCGCTCTGCATGTAAAAAAAAAAAAAAAAGAAATTACCCTTCTATCCCAGATCTCTTAAACTCTAATTCCTTTAACCTACTTGCTGTTGCGGAAATCTGTCTCACAGCATCTGACACCATCTCTCCTACTGCAGTATAACATGGAGGCTTACATTTCAGTCACACTAGGCTTGAAGATAGACATGGAGGTGGTGCAGGATTCCTGCATTCCTCTCCCCACGACCACAATGCTCTGTCCAGTGTACACCTTCTCCTCCCTCGTTGTCATACTATTGCTTTGAAATGCACCCTTTCCTATCTTCTATCCAAGTTTCCTGCAGGACTAATCTGCTGTTAGACCCCTTTTCTACCATTGCTGCTTCACAGTATAATCACACACTATCCTCTAGACGTGACTTAACAGCTCACCCCACACGGTGCCATCCCAAATAGGTTCAGATACATCTGTGGAAGTCAAAACAAACGTTACTTTCAAAAAAGTGACACCATATTGCTGAACAACACTGGAGGTAATCTCACACTCATGCTCCACTACAAATGAATTCTATAATACTGCCCTTCACTTATCTAAACAAACATTTCTCAGCCCTCATACCCGCTCTTTCAAGCTCACCAACTTCTCTCAACATTCAGCTCTTCTCTGTCCACCTCCATACCCTTCCAAGACATTGCAGAACACTTAAAAAATAAAATCGTCACTTACAGAAGAGATCGCTCAACACCAAACAGCAAGTTCTCAATTTTTACAGCCTCCAGTTCAATGGCCCCACTCAGCCTATTCAGAGGATGAAGTGGTCTCATCCCTCTCAGCTTCTCATCTAACATGTCAACATACCTCTATGCCCTCCCTCTTTTTTTTTTTACCACAACACCATCTCTAACCCACGTCTCCTTAGTAATTGGCACATTTCCCTCGCCTTTCAGTTACTTATTACACCAACCCTAAAGAAACACTTTCTTGATCCATCTATACTCTACTAGAAAAAAAAACTAAAGAAATAGGATGGTAGTTAGACAAAACTGACAAAAGAAAGCAGCCTACTGTGGTGTAACCTATTTTCTATCCTCAAACTCCTTACTTGACCTTCTCCAATTCGGTTTCCATGTACAACACTCTACAGAGACTGCACTTACTACAGTACTTAATAACCTCCTAATAACCAAAGAAAATGAGTACACCCGATTTATCCTCCTAGATCCCTTCACTGCCCTGGACTCCTCACTCACTTCTTCCCTTAGCCTCTGCAACACTGAACTCTCCTGGTTCCAATTGTATTAAACTACCTGCTCCTTTAGGGTTATATATTGGAGTTCCACTTCATCACCACTCGCTGTAAGGGTACCTCAAGACTGTATTTTATTTTTTTCTTTACTCAATATACACTGCATTCCTTGGCACACTAATAAAGTTTCTAGGTTTTCAGCATGATCCTTATACAGGACATACCCAAATCTACATCTCTCCTGACTTATCTCCCTCCCTACTGACGTATATCACCATCTGTCTATCCAACATCTCTACCTGGATGGTCTCCCATAACTTAAAAGTAAACATATCAAAAGACTGAGCTCTTGATAATCCCACTCTGTATCACCTCCCCAGTTCAAGACATCACTTTTACAGTCAACGACTGCTCCATAAACATACAGCACAAGTCCGCTGCTGTAGGACTACTCAGGATGTAGGGCGAGAAAGAGAGGGCCGAGTCCAGTCACTTACAAACCATGCCTATTACATCTCCAAAATCCATCCTTTTCAAACACAAGAACCTACCAAACTCCTAATTGATTCACTATGATTTCCTGCATTGACTACTGCAACAGACTTGACTTAAACCTTCTCCTTACTAAACTCTCCCCACTACAATACATCTTAAATGCCTCTGCTTGGCTTATACATGTAGACAGCAATTTCTCATCTGCTGTCCATACCAGCTAGAATGAAGTTCAAAATTCCAACACTCCCCTAAAAAGTCCTCAACACTGTTCCATCCTACATTACATGTTTAATCTCCAGATACACCCCTAACCATACCTTTCGCTCTTCCCACAATATGACCCTCTTGTCATCAGTTATCTCTTCACACAGCTCTAAGACTTTTCTTGTGCAGGTCATACCCTGTAAAATTCTCTACCCCGCTCAGTCAGACTCTACTCTCCCCTACTCTTCAGTTTCAAACACTCCTTGAAAATCCATCAATTCAAAGAAGCCTGTGCCACAATGTGGACTCACTGTATGCCCTGCACTACAGAATATGCTGGCACTTTAGAAATAAAGGATAACAATAATATGAATCAAGACATTAATCCTACTACAGATAAAAACATGACTTCTATAAGTGTTCCTAAAAACTTCTTGTGAAACTAGCAAATTTTAAAGAACAAATCTGAAAACCGTCCGTTGAAACATTCTTTTCCATTGCGGTTTTTATGGATACAGAAACATTGGTCCCCTGATTCAGTCTGTTACTACAACAAACCTCAGAAAAGTCATTGAATATACAAAGCCATTATGGCTCCTTGTTTGTCCAAAGGTGATCATTGATTTTTATTTATTTACCACTGCCTATGGGAATTGAAGAGTAGAAAAGAACAAACTGGATATATATTAAAGACCACATTTTGTTCTCCAAACAACATGACAAATTTAGTATAACTTGTTTGTATCATTTAAATTGCATTTAAGAATTTTTGGAAGATGCACAATAAATAGTAGCATTCTTTGTGGTAAGTAAAAGACAATTCTTTAATTATTTAATGTGCTAAAATAAGACATGTAAAGATTTTCTTTAAAAAGACTCAGAAGTAGCACCTGATTGCAAACTATATTATGATAAGTGTTTACACTCGCCATACAAAATTAAAATAAAAAATTGTATTTAATATAAAAGACCACCTCTAAAGGAGATTAAAAAGGACCAGTTCAGGTGCATTATAAAAAGGGTTCTCAAAAATCACTTGATAGATAGGGCTTGATAAGAAAAAAAATCTTCATTAATCTTTCTTCTGTGCATCTAAACAATTACTGTATATACTCGAGTATAAGCCGAGGCACCTATTTTACCACAAAATACTGGGTAAAATGAGTGACTCGAGTATAAGGGTGGGAAATGTGCTGCCTCTTGTGACCTCTGTGTCCCCCTCTCCCTTCCCTGTGTCTCTTCCCCCCTCCTCATTCTCAACCTCCTTCCTCAACCCCACTCCTCATCCTCAACCTCCCTCCTCATCCTCCTCATCCCTATTCTAACCCCCCCCCCCCATTCTACCCCTCTAAATACCTCCCCCTCTCCCTTCACTTACCTGCATCTGAAGCTTCTGCTCCGTCCTCCGCTCCTTCCGGCGTCTTGACGTGGCGCACATGTGACGTCACGTCATTAGCATATACCGGGTGCCGGCACCCGGTATATGCCAATGACGTCACGTGCGCGCCACATCATTAGCATATACTACGGGGTGCCGGCACCCGGTATATGCTAAAGACTTGATGTCACATGCTCGCCACGTCAAGACGCCGGAAGGAGCAGAAGCTTCAGATGCAGGTAAGTAAGGGGAAAGGGAGAGGGGGAGGTATTTAGAGGGGTAGAATGAGGAGGGGGGTTTAGAATGAGATGGGGGGTTGAGGATAAGGAGGGAAAGAGACACGGGGGGGATAGAGAGACACGGGGGGGGGGTAGAGTGACTCTAGTATAAGCTGATGGGGCCCTTTTTGAAAAACTCGGCTTATACTCGAGTATATACGGTAATTACTTTTTTATATCATGTTCCGGGCTGTATAAGCTTCAGGGGGAAATACATAATTCAAAATCTTCTGAGGACAGTCTGTAAAGCACACATTAGTAGCAGGCCCTAGTGCAACATGAGCTGGTAGTACTTGTAAAAAAATACACTGTCTTGTCACCTCTCACCATCAAACTGAAAATATGGTGCCTGTTTGGAGTGGGAGCCACATAGAGAAGAAAGCCTTCCAGAGATAATGCATGATTGAAGGGGTGGTAAAGAGCTCATACAGTCTGGGGGCATCATTCAACGGCCACTTAATTCAGTGCAACTTAAAACACATCACTGTAAAGATCTCCTACAATCAAGTTGAAAAACTTTTAGACATTCATTTTTCACAGAGAAAGGATTAAATTAAATCTCTATTTACAGAAGGCTCTGACAAGCCTCTAGACAGTCACAGCAACAGCTCTTTGCAGTGTGCATAAGCAAAAAGAGTTAACCCATTACAAATTCATATGTGCAGATAAAGGAATACTGAAAATCACCTAATCGGGGCATTTGGGGGTTAAGGGATTGCTGCAGCATTCCTACGTGCAGAGTAAAACTTATAAATTTTCCTTGCTCTGTGTCTGTTATTAATCAATTATGGAACTGTCAATGTTTGTAAACAGACCGAAGACTTTCAATTTTTTAGGTGTTATTAGTGTAATAAAAAAAACGATAGATACTTTTAACATACAATCTTGTGCTCTTTCACACCATGAAGAACACTTATAGTGAGGTAAATAGCCATTTAAAAGTAATGTTTAAATGCATAGTAAAAGTTTAACAAAAGGGCGTTTTCTTACGGAGTCCTACCTAACTATTCTTTAGAGAACCATTTATAAAAAACACTAAAGTGACCCTTTAATTATGTAAAAGTTATTGAACTTTCCTATTTTGCCATGTACTGCAACCTGGTTAAGGAATTGCCCTTATAAAATCCATGGTGCTATTGAATCTGCTTTCTACTTGACTGTTGGACCCAATCCAGCAACAGATGCACTTCTAAACTATGGGAGGTATAATTATGTTTTGTTCATCAATAGCTCACGTCTTAACATACAGTGGTCTTGTAACAATAAAAGGCATGAGGTAAATACATATGCTGTATATATACACTCCTTCATATAAGAGCAACTTGTGTTTCAATGGAACTTGTCCTTTAAAGTGACTCCAGGAAGGTCCAAAAGTGGTAGAATTTAAAACTAGTTGTCAGAAGTATTTAATCTATCATTCATTTAAGAAAAATATATATTTTCCTACAGTCAACGAACACTGAAGTCTGCAATAATTAGTCATTCAGCCATCCTGATCCACCCACAAATATTAATATCCCTTGTTAATCAAAATGTATTACTAACAAGAACACCCTGGTCTTTGGTCCATTGTCTTCAATTCAAGAAAAGAAAGAAAGCCTGGGCATTATGGGACACAGGGAGAATTCCCAGTCTATTCCTCTGCAGCGGACGTATACTGAAAATAATAGACCCGAGCTCAATAGTAATTACCTTTATGTTAATAGACTAGGACCTTGGTTTGTGGATGGATCAGAATGGTTGACTGATCGCTAAATATTGGAAACAACAATATTCATTTACTGTAGGAAAATACATTTTAATAACTTTTAATTTATTAAATCCTTATTCTCCATTGCTTTATATTATTTTCTATTTGAAACCTCTGGTGTGTATCTTTTAGTTTTGCAGAATGCACATAAAACTATTTCCTTCTTCAGATTTCAGTATTTGGCTGAATGTTTTGCCAGTTCTTTTTCTGTTCCCAGTCATGCTCATGCTCCATAGCAATGGGAATTGCTTTATACAGACTCCTACAGGCATTTAACAAAGGCTTCTTTGTATCCTAAACAGACACCAACAAGTAAAGTCATTGGAGCCACAGCTGTATCTGCAAAAGAAAGAAAAAAAAAGATCATTGCATCTGGCTGATATGAAATTGAAATGTAGTACACATCTGTCTTACAAAAAAAACATGTGCCTTTCAGGGAATCAACATTTTGTGTACTGTACTACAAATCAACAAGTGGGAAGATGGGTGGAAAACTAAAATTTGTCTTAATGCTTAAACAATGCAAAATGTCATCGTAAGCTAAAGTGGCCCAAAAATATCAAATGTAGATCAAAACAAATCCATGACCATTGTAGATGGGAATAGAAATATTTTTTTGGAAGGACAACACTGATCAAAAAAATAAATAAAAGAAAATAAGAACAGCTAGTTTTAATTATGCATTGACCATTAATATACATTAAAAACAATATTCAATAATAAAAGCTTTTAAAGATTAGGAGTTTCAGACTACAGTTGAACTGTTCATATCCAGATTTGGAGAGTGTCTTATTAGAAGAGAGATCTAGAGGACTTTAAGAATCAGATAAGTGAGATTCTAAAACAAGTTGAGATTTTTATCACTGAAGAATGCCACAATCAATCAGAATGAGGTTGTTAAAGCAACAGTCCCAGTTGTCTTAAGGTTTTATTGATCAAAGTGCTGTAGCTGAAAATGTGGAGCAAAAGGATTGTGCCATATTTACAAAAAGTAACCGGCGACAAGTTCTATGCTTGATTGATTCTGAACATTTAAATTTACTATGCTCCCCTGCTCCAGCTTTACTCTATGGATAGCTTGTTTGTGTGAGAGTGCCCTTTACATTCCTATAGGACTGTGGTTGCATCTATTGATACAACTTCCTGCTTCTGGGCCTGTGCGGGGTTTGGTGGCAATTTCACCTTTACCCAGTTATTAGACAAAAGGTTCTGAACTTCTGCTTGTTCCATCCTCACGCAGCTCTCTCTCAACTGAGCACTACAAACACCCCCATCAAACAGCTCTCAGGATGTGATATAACAAATAAAAAAAAAGGGATGCCAGGACTCATAAAAAGCATCTTAAAACATATTTTGGGAAAATCTGAATTTTTTATGTCCTTACACAGCTGCTAATGTTTGTTTGGTACATACTTGACAAACAAGTTTATTTTTTGGTGGAATGTGGCCTTTAAATGTAAATATCCCTTCATCTTCGGTTATCGCGTCTATACCAATAACTGTATATAGCATGTATATATATATATGTATATATATATATATATATATATATATATATATATATATATATATATATATATATATTATATTTTTTTTCTTTTTTTTATTATTATCTATATCAATAGCATCTATTCCTTTCGTATTTTTTTTTTTAATCTGAGCCTAAAGCAAATGAAATGAACGTCACTTTCAGCACACTGATATTTTCAGCAGTCCTGAGGCTTTTTTTTTTTTTTTTTTTAAAAGGACCTGATTTTATTATTTGCTCAATTAATTGAATTAAAAATGTGATGCCGATATGATGTGTGTGGAAAACTGCAAATGTCAGCCAAGTCAGCAGTCTATCCAATCCATTTCTCCCTCCACCCCCACCCTTCCAGAAATGGAGTACTAAAATGTGATTGGGTGAGCCAGAACACATGCGATACAATCCAGATAATCTGCAACATCCAAACATTGATAAGCCGCTATATCATGAATCAACTAGTTACCTCATAGCTGCATTAATCCATTTTATAAAGATTGCCAGTTTGCTCACATCAGAGTAATTGATTTTAAGAGCTCTGTATTAATGTAATTGGCTGCAGTTTGCTGCAAGGTGTGCAAATATGTCTTAAAGGGATGTTGTAGTATTTCATTTGTTTGTTTACTTAGTAAAGAAAAATCAGTAAATCCTTTTATCAGACGCTACTTGTGCCAAAAAAATTATCTTCGAATCCTGGTGTGCTTGAATCTTAAGGGTCTTGCTCTTCTATATTGTTCGGTTGTCAAATGGCAATTTGCTGTGGCAGTTTTTCTACAGAATTGTACAGAAATATGATCCCCACCAATTCTTCCCAAACCTTTAACTGTATTAGGAATGATGGCAAAATGCCCTAAAAAAATGGAATACAACAAACTCTATATTTATTTTTCTGTAAAAACATTGTATGCTTTATCAAGTCATGTTCTTCATAAGAACATACTAATATGTTTTTCAGTGATCCTTTAAGATAAACATGCACACTGGATAATGCACACTTATAGAACGAGAACCTTTAAACCATATTAGCTAAAAAAAAAAAAAAATACATTTAGTTGTCCTAGGTTTTGAAGAGCAGTTTTATCAGCACAGCGGCTGGACACTTGCTGCGTTAAAGTGGGTTCATTGGCAAGATGCTCTAGCTAGAAGGAAGAGCATAAGAAGTGCAGGTTCAGCCTTCAGTACAGTCTGTAGTATCCAATGTGGGTCTAGATAGTTCTCTTCATTAGTCTCCTGCCAAACAAGCTGATAAACTGCTTATTGTCAGGCCAAGGAAATGTATTGTATATACAAACCCTATTCTGCAAGCCCTTTAGACCTGCATCCCAGCAAGAGATGCTCCTACATACCTGATGACATTATAGGAGGTGGAGACAAACAGCTAAACTGGAAAATCTGTCTGAAAGAAAAATTAATTATTGAATATTGCTTTTTATGTTATAGGATTCTTAATAATGGTCAATTGCTAATTATTTTTTTAGTCTAGCTGTGTTTATTTAACAAATAAATTGGTTAATAAAAGAATAGAGTTATAGTTTGTCCCAGTTACCTGAACTTCAGCCTTCAGGGCATAGCAGATACAGAACCTAGCTCTAAGACACTTTTAAGACAGGTGAACTTCAGTTATTTTCAAGAACTGAAACTGTGCTTAAGCAGATAGTATCCTTCAAATCTGGCAAAGCCAAAATGTCAAAGTGAAATACACTTAATTATCCATAGAAATGATATTGGTCCGCACACAAACACAACCTTATATGATTTATACTTATGTCCATTCATTTAGGTAGCCCAGACTACAGATAATTAAAATGGAAAGTTTAAGCATCCATTTACCTCTTTGTGACCAAGGAAGTATTGCTTAGTAAAACAAAGTCTTCCTATGCTGGTAATTGCTTCCAGGTGCTAACAAAAGCAGTAGGTATGAGAGAGTAAGGCACAGTTGTAATACTATTCCAGGAATCGGAGATTGGATCATAACAGTCTAGTGTTTTGCATCTTTGTGTCCCAAAATAACCTCCTACCACATATAGTTTATTACCAGATGCCAAAGCATGGCATGACATACGTTTTGCAGTCATATCCCCAATTCGTGTCCATTGGTTAGTTTCACATTCAAAACGATAGGCAGAAGAAGCAGTAAATTCAGTGTCACCCCCCATGATAAAAATCTGACTTCCTAGTACTGCAGCAGCAGTATAGCGCCAAGGCTGAGGGCATTCCGCTTTAATAGTCCACCGGTTTTCAAAGGGGTCGTAACACTGCACATTGGAAACCCTATCTCTATGTATACTTGTGCCTCCAAAGACAAAAAGCTTTAGCTTGGCACTAACCACAGCAGCATTGCTTACACCATCCCGTAATGGTGCCACCATTGTCCATTTATTTGTTAAAGGATCATACTTTTCAACTTGCTTTAAAGAAACTGAAGGGGATGCTGGAAAAATTCCAGCAATGGCAGTATGTCCTCCAACTACATAGAGGCAGTTCTCCAATTCAGCCGAGCCATGTCCAAACCTTGCAATGAGCATGGGAGCAGCCTTGGCCCATTCTTCGTGAACTGTATCATAAACCCAGACATCTTTTGACACTCCATTCTCAGCACCCCTGCCACCTGTGATATACACTTTGCAGCCAATTGCACAAGCACTAAACTCTTTCCTAGGACTTGGCAGATCAGCTTTTGGAATGATCTCCTTGGCCTTATGATCAACTTGGTAAATCTTATCACACATAAAGGTCTGTCCACCCAAGATCAGTAGGGTGTGGCCTGCTTTCCGAGGTTTTGCATAAGGACTTATAACTATTCCAACGTTCTGAAGGATCTTCTTTTTGCAATGAATTGCTTCTTCCAGAATTAACCTGCTTCTCTCATCTGCCATTATTAAATCCTCACATGCAATAGCTTCTTTGAGCGATTCAGATGGAAGCAAAGCCAGCCTAATATGTTTTAACAATTGAGGAAAACAGTCCTTTCTTTTGTCCAAGTCATATTTAACCCACTGGAGTACAGCATTAAAAACAAGCTGTTCATCCTCAATCTCAAGTTCATCACTTGAAATCAAGTCAAGCAAAATATCATTTGAGAGACTGAAAAAATCCTCTGTATTGTAAACCGCTTCAAAATTCACTAGACACATCCTGAAAGACAACTCATACAGCCTTCGACATTGATGGGCATCAGACAGTAACATCATTCCCAAACAGTTAGAGGGATAAAGATTTTTTTCGAGAAACTCTGCAGCAGAATCTCTTATGTCATGAAATTGAAGCATGTCTGCAGCTTCTAATAAGGACTCTGCATTTTCCTCATTAATTAAGACTTTTGAAGAATAGGCAAACTCAAGTAAAAGTTCCAGCACCTCAGGGTGTACACTATCATGGAAGTTCACAGTGTCATCCAGACTCTCCTTCAATCCAGTACTGAACATGGCCTCAAAATATTGACTGCATGCTGCCAGCACCACTCTATGGCATGCAAACGATCTATTTCCAGCCCACAGAGTCACATCAGTGAAAAGTTGTTGCTTTCGCAGAGTGTTGAGATGCATCAAAACACAATCCGGATGACCAAGTTTATGATATAATGAAACATTCATAGATCCACTACTGGTGCGGGATTTGCGATTTTCATGGACACTGACCGACATGATGATGTCTAAAGCTGCTAAATAAAAAGAACAAGAAACACATTAAAATCGGTTTATGTGGTACACAAGGATAAATGGCAATTGGACAAATATATTTTCAGTGGTAAAAACAATCCTATCAGCATTTCTATGTTTTAAAAGATGCTTTGAAACAATATTGATACTTTTGTATTTAAGCTGAAAAGATATTAAGTGCTAAAAAACTACAGTGATACAGTGGATATAAAAGGTCTACACCCTTATTGAATTTTCAGGTCTTGTATGATGTAAAGCTAGAAACCAAGATGCCAGCATTAATGTGGTCATGCAACCAACAAAATTCAAAAGAGAAAAAGGATTATTCATAATTGAAATTAAAAACCTAGAATGCCTGGTTTGCATGCCCTTCTAAAACAGGGGTTCAAAAGGTAAGTAGCATATCCCTGCCATCATTGAAAGTGATTGTGATTAATCACATATATAGTTGTGAGCGTACGAGTTGTTGCTAACGCTGCGGGCTCGCGTAGCGAGCCCGCGGCCCTCGCGAAGCGAGGGCCGCGGGCTCCCTACGCGAGTCGCGGCCCTCGCGAAGCGAGGGCACTGCCCGAGGGTCTCAGTTGCTGCAAGGAGCGCCGAAGGCGCTCCTTGCCAGCAACTGAGACCCTCGGGCAGTGCCCTCGCGAAGCGAGGGCACTGCCCGAGGGTCTCAGTTGCTGGCATGGAGCGCCGAAGGCGCTCCATGCCAGCAACTGAGGACCCTCGCGAAGCGAGGGCCTCAGTTGCTGGCATGGAGCGCCGTAGGCGCTCCATGCCAGCACCTGAGGACCTCGCAAAGCGAGGGCCGCAGTTGCTGGCATGGAGCGCCGAAGGCGCTCCTTGCCAGCAACTGCGACCCTCGCAAACTTCACGTCGCAACCCAAACAGTACGACACACACATTACGACACTCGCAAACAACATACGACACACGTTCACACACATTACGGACTCACAACACTCGGACGCAACTCGCGAACATTAGAAAATGTCAAACACAATACATACACACACCACATACATAAAAAACTTACCTACACCAAGAGGGAGCACCCAGCACCTCAAAAATACAACTTACACCTCGATTTTACTTCAAATAAAACAGTTTAAACACTAAAAAAAAAACGAAGCGAGAGAAAAAATGGCCGCCGAACAAAACGAAAACGAGGCTACAGCACTCTAAACTCGCAAAACACCACAAGAAACTCGCAAAACACCACAAAACAACTACGGATATTCCGATACAAACGTATAACACACATTACTCGCCATTTCGCGCCAATGCGGAAGTACACGACTACGCTAACGGTTTGGGCTCGCGCACGCACAGTGTTACACTGCACACATTCAGCACGCTTACACAGCAGATCCACACCACTAATGCTGCAGCAACATCAAAACACATTCACAGCTCTTCCACACAATGCTTTAAAATAGGTAAAGTATATTCATTTATTAATGTATTATATATTTCATTATTACACACTAAACAGCATTAGCTACCTTACAATTTCATTGCCGTCATTTTTTGACGGGCAATTCGCTAGTCACATATATAGTTGTGAGCAATACGGGTTGTTTCCAACTCTTGCGGACTCGCATAGCGATCCTGCCGCAACTGCGGCCCTCGCGAAGCCAAAGGCGCTCCTTGCGCTGGTGGAGATGAGCGCCATAGGCGCTCATCCCTATGAACCCGCACGCATTACGCATCATAACTACGACCCGCAGGACTACAGAACAGAAAACTCAAATACACAATTCACAGTGCGAGACCCGTAAGACTTAGAAAAAAATTATGTGAAATATTACGGCCCGTAAAATGAAACCGCCACTTAGAGAGACAAAAAATACAAACTTAACGGCCGACCCGCGCACAACAAAAGACCAGAAAACATTTTAAAAATATATATATATATACCAAAGACATCACACACAGCACGGGAGGACAGCCAGGACGTCTGGGAGTGAGGTTGCGCGCAAATTTAAGTCGAATTTGCAGAGTTTTGTCACTCGAAAATCGCCTATGCAAGAGAAAAAATGGTCGCCAAAAAAACAAAAAACAAACACACAACACACAAGGCTACACCAACCCTAAACACGAAAAACACTGCCAGGCACATACGACTTTTAGCCAGGAACGTACAAGGTACAAAATACACTATTAGGAAGGACGGAAAATGCTTGAGACACTACCTTACAACTGATAACATTAACATTCTAAAATGCCACTTTACACAACTAAACAAACGGTTTAGCCTCGCGCACGCAGCCTATTTACACTGCACACTGCTGACACTTTCTCCTCACATCAGTAACAGTCCAAATGTACATTGTATGCTGCAGAAAAACAACAGAGATTGTTAGCTCTTCAACATATTCATTCCTGGATATATTCATTACAAATAAGTATATTAATTTATTATTTAATTTATATAATATATATATATATATATATATATATATATATATATATATATATATAAACGAGCAGACAAGAGACTCGCTTTGCCAAAGGTGCTCAGCGCGGAACGCACAATCAGCGCCGAAGGTGCTAAGAGGAACAAAATTACACAAGGGGAGAGGCTCGCAATGAGCGCCAAAGACGCTCATTGCAACTTTCGCGATGAGCGCCGAAGGTGCTCAGACAACTAAAAGTACATGAGGGGAGAGGCTCGTAATGAGCGCCGAAGGTACTCAGAGGACTACAAACCTTACATTGTGTGCCAAACAGTATTCCCAGCCTTACAATTTTATTGACCGTCATTTTTTGACGGGCAAGTCGCTAGTCTCAAATAAAAATCTGCAGTGCCTAAAGAATTTCCTTGAAACTTTTGTAGTTGCATCCTACTGGTGTAGCCATGGTTTACAAAGAGCTAACAAAAACATATGCATGATCTTATTGCTGAAAGGTAATGATTAGTAGAGGGTTATAAAAGAATAAATCAAAAGGCACTGGATAAACTATGAAGCACTGTGAAGTCCATCATCATTACGTGAAGAAAAATGTGGCACCACAGGCACATTGCCAAGATCAAGACAACCCTCCAGAGGGGCTGTCAAGAGGCCTAAAACAGCATTAAAAAGGAGCTACAGGAAGTTAAGGCAGATATTGGTCACTTCTTGTATGCAACAATCTCCATTATTCTTCATGTCTGAGCTACAGGTAGGGTGGCAAGATGCCATGTCTCACAAAAAGAACCACAAAACAAACAAACATTCAAACCAAATTTTGCAAAAATGTAATTTAATAAAAAATGTATATGTTTCTATGTAGCTGTAACAGGGGCTCTAGTCAAGATAGATGGCCTAATGACAAGATATGTTGGCACAAAATCTGCTGGCCTGTCAGAAAGATGAAAATGATCTTCAGCTTCCAATATGATAATGACCCAATGCACACATCCAGATCAAACAAGGAATGGCTTCAGAAAAGAAACATCAAACTCTTGGAATGGCCAGAACAGAGATCAAATCTCATACAAAAAAAAAAAAGAGTGCTGTGCACTGGAGACCCAATAGTAATCGGAAGGAGCTTCAGCAAGGAAAGAATTTGCAGATTTCAAGTGTGCAAAGTCGAGACTTATTCAAATACTTGAACCTACAACACCTTAGTTGTATATTTCCTAATCTTCTACTTGTTTTTCCACTTGAATTCTGTTGGTTACAAGGTTAAAATGAAAAAATGTCTGACATGACTTATCTTGATTTCTGGCTTTACATGACAAAAACCTGAAATGTTGATACAGTACCACATGGGAGGTTATTGAATAAGTGAAGAGGTACAGGAATTGCAGTAAATATCTGCTCATGGATTGAGAGCTAGGTAAAAGACAGGAAGTAAAGTGTTGTTGTAAATGGAATATACTCCGATTGTACTAATGTGGTAAATGGGGTTCCTCAGGGTTTAGTATCTGGTTCTCTTTTAAACATATTTATTAATGATTTATAGGTAGGACCGGAAAGTAATTTCTTCATATATGCTAATAACTAAGCTGTGCAAGGTAAACTAAACAGAAAATGAGGTGCTCCCGTTTCAAAGGGACTTGCATAAATTAGAAGAATGGTCACCTATGTAATAATGCTCAATGCCAAGCAGCATCTGTGGAGACAAGTAAAACATTACTATACATTCAGAGTTTTATAAAAGCCAGGGAAAAAAAATGCTGCCACTGAATAAATTCCTAGTAAGCCCTCATTTGGAATATGGAGTACAATTTTGGGCACCACTTCAAAAAAAGGATATTTTAGAGCTGGTATAGAAAAGGGCAACAACAGTGATAAAGGGAATGGAGAGGCTACATGATAAAGAAAGACTTATTCAATTTACCTTCTCTAGAAATAGTGAATAATAGTGGATATGTTTACCCTATATAAATACATCCAGGAGCAATATTTGCAAGGGAACTTTTTATGCTAAAATGGTTAAACTAACAAGAGGACATTCCCTGGGCTTAGAAGAAAGAGAGAAAAAAAAAAAAAAAGATTCCATGTTAAGGAAAGAAAATGGATCTTCAAAATAAAGACAGAACTCTCTACCAAATGATTCAAATTCAGTAGATTGCTTTAAAAAGGTGTTCAATATAAACTAAAAATGTGCATAGAGGGTTATGTTGAATAATTAGCGAAAGGGCATAGTAATCCAATTACTAGTATTTGGGGTCAGGAATTTGTTTTTCCCCTTATGAGATTTGGCAAATGTTTCAATGGGTTTTTGTTTGACTTCTCTCAAGGATCAGAGGAAATCTAGAAATATTAAAACTTGATAGACCAATGGTCTTTTTTTCCCCCTCATTTGCTATGTTACTAAGTGGCTAAACTTTTTATTTCTACTGTTTATTGAAGATGAACTTGCGATGAGATGTGGATTGTAAACAAAAAAAACAATGCTTAAAAACTATAAAAAAAAAAAAAAAAAAACTTTGAAAGGGGTTACAATCTGCAATTCGAGGGCTGGAATTGATATATTCAGAAACAACTCTGGACTATTAATCATGCAACCAACAAAATTCAAAAGAGAAAAAGGATTATTCATAATTGAAATTAAAAACCTAGAATGCCTGGTTTGCATGCCCTTCTAAAACAGGGGTTCAAAAGGTAAGTAGCATATCCCTGCCATCATTGAAAGTGATTGTGATTAATCACATATATAGTTGTGAGCGTACGAGTTGTTGCTAACGCTGCGGGCTCGCGTAGCGAGCCGCGGCCCTCGCGTAGCGAGGGCCGCGGCTCGCGCAGCGAGCCGAGGCCCTCGCGAAGCGAGGGCACTGCCCGAGGGTCTCAGTTGCTGCAAGGAGCGCCGAAGGCGCTCCTTGCCAGCAACTGAGACCCTCGGGCAGTGCCCTCGCGAAGCGAGGGCACTGCCCGAGGGTCTCAGTTGCTGGCATGGAGCGCCGAAGGCGCTCCATGCCAGCAACTGAGGACCCTCGCGAAGCGAGGGCCTCAGTTGCTGGCATGGAGCGCCGTAGGCGCTCCATGCCAGCACCTGAGGACCTCGCAAAGCGAGGGCCGCAGTTGCTGGCATGGAGCGCCGAAGGCGCTCCTTGCCAGCAACTGCGACCCTCGCAAACTTCACGTCGCAACCCAAACAGTACGACACACACATTACGACACTCGCAAACAACATACGACACACGTTCACACACATTACGGACTCACAACACTCGGACGCAACTCGCGAACATTAGAAAATGTCAAACACAATACATACACACACCACATACATAAAAAACTTACCTACACCAAGAGGGAGCACCCAGCACCTCAAAAATACAACTTACACCTCGATTTTACTTCAAATAAAACAGTTTAAACACTAAAAAAAAAACGAAGCGAGAGAAAAAATGGCCGCCGAACAAAACGAAAACGAGGCTACAGCACTCTAAACTCGCAAAACACCACAAGAAACTCGCAAAACACCACAAAACAACTACGGATATTCCGATACAAACGTATAACACACATTACTCGCCATTTCGCGCCAATGCGGAAGTACACGACTACGCTAACGGTTTGGGCTCGCGCACGCACAGTGTTACACTGCACACATTCAGCACGCTTACACAGCAGATCCACACCACTAATGCTGCAGCAACATCAAAACACATTCACAGCTCTTCCACACAATGCTTTAAAATAGGTAAAGTATATTCATTTATTAATGTATTATATATTTCATTATTACACACTAAACAGCATTAGCTACCTTACAATTTCATTGCCGTCATTTTTTGACGGGCAATTCGCTAGTCACATATATAGTTGTGAGCAATACGGGTTGTTTCCAACTCTTGCGGACTCGCATAGCGATCCTGCCGCAACTGCGGCCCTCGCGAAGCCAAAGGCGCTCCTTGCGCTGGTGGAGATGAGCGCCATAGGCGCTCATCCCTATGAACCCGCACGCATTACGCATCATAACTACGACCCGCAGGACTACAGAACAGAAAACTCAAATACACAATTCACAGTGCGAGACCCGTAAGACTTAGAAAAAAATTATGTGAAATATTACGGCCCGTAAAATGAAACCGCCACTTAGAGAGACAAAAAATACAAACTTAACGGCCGACCCGCGCACAACAAAAGACCAGAAAACATTTTAAAAATATATATATATATACCAAAGACATCACACACAGCACGGGAGGACAGCCAGGACGTCTGGGAGTGAGGTTGCGCGCAAATTTAAGTCGAATTTGCAGAGTTTTGTCACTCGAAAATCGCCTATGCAAGAGAAAAAATGGTCGCCAAAAAAACAAAAAACAAACACACAACACACAAGGCTACACCAACCCTAAACACGAAAAACACTGCCAGGCACATACGACTTTTAGCCAGGAACGTACAAGGTACAAAATACACTATTAGGAAGGACGGAAAATGCTTGAGACACTACCTTACAACTGATAACATTAACATTCTAAAATGCCACTTTACACAACTAAACAAACGGTTTAGCCTCGCGCACGCAGCCTATTTACACTGCACACTGCTGACACTTTCTCCTCACATCAGTAACAGTCCAAATGTACATTGTATGCTGCAGAAAAACAACAGAGATTGTTAGCTCTTCAACATATTCATTCCTGGATATATTCATTACAAATAAGTATATTAATTTATTATTTAATTTATATAATATATATATATATATATATATATATATATATATATAAACGAGCAGACAAGAGACTCGCTTTGCCAAAGGTGCTCAGCGCGGAACGCACAATCAGCGCCGAAGGTGCTAAGAGGAACAAAATTACACAAGGGGAGAGGCTCGCAATGAGCGCCAAAGACGCTCATTGCAACTTTCGCGATGAGCGCCGAAGGTGCTCAGACAACTAAAAGTACATGAGGGGAGAGGCTCGTAATGAGCGCCGAAGGTACTCAGAGGACTACAAACCTTACATTGTGTGCCAAACAGTATTCCCAGCCTTACAATTTTATTGACCGTCATTTTTTGACGGGCAAGTCGCTAGTCTCAAATAAAAATCTGCAGTGCCTAAAGAATTTCCTTGAAACTTTTGTAGTTGCATCCTACTGGTGTAGCCATGGTTTACAAAGAGCTAACAAAAACATATGCATGATCTTATTGCTGAAAGGTAATGATTAGTAGAGGGTTATAAAAGAATAAATCAAAAGGCACTGGATAAACTATGAAGCACTGTGAAGTCCATCATCATTACGTGAAGAAAAATGTGGCACCACAGGCACATTGCCAAGATCAAGACAACCCTCCAGAGGGGCTGTCAAGAGGCCTAAAACAGCATTAAAAAGGAGCTACAGGAAGTTAAGGCAGATATTGGTCACTTCTTGTATGCAACAATCTCCATTATTCTTCATGTCTGAGCTACAGGTAGGGTGGCAAGATGCCATGTCTCACAAAAAGAACCACAAAACAAACAAACATTCAAACCAAATTTTGCAAAAATGTAATTTAATAAAAAATGTATATGTTTCTATGTAGCTGTAACAGGGGCTCTAGTCAAGATAGATGGCCTAATGACAAGATATGTTGGCACAAAATCTGCTGGCCTGTCAGAAAGATGAAAATGATCTTCAGCTTCCAATATGATAATGACCCAATGCACACATCCAGATCAAACAAGGAATGGCTTCAGAAAAGAAACATCAAACTCTTGGAATGGCCAGAACAGAGATCAAATCTCATACAAAAAAAAAAAAAGAGTGCTGTGCACTGGAGACCCAATAGTAATCGGAAGGAGCTTCAGCAAGGAAAGAATTTGCAGATTTCAAGTGTGCAAAGTCGAGACTTATTCAAATACTTGAACCTACAACACCTTAGTTGTATATTTCCTAATCTTCTACTTGTTTTTCCACTTGAATTCTGTTGGTTACAAGGTTAAAATGAAAAAATGTCTGACATGACTTATCTTGATTTCTGGCTTTACATGACAAAAACCTGAAATGTTGATACAGTACCACATGGGAGGTTATTGAATAAGTGAAGAGGTACAGGAATTGCAGTAAATATCTGCTCATGGATTGAGAGCTAGGTAAAAGACAGGAAGTAAAGTGTTGTTGTAAATGGAATATACTCCGATTGTACTAATGTGGTAAATGGGGTTCCTCAGGGTTTAGTATCTGGTTCTCTTTTAAACATATTTATTAATGATTTATAGGTAGGACCGGAAAGTAATTTCTTCATATATGCTAATAACTAAGCTGTGCAAGGTAAACTAAACAGAAAATGAGGTGCTCCCGTTTCAAAGGGACTTGCATAAATTAGAAGAATGGTCACCTATGTAATAATGCTCAATGCCAAGCAGCATCTGTGGAGACAAGTAAAACATTACTATACATTCAGAGTTTTATAAAAGCCAGGGAAAAAAAATGCTGCCACTGAATAAATTCCTAGTAAGCCCTCATTTGGAATATGGAGTACAATTTTGGGCACCACTTCAAAAAAAGGATATTTTAGAGCTGGTATAGAAAAGGGCAACAACAGTGATAAAGGGAATGGAGAGGCTACATGATAAAGAAAGACTTATTCAATTTACCTTCTCTAGAAATAGTGAATAATAGTGGATATGTTTACCCTATATAAATACATCCAGGAGCAATATTTGCAAGGGAACTTTTTATGCTAAAATGGTTAAACTAACAAGAGGACATTCCCTGGGCTTAGAAGAAAGAGAGAAAAAAAAAAAAAAAGATTCCATGTTAAGGAAAGAAAATGGATCTTCAAAATAAAGACAGAACTCTCTACCAAATGATTCAAATTCAGTAGATTGCTTTAAAAAGGTGTTCAATATAAACTAAAAATGTGCATAGAGGGTTATGTTGAATAATTAGCGAAAGGGCATAGTAATCCAATTACTAGTATTTGGGGTCAGGAATTTGTTTTTCCCCTTATGAGATTTGGCAAATGTTTCAATGGGTTTTTGTTTGACTTCTCTCAAGGATCAGAGGAAATCTAGAAATATTAAAACTTGATAGACCAATGGTCTTTTTTTCCCCCTCATTTGCTATGTTACTAAGTGGCTAAACTTTTTATTTCTACTGTTTATTGAAGATGAACTTGCGATGAGATGTGGATTGTAAACAAAAAAAACAATGCTTAAAAACTATAAAAAAAAAAAAAAAAAAAACTTTGAAAGGGGTTACAATCTGCAATTCGAGGGCTGGAATTGATATATTCAGAAACAACTCTGGACTATTAAATGTTTTTCTTTTTTAGTCACTTTTACATTATATTATTTTCAAGTTTACATAAAAAAAAAATTCTGAGGATAAGTACTTTATTATAATTATCTTGATATAGGTTTTGGACTACAGTGAAATAAAACAGTGAAAGTCAAATAAAACTGGTAGCCCAGAACCAAACTAAAAGGTTTGTCTCTCTTTTGGAAATGTTATGCACCAATGGCAAAAAGATCTCACATGTAACCTTTGAAGTCAGTTTAGTATTATGTGATCTAACAAAATACAGTTCTACCAGTCTTTACAAGGGTGAAAGCATTGAGGTTTCTGGATGAACTAGGAATATCACCTAGAGAAAAAAAAAAAAAAAAAAAAAATCAATGAAACATAAAAATGAAATGATATATTTTATTTTTCTGTTATAATATTAAACATGAGCAAATGTAGGTTGATGCAAAAACTATTGCAACAGGCAGTTTTAATGTTCTAGCAGCTCCAAAATGTGCTTAAAAGAACTGCACCTTTATATTTGATCATTACATCATCTATCATCATGTGGTTACCCTGGGGGGAAATTATTTGCAGAGCATGGGACTAACATTACCACAATAGTGTTTGTATGATGAAGTCATAAAGAAAACAGAAATAAATTAAAAGGAAACTTCCGCAATTGTGCTTACTATGTAAAAGCCCAGAGCGGGTCTTTGATATATAGAAAAGTATGAGTCAGTATAATGAATGGCTAAATCAATGTACTGCCATATCTGAAGTTTAATGACATAAAAACGGCTTGTCCATGCAGTACACTGAGCGAAGGGTGAGCAAATGCACAATCCATCATCTGCAATCAACAACTCATTCACCAGTCTACAAATAGTGGCTTTGGATATGGCTTTAAAGAAGGCCTTGACAAATGAGCCAGGGAATCACGGCTTGTACAAATGTTACCGACTGCTGGATCCTGTTTTATAATTATACATATATATAATCCCTAATCTGCCACACAAAAAAAATGGCTAAATGCAAATGAAAGAGAGAGGACTCCAATCAATAGTATTAGTGTAGAAAAGTAGATAAAATTATTAATTCTAGTAATTGTATCATTTATCTCCAGTGTATTAATTCTACATCGATCAAGTTAAAAAAAAAAAAACACACTTGCCAAAATATAAACTGAGTAGAATAATTTGTATATTAAAACATTATAAAAAAATGAAATCCCACGACAGTAAAACAAACTAGAACAATACATGTTGGTGTTGACTCCCAGTTAGCATTCTTTGAGGAGAATACATCTAAAAACATCATTGCAAATCACTGACAGGAGTCTGCACATGCTCAGACTGTTTTTAACAATTATGTTAAACACAAAATAAAAGATTAGCAATCATTACAAAGGCTTGGTTGGACCATAAAGGCTAATTCTTGTTTAAATACTACAACTTCAAAGTGAGTTTACTATAAAAAATAAATATCTCCACTGATTAAAACTGTAGGTAGCAACAAGTATTTTTAATGATACCATGCTAGATTCATAGTTCCATTCAAATTATGAAAAAGGTAGATAATAAGAGTGACAAACTAGGCTTGCAAGTATGCTTGCATGCTATCATTACTGAGCCTACAGGGGGGAGGGGGAGGAGTCCAATGCTGCAATCTTAGTCAACAAATCCTCTTCACACCTCTTGATAATTTGTATGATTCATTCAAGTGAAACAATACACCCACACATCAACCAAGCCAGAAGGTCTAAAGTTGTGGCATTCTTCACGTATAAGCAGCATTTACTATGATAAAAAAGATTTTACATAAAAATACCTTTATGTCCACAGTTTAGACAGATGCTATTTGATGCACAGGAAGACCAACACCATCTACACATCTTTCTACATATATCAAGTTATTTAATAAAATGTACTTGACTGTCGTCTTGCACATATCTCCAAATGGGCATCACGAAGATGTGATGAAATCATCATGAGCATGTTCTCAGCATGAAGGTGAGGGGCTATTTCTTAGTCTTACTCTTCCCCATTTCAGCTAGATGATTGATAATCCCCTTATTGGAAAGGGGAGACCCTGTAGAGAACATATATCCAAAAATAATAAAAATAATATGAGACACCTTTTTGGAAAGAAAGGGTACTGGGGATACAGATTGAAAATGCTCATCCACGAAACCTCACCTCAAATGGTTTTCAAAGGATCACTGAAGTTTGAGAAAGACTTCACATGCTTGTGAAGTATGTAAAAAGGTAACACAAATAGCAGCTATGCATGACAGAAACAAGACAAGAATAATGTTTAGAGAAAATCATTTATTTAACTCACTCTACTTGCTTCCTGGGGAATTCCATCTTAGACGGTTAGTTGGCTTGTGGATTGAAGGTTATCCTACTGGAGCTTACTCATCCACAGAGGCCTATTTCCCAGATTACTATTCAAAGAATAATTTTCAACAGAACTAAACAGATTTTTTCTGAATTCCCATTGCTCCCAGGTTTCTAAAATGTCTGCCATCATTATCACAGATCCGAATTCTGTAGTTAAAAAAAAAAAAAAATATATATATATATATATATATATATATATATATATATATATATATATTTATTTTAAATAGTAAAAAAAGAATTTGGCACTTTAAAAAAGTCAAAGTTCTTCAGAGTTGAATAGTATAAAATATAGTGGTCCTTTAAGTCAAGATGTTGACAAAATGATGATATCAAGCGTAGGAGCCAGTATGGAATTTGTTTTTCTTTGATGCATCAAAAAGAGAACATTTGACAACGTGCCACAGTTTATTTTCCTTTTTCAAATAAAGGACTGAGCACAAAATCTTATTCAGAAGTTTTACTGTGCTTTCACTTGCCCTCTGCCGGCCAATGAGATCTACAGATGAAAGTATGCACTTCCTGTTTGTTTCAACGACGTTTAAACCGGTTGTACTTCATTTTTTCATGAAAAATTATGTTTTTAATGTTAAAATGCTCTCTTAAAATGTTTGAAGAAAAAAAGAAAAAAGTGTGTCTCCCATGACCCTTTAAAAAGTGAAATAGAAGGATGTCTTTACAACATATAGATCTATCCCTTTTAATTCAAATATGCCTCACTGCAGGATATGACAAATCCAGGGTGCCAAATGTAATATAATAGGAGCCTTTATACATTTCTACATAGACACAATGTTATGATTATATAGACCTAAAGTTTCCTAATTCTGGCTATATCAGGACATAGCTGATGATTGTTGTAAAGCATCCCTCCCTCTGATCCAAAGAGCAGCACATTCCTGGAGTTCCACTGAGGCCTGAGCTAAACACAATCTGCTTATTGCTACACATTATGCCTGGTGGAAACAGACATGTAGGGGAAAGGACAATGTCTACCGCTCTAAGTGGATACACAACACACTCAAAATTATATCCTTTAAGGGATTCTGTCACCCCCAAAAACAAGTAGTCTCATTAGGCTATTCTTAAAGAGCATTTATCAACTGACTTAGTGTTGTGTTATCCATTGCTTTCTAAAGTGAATGAACCCTGGGAAATTCCATGTTGTTGCTGCTGGATTTAATGTAAATACGAAGCTCATGTATATTAATTACCTGTTTAATGTGCCAATTAGGATTACAGTCTGCTTGTCTGTGAAGTGGACAAAATAAAGACCTGCAATGTTATTTGGCAGTTAGACCCCTATCCTACACATCTCAGCCGCACATTAGCTTATAAGAACCACAAAAAAGAATGATACTTTTATTAGCATCTAATCATTGCTATTTACTCCCTGGTGGCTTGCGCAGGAGATGGCTGCATGGGAAGGCTTTTAAATCATGTTAAACATGAGTCTAAGGTTTTGGTTATGATGAATATTATCTTTAGAGAGAAGCAGACACCAAACACTCTGGCTTTGAAGTGAAGCTACACCGCCTCTAAACTATGCCAACAGTTGCTATTTTTTTTTTTAGAATACCAGGTTTGATTTAAAAAAAAAAAGAAAAAAAAAAAAAAAAAACACAAAGCATGATTGCAAACATTCATTTAAAGGATCATTGGAATGCCTTACAAGATGAGCTAGTTATGATTATTTATACATTGATCAATATAAATATTTAATGATTTATAACTGCAATATTAAATTGACTTGAAAAGATTATTTTATCAGCCTCCAGTTGAGCAGACGGTCTACACCCCAGTTAGGTTATCAAAAGGCTTAGAGACACGTCTAAAGAGGTTTTCAGAACAATCTGATTGGATAAGATACCAAACAATCATTCAAAGGCTGACCCCACAGCAGAGGCTGCTTACTACGGGAAATCTAGAACACAAAGCTCCAGCCAAAACACTGTTGCAGCACTGGCTCCCTCTGTGACCTTATAGTGGGTTTAGAGCATTACTATGATCCATTAAATAAAGAAAAATGTTCACCCTACTATCCAAGCAATCCCCATATCTCCCTTCTAGTAATTCTGGCATTTCCTACTCCAGGGCTTGACTAATATCAGTCACCAAAGAGAGCATACTTATTAAAATTACATGAATTGTGTGCTTAATTTTATTCCTTCAATAATATAAAAATGTTCAAAGTTGCTTTTGTGTGAGTTCTGTGATCAGCAGGAAGCGTTTGAATAGTGGCAGCTGGCGGCCCTGTGTTAGATTTATGGCATTTATATGCCAATTTATTACGGTCCATCATGCATGCTAATCATGCTCCTTACTATACTCTCTAGAATGCAAGCTCTATGGAGTAGGAACCTCCAGTCTGTTGCACCAAACCTGTCTACTGACTGTATGGTCTTTCTTCTGTATAAATTATAACTTGTTTTACGTTTACGTTTTACAGAACATTTTAGTGCTTTGTAAAGGGTAAATAATTCACCATAATGTTTTACATGTACTACTGACGCTGCATTATAATAGCAGTGTAGTTTATATAAATTGTAAAGTGACAACACAGCTCTGTTTATCTCCTACCATCTTCAATCCCAAATTAATCATCACTCAGCATCATCTCTGTGCAAACAGCACACAAATCAATCACTACTCAAATTGCCTGTCTACTAGATCTACGATCATGCGGCATCAATGACAAGTCAGTCATACTTCTCTTTAATGTCCCACATATTTAAATATCAATATATCAGAACACAGCTGTTATCTTGTAATATACTCTGTGTGATCCTGCATTTGTAACATCAGATTACTCAAAATGTGTTGTCACTTATATTGCAGCCAGCATCCAGAATCCTTTTCATGTCCCTAGCACAATTATAATTCACACTTATCAGATTCCCATTGCAGCCTTCACATAACTGGTTTACCTATCTCTTGGACATGATCTTATTCCCATTGGTGCCCATAACCTTCAGAATAACTCACAGTTCTGACCCAGCTTTTTCCACAGAACCCTTGGTGTCACATCCCCATCCTACCATAAGACCAAAGGTTCATATGGCTCTCACTTCAACCTAATGTATAGCCACCTTACAGTATTTCTTCAATAGAGTTAAATTAGAGCCTTGTCTCTATCACATCCTGTGGGAAGTTATCAAGAGCAGGGTAACTAACTTACAGCCCCTATTCTATTAGAAGCCCATAAGTTACTCTAACCCTTGATTTTGGCTACAGGTGTTTTTTCTCTAAATGTCTAGATGTATTCTATTGACTCAAGGCCGCAACTTAAGTTTTTCAGCCTCCACTCGCAAACCCTGAATTTTCAAGTAGGATTTCAGGTGGCGTGATCACATAATCTGACAATTTTTAAGCAAGCTTGTAATTTACTTCTTAGACACAGCCAATAGTAAATCAGACCGCCATCATGATGTCAGTAAGTTACATGTAATTTGCAATCTGTGGCTATGAATTAGTGACAGCCTATAAGTAATATTTGCCGATCAAGCACTCTATAAAATGCATTAGATCATAAGTTCCAGTCCATGTGGGTTTCATGATGTGTATTTACCCCTTGAGGCCCATAAATAACAGTTAGTTCTAATGTCTTCCCATGCTTTTAAAGTACAGTACTGTGTGTTTTATTGCGATTACAGCTTTAGTAAGCATTTGAAAAAGCCCTGGCAAATACTATTTAGTATTGATAATATTGTTGACAGAAACGTGATACTTTTTTCAGCTGAGAGTTAGACTTTATTTGCGAGCTAGAGCAACATCTCTAATAGAATATTGATTTTGTGTAACTTTAATTATTTAGAGCTCGTAATATTCGAGCTGTGCTAAAACCAATGGAGATTTAAGGTCGGTTTTGCGGGTTTGTCTGGCCTGTAGTGATTGTGGGCTGGGAACTCCTAATCGGATTGCGAGTAGCTAATAGAATCTGTGGCAATATTAAGAGTGGTTTTAAGTGTGTATAAATGTATGAATTGGCCAACAGAATAGGGCTCTTAATCTGTAGTGAGGTATATACACATTAAGTACTTCCAGGTCAAGTACTACTATTGCTATTAAATGGACACACTTATAAACACTTAAAACTGGTTGTTTTTAAATATTTTTTGTGGAAGTGTTAAATAATGGAGCTGAAATGTCATCCAACTTTCCCAATTACCATCTCATGTGATTAATTCTCTCTCACAGGGAGTGATACACCATATAGATAAGTAAAGGACATACAGCAAATACATAAAACACTCAAACACATACACATTGGTACAGAGGTTTTAAAGGGTCCTATTCTTGCAAAAGTTTTATTATTTTAATCTTTGATTGTAATTAAGTCTCCATACCAATTATTTATCTAATTCTATAGCGGTTTACCACCCCCACTGTATGAGAGAGTGATGCCTTTTCATCTACTTTGTGCTTAAAATAGATCATTTTCAAGCTCAATTATCTAAGACTTAATAACATCTAATTGTTTTTATATAAAAACTAGGACATTTGCAAATACTAAAGAGACTTTGGAACCAGAGATTAAAAAAAGACTGCAAAACAAGACTGATTCCACAAAATAACGTATTCTAAAAAGTTAGGATTTTCACAATCTGGGACAAACATATTTCATAGCCGCGGCTACACTGTCTGAAGAGGGCAATGGCATTTGTGTATGTAAATATGACCGAGTAAGCAAAACACAGACAAAGCGCTGCCAAACATAGCAAATGAATATCACGGGACTCGCACACCACTGAGGGAAAATGGATCCTACAGAGATATGTGTAATTATGTGGCTTTTTAATGAGCAGACCCATAATTATTACCATGTTTGTTCCCATGACAGACCAGAAATGATACCCTTCAACTAAATCATACATCTAAAGAAGAGGCATTGACACTTGATTCTGTGGCCAGTACCCTTACAGTATATTATTAAAATGATTAGTTTTCCATTATTTTTGCTCAGTTAATATGGGGTATTAGTATTGCAAAAAATTGTGTTCTTTAGCACAGTTCAGAAACAGGCATTACAATGGTTAGACTGATACGCTACTAACAGCAATGAGTTTTACATTATACATGAGAACAGCCGTTCACATATAAACTTCTCTGGCCCCTGGTCTCAATGACTATCACAGTCACTAAAATCCTATGGGATTGCGTATTCCATGCAAGTCAGTGACGCCACTAAAAAGGGATATAAGAAAGGTAACAAATATTATACAAGCATCTGAATGTAATACTAACCTCTTACAGTAAACTTTTTGGGGGTTTGTATTTGTATTCCCAAATCACCCCTACAAGCCCTTGCTTTTGTCAGTTAAGAGTATAATCACTGCCGATTACCCCTCGGAGGTTAGCACATTCTCAGTACATGGCAATTGAAAGTTTGGATATTGTTCTCAGCCTCCAAACCACTTGTTGCAGGACATCTGAGCATGTGCAAACTCACATGAATTAATTTGGAATATTAGGTTCAGACATAAAGATAAGAATAGCATCCTGGTACAATATTTCTCCCCCGTCTGGATCTCTACCTTGTCATAGGGACTTGTTTACGTCAATGAAGCTGTGAGCTGTACCATGTAGGGTCACGCAAGATGGGCAGGTCAGTCATAGCAGAGAAATCAGACAAATCACAGTCCACTGAAGAAGGTATATTTGGCAATAAAACCTTATGGATCAGAACAACCAGACACAAGATGTGGCTGACATGCTGCGGTCCATGGGGACACAGAGAGTCAGACACGACTGAACAACAACAAAAAAATTACTAACCTCAATCTAAGGTTTGTGAAATACATACAATGTTTTCCCAAATAACATCCAATTGATGTAAGGTATACCATACTTCGATCCTTTGTTAAACATACTGCAGCCCACTGAATAACACACATTAGAGAAGATGCAGAGCCGTGGAACAATTTTAGCTAGTTTATTAAAAGTATGACACCAATTTAAATTAGATTGTGTTTGTACTAGCTGTGGGAAGGCTTGCAAGATGATCAGAAGTCCCTTCCCGAAAAGCCTGCTAAGGAACACCTACTCTTCCAAATGGACCTGCTCGTGTTAACCCTTAAAGGTGAAGAGAATCATAACTAACCTGCTCATATTAACCCTTCCCTACCAGTGGTACCTGCTCATATTAACCCCTCCCTACCAGTGGATCTGCTCATGTTAACCCTTACAGGTGAGTAGGATCATAACTAACCTGCTCATATTAACCCCTCCCTACCAGTGGTACCTGCTCATATTAACCCCTCACTAGCAGTGGGACCTGCTCATAGTAACCCCTCCCTAGCAGTGGGAACTGCTCATAGTAACCCCTCCCTAGCAGTGGGACCTGCTCATAGTATCCCCTCCCTACCAGTGGGACCTGCTCATATTAACCCCTCCCTACCAGTGGATCTGCTCATGTTAACCCTTACAGGTGAGTAGGATCATAACTAACCTGCTCATATTAACCCCTCCCTACCAGTGGTACCTGCTCATATTAACCCCTCCCTATCAGTGGTACCTGCTCATATTAACCCCTCCCTACCAGTGGTACCTGCTCATATTAACCCCTCCCTATCAGTGGTACCTGCTCATATTAACCCCTCCCTACCAGTGGTACCTGCTCATAGTAACCCCTCCCTATCAGTGGTACCTGCTCATATTAACCCCTCCCTATCAGTGGTACCTGCTCATAGTAACCCCTCCCTATCAGTGGTACCTGCTCATAGTAACCCCTCCCTATCAGTGGTACCTGCTCATATTAACCCCTCCCTATCAGTGGTACCTGCTCATAGTAACCCCTCCCTATCAGTGGTACCTGCTCATAGTAACCCCTCCCTATCAGTGGTACCTGCTCATATTAACCCCTCCCTATCAGTGGTACCTGCTCATAGTAACCCCTCCCTATCAGTGGTACCTGCTCATAGTAACCCCTCCCTACCAGTGGACCTGCTCATGTTAACCCTTACAGGTGCTCATATGTAATCTGTCAGAGTGCATTATCCCCATGTAACCCCTCACCTTCCAGAGTTCCCTAATGTAACCTCTCCTCTATCAGGTGAGTCTGCTCATATGTTAACCTTCCTGATAAACCTGCTGAAATGTACCTCTTCCAGAACTACCTAACCAGATTAACCCCTGCCACCCGGAGGTTCCTAATCATATTTAACCCCTCCTGTGCCTTATTACCATGCTCATATTCACCCTAATGCTGATGGACATGCTCCTATTTACCCCTTCTTTATTACCCTGTGACCCCCTGCCCTAGAGGTCCCTAATCACATTGAACCCCTCCTGTACCAGTTGAACCTGCTTTATATGTAGGATACTTATATGGCAAGCATGTGAACATAAGAGCTGAGCAGGCTGGGGGTGTACTCACACGAGGGTCTCTTGTCACTGCAGACTCTCTTGGTTCATCTGTTCTCACCATGTCCGAATCTCCGCACACTCCTGCAGGTAACACACAATATAATCAGCCTGCAAACAAACTAGTTCCTAGCAAGGCGGGACACATAGGATAAGTGACGTCTGAGGCCAGCCAATCACGCAACAGAATGAGGCGTGAAGGGGCGGAAATCAGATTTGGAGGGCAAATCAGGATTGGGATGGGCGTGCCCAACAAAACATGAGGACCTCCATAGGAAGTGTCACAGCATTCAGTATAAGTCCCAGTACAGAGGGCTTGGAGGCTGAGAGAGGACTGAGGGGCAGGGCGCATGGCTTTCTGGGTAATGTGGCATGGGAATAAAAAGACAGGCTAAATAGCAATGTTTGCACTGTATTGTTATGTCTCTGCTGTAAATAGTACTCTGTATATTTGTATAAACGTTCTCATTGCTTTTATTGATTTAAGAAGATAAAGCAAGTTTATTGGTATAGACACATTTGAATGATACAATCTAATATATGTGAGTTAGCTTTTATCTAATATATTTGCAGGGACACAAAGTTTATATTTTTACTTTTAAAACGTACTATTAAGCTGAAAGAAATGGTGGTCATCTAATTGCAGGCATATAAGATAAATTGTTGTTCAGTCCTTCAGTTGTGTCCGACTCTTCCCTAACCCTATGGTCCGCAGTACACCAGGCACATCTTGCTTCCGGTTGTGCCTATCTATAAGGTTTTCATGGCAAAGATACTTGAGTGGGTTGACAGTTATTTCTCCAGTGGACCACAATTTGTCTGATCTCTCTGCCTTGACCTGTCCAACTTGGGTGACCCTACATGGTATAGCTCACTGCTTCATTGATGTGCACAAGCCCCTTCACTAAAATGAGGTACGTATATCGCGTACACAGTCAGAGAATCCACGTGTACCTTTGAGATAGCTGCTATCTTCATAGTCCAGATCCTTAAAGCTGAAGGCTGCTGGAATGTGGAGGGGAAGTGGTGTCTAGCAGGATCCTTCTTCCACAATTCCCCCAAAGACTGCTGAAATGTGGATGGCAAGTGGTGTCTCTATTCTGCTGTAGAGGGTCTAGCAGGATCCTTCTTCCACAATTCCCCCAAAGACTGCTGAAATGTGGATGGAAAGTGGTGTCTCTATTCTGCTGTAGAGGGTCTAGCAGGATCCTTCTTCCACAATTCCCCCAAAGACTACTGAAATGTGGATGGAAAGTGGTGTCTCTCTTCTGCTGTAGAGGGTCTAGCAGGATCTTTCTTCCACAATTCCCCCAAAGACTGCTGAAATGTGGATGGAAAGTGGTGTCTCTCTTCTGCTGTAGAGGGTCTAGCAGGATCCTTCTTCCACAATTCCCCCAAAGACTGCTGAAATGTGGATGGAAAGTGGTGTCTCTCTTCTGCTGTAGAGGGTCTAGCAGGATCCTTCTTCCACAATTCCCCCAAAGACTGCTGAAATGTGGATGGAAAGTGGTGTCTCTCTTCTGCTGTAGAGGGTCTAGCAGGATCCTTCTTCCACAATTCCCCCAAAGACTACTGAAATGTGGATGGAAAGTGGTGTCTCTCTTCTGCTGTAGAGGGTCTAGCAGGATCCTTCGTCCACAATTCCCCCAAAGACTGCTGAAATGTGGATGGAAAGTGGTGTCTCTCTTCTGCTGTAGAGGGTCTAGCAGGATCCTTCTTCCACAATTCCCCCAAAGACTGCTGAAATGTGGATGGAAAGTGGTGTCTCTATTCTGCTGTAGAGGGTCTAGCAGGATCCTTCTTCCACAATTCCCCCAAAGACTACTGAAATGTGGATGGAAAGTGGTGTCTCTCTTCTGCTGTAGAGGGTCTAGCAGGATCCTTCGTCCACAATTCCCCCAAAGACTGCTGAAATGTGGATGGAAAGTGGTGTCTCTCTTCTGCTGTAGAGGGTCTAGCAGGATCCTTCTTCCACAATTCCCCCAAAGACTGCTGAAATGTGGATGGAAAGTGGTGTCTCTCTTCTGCTGTAGAGGGTCTAGCAGGATCCTTCTTCCACAATTCCCCCAAAGACTGCTGAAATGTGGATGGAAAGTGGTGTCTCTATTCTGCTGTAGAGGGTCTAGCAGGATCCTTCTTCCACAATTCGCCCAAAGACTGCTGAAATGTGGATGGAAAGTGGTGTCTCTCTTCTGCTGTAGAGGGTCTAGCAGGATCCTTCTTCCACAATTCGCCCAAAGACTACTGAAATGTGGATGGAAAGTGGTGTCTCTCTTCTGCTGTAGAGGGTCTAGAAGGATCATTCTTCCACAATTCCCCCAAAGACTACTGAAATGTGGATGGCAAGTGGTGTCTCTATTCTGCTGTAGAGGGTCTAGCAGGATCCTTCTTCCACAATTCCCCCAAAGGTTGCTTTGCCCAGAGGGTATGTTTAGAAGCATTATAGCTGGACATAGTCCATATCCATCAGTATGTATTAATCTCTCAGTCTATATTGACAACGGGTATATAACCCTTATATTGAACAACTTAGTACACTTATCAGAGCCGCTAAACCCACTAGTAAATTGTGGGAATATAAGTATACAAAACAAGCAATGAAAAAAATAAATCTAAATAAAACCATAATTAATATATCCCATCATTACATATACATTATATCAAACTCTCTGTACTGATTTTCTGGTAGCACTACTGCATAATTGCTAACTTGTGACCATAAGCCCCTGCAAGCCTGACTTCTACTAGGGAGAAAAGAGTAATGTGGAGAACACAACTCCCTGTAAAGTCTAGCTTTACTACTTTCACTCTATTTTAAGAAAAACAGTCTCCATGTAAGCCACAACAGCATATATGCAAAAACAAACTGATGGATACCCACTGTGCCTGTCTAACATGGGTGTGTGGTTAGGGACCACAGGTTATCCAATCTATCAGTTACATAGAGTGTCGGTAAAAATACATTTTAATGTCGACCTACATTTCAAAATAAATATAAAGCTGCCACCACAAAGGCAGCTTAAGATGTAACTACCTAAGGTTGCCTTCGATTACTCAGAACAATAAATGTCATACCATTTGGTCACAAAGGAAAATTTAAGGCATTACCCAGTATAAAACATCTTGAGAGCACAGCCAGAACTTACAGGTATAGACATGCATGAAAAAAAAATAATAATAACAAAATAAACAATAAATGTACCCTAAAGTTTGCAGATTTCTTCAGTTTTATTGCAGTTGATTTTGAGAAGGAACGCCACTGAAAATCCAAGCTAAATTAGCATAATATTCATAATTTATTGTGGCCAATCAGAGGCACCTACAACATTATAACAATATCTGAGGATTCAGTCACTGCAGCAAAGCATCATGGGATATGTAGTCTTGTTCCCACCACAAGGAAGAAAGGAAGCAGCTAAGTCAGTGCTGCTCTGGTTTTCTGCATTGTACTTTTACTGGCTGGAATGTTAGCAAAGGGTTGAAAAACATACTTGAATGCAGTTTTTCTACTGGTGTGTATGAGGTACCTGTAGCCAACTCTGGGGGTGTGGAAATCAAAACAATAAATAAATGTGTATCGAATGGATCAATGTAATGTATGTTTCTGATTTAAGCAGCATGTGTTAGATTGTAAAAGGTTAGAAACATAAACGTCCATATTCCTTTAAAGCTCCACTATGGTGAACTTTTTCTATAATATTATTATCCCTTATTTGTAACTAGCGACTTGCCCGTCAAAAAGGTCGACACTAAAATCGTAAGGCAGGGAATGTTGTTTTATACATTTTTTAGCGTAAGGACCTTCGGCGCTCATTGCGAGGCTTGCGCTGAGCGCGGCTGTTTGTTTGTTATAAGAGGTGCTTTTTTTGTGTATATGTATTGTTGTATGCCACTGAAATAATGAATAAATTAATATACTTTATCTATTCCTAAGTAATATATGCAGTAAGCATTGTGCTGAAGAGCTGACAATCTGTTTTGATGTTCCTACAGCATCCAATGTAGGTTTCTGGAGCTGAGGTGTAAGTGTCAGCAATGTGTGCAGTGTGTATTTGAAATGTGGTGCGTGCGCGAGGTAAAGCCGTTAGTGTAGCTGTGTACTTCCGCATTGGGTAAGTTAGTGTTGTGAAATGGCGCGAATGTGTATGTGTTACGCTGGTGTGTCTGATTTTGCGTCCTTAGTAAAAGTGTATCTTTCCCTCGTATGTCTTTTTGGAAAACGCGTATGTGCTTGGTGCTGTTTTGCGTGTTTAGGGTCCTGTAGTCTCGTTTTTGTTTTTTTCGGCTCCCATTTTTTCTCCCGCTAAGGGGATTTTCGTGCGTCTAAACTCGGGAATTTGGACTTAAATTGAGGTGTAACTTCCCTTGCAGAGGTCCTGGGTGGCCCCCCGCGCTGTGGGTAAGCTGTTTATGTCTTTTTTGTGTGTATTTTTGAGTGTTTTCCGTGCGCGCGGTTCGGCCGTTAAGGTCGTATTTTTGCGAGGTCGTAATGTTTTTTTTTCTAAGTCCTGCGTCTCGTATTTTTGTCTGCTAAGTCCGTA
Organism: Discoglossus pictus; assembly: GCA_027410445.1. Lineage (NCBI taxonomy): Eukaryota > Metazoa > Chordata > Amphibia > Anura > Alytidae > Discoglossus > Discoglossus pictus. The sequence continues at coordinate 182,209,229 of CM050167.1, forward strand.
AATTTCCTGCGGTTCGTAGTGTTGGTAAAGTGCCGCTTGTGTGGGTGTTTGTAACCGCATGTGAGGCGCCATAGAGCCTCCGCAAACGCGGCTCCTTGCTTTGCGAGGGGCTGCAAATGCGGTCAAACTGCATCGCTCGCTATGCGAGCTCGCAAAGGGTGACGACAATTCGTAGTTTGACAACTAGTATATATGATGCGCCAACATATTCCGTAGCTTTGTATAGGGGTAATAATATGTTATTTGTTTATCTGAACATGACAGTGGTAAAAAAAAAGTATTAGAAACCAAAATACTAAACACAAACTTTACATTTACATTTTTTATGCAATTATTCTTTGCTGTAGGCTTTCATTTTGTCTTCCTGGCTGCTTACTTCCTGAGGTGCGTGTTCTTGTAAAATATCAAGCTTCCCAAAAGTGCGGCTAGTAACACTGACAGATGTTACGGCAACTTTCTCACTGTACAGATATAAACCTTTTGTGACTTCAAAATTTCCTCCCATCTCAGAAACTTGAATTACTGAAATCAAAATGGCAATTCACATCAACAGAAATGCACAAGTGGAAATTTCCTGGGACTCTGGGAGCCAGGGCTCATAAAATGTATACTTCACCTTCTAAACAGTTTTCCAAAGCATAATGTATCTTTATAAAGGCTTCTTTCCAGACTCCTAGGGCCTCATTCTATTATCGGCCGTAGGAGATGCGGGGCTGCAAGGACCGGCCGCAAGATATTCGCCTATTCTATTCCCTTCCGGCTGGGGATTCCATCAGGCTTGCGGCCGGCGCCTTGTTATCCCTTGCGGCCCCACGCGCCGGAGGAAAGCCTTTGATCTTAAACGGCCACAAGAGTTTCGGCCGTAAGAAAATCCTGGTTGCTATTCAATTGCTCCGGGAACCATCTCTGCAAGGCTAAAACCGAGCCGCAGCTTACTTGCAGCAAAAAGGTCCCGCAGGCACACAATTAGGCACATTTAAAGCCATAATAAAGCCATCCTGCACTCTTACGAGACTATAAAGTGATTGTAGGTGTTAGCAAAAATAGCACAACATTCCCCTACACTCAAATCCGTAAATATATATTTTTTTAATTTATGTCACATATCCATGTAAAAAGTCCAGAGTGCCTGGAGCACCTCAGACCCGCCCACGCAGCGGCCGGAAAATAAACAGTTAATGTAATCTCGGATTTGGACTGATGTGCAAGCTTGAGACGGGGTTGCTATTAATCCTCATGTCCCCCATTATGATCCCTAGCATTTGCAGAGCTTTACAGTGCCGTCTTGAATTTATTTTTGCATTTAAAGATTTCTGAGCTTACGGCCGATTGCAAGATATACGGCCGTCCGTAAGGGGATATCCTTGCGGCGCCGTATAATTGAATTGCAAGGTAACGGGAGCCCCGCAAGGAATCGCAGCTTTGCGGACGATTTACGGCCGATAATAGAATGAGGGCCCTAGTACTTAGAGGCAGTATTATTTTTTTTATTTATGTCCAAAATCATATTGCACATTTTCAAGTTAAGTTTTTGAAAAGAGTAAATGAAAAAAAATTATTGTTGTTATGTATACACTGTATATGAACAACAAAGTTATAAATGCATATACAATGATATTTGCTACAATCACTTATTGTTAAAATAAAACATAAGTAACACAGAACATCTTATACGTCAGTTTTAGTTACCAGGCAGACATTTGATTCGGAAGATGGAGTTTTGGGGAATTCAGATGTTTGGTCATGCCCGACAGTGTCCCACTTGTACCTTTAACTGGTTCCTCCAAAAAAAAAACTCCGGCTTTTAATAATTTTCTAGAGGCTTTTTGGCATAGTCTTACACTCCCCCCTCCTGCTCTCTGGAGATGTCTTATCAGTGGCAGAGCTAGAGAATGGAGGGCCCTGGTGCAAAAAGAAAGTTGTAAAAAATGTTTTGCATTGGGCCCCACCAAATCCAAACTACTCAATAACTCTCCCCCAGACCCCTTTCATAACAGCAAACCTTCCAAAGACCCTTACGCATTGCTGCTCCACCCCAAGACCCATTTAGAGCTTTAGTAAAAATGCTCTTATTTAAACAGACACACACCTAATTCAGTGGCACAAGGTGTCCCTAGGGGGCATGGCGTATTGGGCCCAAGGTGTCCCTACACTACAGAAAGAAAAAAAAATGCAAAAACAAATTTGTTTTTAAAACAATTATACAGCACTGGGCCCCTCTCCAGAGGAGGGCCCTGGTGCACTGCACCACTAGTAGATCTGCCCCTGTGTCTTATATCAATAAATTACATAAGAGGAGAGCCTTTATATTTGTGTACCTCATACCCACATACACAATCCAGCATTAGAATGTGCAACCCCTTAATTACTCAGTGCAGCAAGTTTGTTACCTCTTCACTTATTTATTTGTGACACTAACATTTATATGTATAAACTCTATCATTTGTAAGATATTAGTTAGTAGTTGTGCAATTTTATATAGTACAAAAAGCAGCCGGAATTTAGAGCGGTGGAAGACAATAGGATGTTGGGCACCTCCTGCAGCTCTCAGACACTTCCCATGTGGCCCCAGCTTGTTCTCTAAATTAGGAGAACATATTCCTGTTCAACAACAGAGAACATAGTTTATGTCTCCACAAATTGCAAATTACTCTATCTTCCAGTCTAAAATACTAATTATTTGTACTTCTACATCTCGCCAACAGTTATTTTATAAATACACATAAAACAGAAAGCTAAAAGCACATACCGGTAATTATAATCTTATCAATAAATGCAGGGCGGCTCCCTCTAGTGGTAATTTAAAGGCATATCTACATTTTCTGGATTACGATTGCATCTGATAGAGGAGAATCAGTAGTGTATACAAACATTTTATTGCATGAAAATAATAAACATAATAATAATAATAAACGATAATAAACATTTACAAACTCACCCTGATGTTTGCTAAATATTTTCAGTTTGTAAGCAGCAGCTTTTGTTAGTTGACACGCCTAAAAATCCCTACTATGATTAGCATAACATTCGTAATTTGTTTTGGCCAATCAAGAGAAGGCAGATGTTAGCTAAAACGTTTGTATCATACTTTGGGGTTCCTGTGTTGCAAAGCAGCCTGGAATATGTAATCTCTCTATCTCCTTGTGCTCCAATTCAGCTGTGAACTCAGACCCCCCCCCCCCCCAACCATGTGATTCCACCCTGCAACAAGTACTTCCTTTGGTCTCTACCTGGAAGGTCAAACTCTGTACCTGACTGCTCTCTTCAGTGTACTTGATTATGTAAGCTCCCTGTGGGTGTGCAAAGCTGGATTTTACTTTCGGGCATATAACTTTGTAGGCACCCTGAACTTATCTATATAACAAATATTTTTCTGATAATCACTGCCTATTTCTTACCAAACATTTAAGATCCAGGACACTTATATATACCTTAAAGCAACAACTTTGCCAATCACCCACTTGCCTGTCCTTGAAGAATTACTCATGATAATCAGAAAAATGTTTCTAGAAAGTAAAACAAAATAGTGAGATTTCCATCACTCATATTGAAAGCGCTGTCAATGAGGACTCTCATATGTCAGTAATGGCATCTGAAAAATTATATCCATTATTATTATTATTAATAATATTGTTATTGTTTATTTGTAACGCACCAACATATTCCGCAGCACTATACAGGGGTTGCAAAACAATGGATGCCCTGATTTTTAGCTCAAAAGCAAATGTACACAGTGGTTTCCCTAAACTTACAGTCTAACGGGTATGGGTGAGGTGTAGAAGGGTGATAGATGTGATGTGTTTATTAGGGCTGAATGTGATAAACTTCATTAAACATAAGCCTTTTTAGTGAGCTTTTGAAGGATTTGAGGCAGAAGGATAGTCTAGTGGAGTGATGCAAATAGTTCCAAAGAATAGGGGCAGCACGAGAAATGTCCTAAAGGCAAGAGTGAAAGGAGGTGATAAGAGAGGTGTAGAGAAGGAGGTCATTAGCAGAGAGAAGACAGCTGTTGGGAGAGTATTTTGAGACAAGAACAGAGATATAAATGGGTGCACTGTTGTTGAGGCCTTTATATGTTAGGGTCAAGATTTTACTTGGAGTCTTTTAGAAGCCAGTGGAGTGACTGACAGAGAGATGCTGCAGAGTATGGTAGATGAGCCTAGCCAAAACAAAAATGGAGGTTCCCACTGTAGCATTGTTGCATATAACAGACAATACATTAAAATATTAAATATGGTTGATCTTATTTTCAATACATTTAACCACTTGCAGTCTAGCTACTCAAAAGTGCATATTTTTAACATGAGTCCTTTCATTGAAGAAAGTCAAGAAAAACAGTAGAGTTACATGATAATTTTTATAAAGGCCGTATTTCAAATATGGTAATGCACATCAGTGATCTACCTCCTCATCAAGCAGCAAGGCTAATTCACCTCTTCTTTCTTTGAACTCAAACCTTGTTATTGCAGGCCATCTCACTGATCTGTCTTTTTCCCGTTTTATACTAATACTAATATACTAGACCAGTGTATTTACAATATTATCACTGCGAAAGAAAACCTGGTTATATGATCATCGATGGTACTCATCAGTCCTTTATGTGTGAAATGTTACAACTTCCTTCCACGTACACACATTGCCCTCTAGTGTACACTCTTAGTGATGCATTCAAACAGGAATCAGACTATTAAGATTCTGACAAGATTTCATTAATATGGTATTATTAAATCCAATCCCTTTACAAAGTAGTATAAATCTTATTAGAATTGGTTTATAAAGGAAAGACGTATAATTGGCAAACCTTTCCATTTAGATAATGGCTGTTCCAGACTGACCTTTCATTCTTGTTATAGACATTCATGTAAAATCAGTTTTTATTAAATGATAAAACCTGAAATGTGGGCTGCATAGTTGTCCAGAGTCTTTATGGCAAAACTCCAGCGGAGCAGAACAGGACTTCTGTTTAATCTATCTTTCTGCTGAGCTGACTGGATTAAATAGGAAAACGGTTTATAGGTGTGAATAATAAGGGATTTATTGGATATGATCCTCTTCCATTTAGATAAAGTAATAATTACAGACTTTTATTGCCATTTAATTGTTTAAAATGTTTGGACTGGTCATTTCATATCAGTTTTAAATGGATATAAACCTTTCTCTGTTTGTGTGGACTAGTACTTTGCTTGTGTGTCTGTTACTGTTGAGATATTTTTTATCAACTATTGCATTTTTTAATCAATGATATGAAAAAAAATATTATTTTTAACATCAGTGTTGATATAGATTGATTGTTTAGTTTGGAATTTTGCATTCTTGGGATGGAAGCGCCAATGAACATGAACTTTAGCACAAAACTTCACATTTGTGAATAGGTAAAAAACTAACAATATTAGGAGCTGTGTAAACTATGAGCTTAAAAGCATGTTAGAGAAAATCTTAAGCTTATCAATATCTCCCAACATACACGGTAGAGTCGGATTATGACCACCCAAATAAACAGCCGAATAACCACTGTGTGCAGTACGGACAACAGCTTGACGGCATGGTAGTGAGCCAATAGGATGCTGGAGGGTTGGCAAGGGTATCTGGAGCCATGCAGGCTGCAGTGCATCCGACTGCTGCTGAAGAGTGCGTGGTTCAGGATCCATACTGTGAACAAGGTGATCAAGGTCAAAGGGGTTCAAGTCTGGGTAATTTGGAGGCCAGGAAAGTATTTGGAAGTCTTTGTTGTGCTCGTCCAACCACTCCCGGATAATTCTGGCTATATGACATGTTGCATTTGTCCTGCTGGAAGGTCCCATCTGCTCCATCTGCAAGGATGGATAGATAACCCAATTGGTTGAGAGTGTCTTCCAGGGCTATGAGTAGACCCAGACAATGCAAAGAAAACATTCGCCAGACCATAACGGTGCCGCCACCAACTTTTGTTCCTCCAACAATGGTTGCAGAGTGTTTGTTCTCTGAGGTTTCACGCCTGACACGCTAACGTCCGTCCTGTTTATGGAGCAGAAAATGTGACTTTTAGAGAAGGCAACCCTTTGCCAATCAGAAGAGGTCCAGTTTTGATACTGTTGTGCAAAGTTAAGCCGTTTCTGATGCTAAACTTTTGGCAACATAGGTGGAGGGACCAGCTGTTTGCTTTGGAGCCCCATATGCAACAAGGTTCGCTGAACTGTTGTATTAGACACATGTCTGGTAGCTCCCTGGTTTGTTTGGATAGAGAGTTGCTCCACTGTAGCATTTTGGTTGGCCCTCACACTCATTTGCAGCCAATGTTCCCCCCTTGACATCAAGGGCACATGGTGCTCTGTAGTTTCCACGCCGTTTATTTGCGGTGGTGCCATTTGTCCAGTCACGGTACACTTTAACCACAGCAGCACGCAAAAAGTTCACAAACTGCGCTGTTTCAGAAATACAGCCACCTTTGGTCTGAAAGCCCCTTTACAAAGTTAGATAGATAAATTGCACGTTTTACCCATGACAGCGATGGTTCATATGTTTGCAATGCCTAGTTGTCACCTTGTTTATCCACCAAGCCAGCTCACGGCACATGTCGTAGTTCATTGGCTACGCTGCTGACGCTATGCTGCAAATCCTGAATTGCTGCTCAGTACCTGCCCCTTCAAGGACTGAGCAAGAAAGAGGACAGCCTCTATTGTCTAGGGTCATTTGTTAAAATTAAGATTTTCTCTAGAAACGTTTTTATACTTTTGGATTACATTGCTGCTACTTTGGTGGTTTGGTATATACTTCACAGTCATGTGAGGTTATTCCTAGAGGACTATATTGAGTCTTTAAAACGGTAGTACAGCCAAATTAATACTAGTGAATCAAGATGTTCAGTGCTAGTACCTTAGATCTAGGAAACATTGTGGTGGATACATAAATTAATCATTTGTTCCACAGAAAATGTAGTGAATACATTTTGTCTGAAAAATGTACATGTTTATCTACAACAGTGTTAGGTACTGTCACAAGCTAACTGTAAAAGCTACATGTTTTAATTAGCCATTAACCAACAACAATCTATATTCACTTACTTAAAAAAAAAATCAATAATTAATAGTAAGCTTACTTTCAGACAACAGGCTTTTAGTGGCTGGGAGGTAGCAATAAAAGCACTGTCTAGAAGAAATCTATTTCTATACAGAGCATGCTGAAAGTTCTTTAAATTTACCTACCAGCCAGAACTGTTCCCATCCTCTCTAGACATAGATATCTAAATGAATCTAAAACAAGGTCTGTTTGTATTGTATATCTGGAATAGAACTAAAATAATAAGGTGTTATATCACAGACTAAAGAGCTAGAGAATGGAGGACCCTGGTGCAAAAAATTTTTTGGGGCCCCTCCCCCAATGAGGGGTTGTAAAAAATGTTTTGCATTGTCCCTTCTTAAGAACACTTCCCACAACAGCACCCCTCCCCAAGAACCTTTCCCATAGCTACTCCTCCCAAAACCCCTTTGCATAGCTGCAGCCCTTCCCTTACCTCCTGAGTGAGATATAATACACATACTATCTATACATATCAGCCAGTCCCTCTCAGCAGCCATCTTCACGTAGCACCCAGTCTCTCTCAACATCCTCAATCCACACAGCACCCACCACTCTCACCATCCATTCCCACATAGCACCCAACACTTTTTAGAACCCATCTCCCTATGCTTTGCTGTCATCCAGCCCTTGCTGTTTCTCGCCTCTTCACTGAAACACATTCCCAGCATGCTGAACTGCTCCATGCTGCCACCACTTAGAGCTTCAGTAAAAATGCTCTACAGAAAAAAAAAAAAAATTGTACAGCACTAGACCCCCCTGCCCCATAGGAGGACCCTGGTGAATTGCACCACCTGCACCACTGGTAGCTCCACCCCTGATCACAGATACTATATGTCAATATATCCCCATCAGACTGTTGGCCTTAATCCTTAGCCTTGAGAGGGAGTTCATAATCTTCCCGTACATACGGTAGAGCTCCCACTAATGCAAGTTTTCTATACAAAAGATAACAGATTATAGATGGATGCCTTGACATCAGTTTCCAATTAAGATGTGGAATGGATGTGGAGACAAACAGCTGGACCATAAAAAGTTAACGTTTTGAAAATAATCTAATACGTGAGATAATCGAATAGAAATTTTAATAGAGAGGCATTTTATTTATGATCAGTGCTAAATGATATATCATTATGGCCACAGACAGCTGATCCTGTCTCTCCAGGAAATATAATAAAGTATTGTGGCGAAGTGTAGCTTGTGCTAACAAGAGCCCAAGTGGAGTCTGTGCCTACAAGAGCCCAGGTGCTAAAGAACTAAAGAATAGTTTGTCTTATAAGGACCAAAGTGTAGTCTTTGCTTACTAGGACCCAAGTGTAGCATGTGCTTACAAGAACCAAAGTGTAGCTTGTGCTTACATCATGAGTTTGAAGAAGGCTAGTGATGCCACCGAGCAGAAATGAAAAATAGTGAGAACCACAATAGAACAGAAAAATTAGATAATAGCCAAGTATGAGCGGTGTAGCTGTGTGTCTAAACTCGATGCTGAGTACAAAATACCTAGAACAACGATCTCAACGATATTGAAAAATAAGGAAACTATTAAAGGAGCTGGTGTGCCTAGAGGTGTGAAGGCTTTGACTAAGCAAAAGTTGCAGACATTGGAGGAAATTGAGAAATTGTTGTACATTTGGATTAACCAAAAACAGTTAGAGGTGATAGTATTTCCAAGGCAATAATTTGCAAAAAAAGCAAAACAACTGCATGCCGATATAGTAAAAGAGCCTACAACAAGTGGTGAGAGCAGTGAAGAATGTAAAGCCAGTCACGGTTGGTTTGAGAATTTTAAAAAGAGAACTGGCATTTACAGTGTGGTGAGCCATGGAGAGGCAGTCAGTGCTGATAAAGAAGCTGCAGAAACCTTTGTCAGGGAGTTTAAAGACTGTAGAGGCTGAGACATTTATTCCCCAACATGTCTTCAACTGTGACAAGACTGGTTTATTTTGGAAGAAACAGAACCTACATCACTCAAGAAGAGAAGTCCAGGGCAGCACCAGGGCACAAGCAGATGAAGGGTAAGTTAATCATAAACAGCCTTCTTAAATTTCGATTCAGCAAATTTAAAATGGGTCTATTTAAGCACATAGCATATTTTATTTACAGATTTTTTTAGTTAGTGAAGACCTTGCTTTTGGATAGAACTAAAAACTTCTGTAAAAAAAATATGCTGTGTGCTTAAAAAGAGCCCTTTTATATTTACCGAATCGCAATTTAACAAGGCTGTAAGCCTCTACTAGTCTATCACAGTGATAACCCCAGAGTTTCCAAAAGAGAAAATGTGATAAAAAAAACAAGTTAAGTGTAATGTGGAGGGCCAACAGCAAATCCTGGGTAGCCAGGCAGTTCTTCATCGAATGGATGAACAAAGTGTTTGGACCCACTGTAATAAATTATTTGCAGGAAAAAGAACTGCCTCTGAGGGCTGTGTTAATAATGGACAACGCTCCTACTCACCCTCCAGGCTTAGAGTACAACTTGCTGGAGGAATTCTAAGTTCATAGGGGGTCTAGTCAGTAGAAACATTAACTATAATGTCGTTTTTGCCAAGAAATTTGAAGTGTTTTCCTCAAATTCATTATAATTAAATATTTTAATTAACTAACTTATTCTCTGTATTTGTAATATAATAAATTATACAATTTATTTATTCAAAAGAAAATATAAAATCATATCAACATACATGCATATATATATATATATATATATATATATATATATATATATATATATATAGTGAATAAATAGTACATCTGTGTTCACATTTGAATGTCTAAAACAAGTTAAAAAATCTGTTTCCAGTTATTACGCTGCTTCTGGGAAGCTGAGCTGGGACATGCTAATGTGCCCACAAATGCCTCGCTCTTCAATCTCTAACCCATTTTAAACATGGCTTTCTTTAAGCTTATGTCTGCTGCATAACACAGCTTTTATGCAAAGCAGGGTTGGATTATACACAAGCTGGGAATCCTATCTACGTACAGCTGTTTCAAGCTTACTGGCTATCATCAGCATGGAGCAGGATCCCAGCTTGTGTTGTGGACCTTCACCACAACAATCATTTAATATATGGTGGGCAAAAGAGCGATAGAAGCCCTCCACCGTACAGCAGTACAGTAAATAAATAGTACATCTGTGTTCGCATTTGAATTTCTAAAATAAGTTAAAAAACCTGTTTCCAGCTCAGAATTCAAAGAAAAACAGTTATTACACTGTTATCTATTTAGTAAATAAGGTTGCAGTTACACAGACTGATCCTCTTACTGGCAGCTTCCCATGCTGCTCTGTAAGTCCCGCCAGGTCCTGTTCAGGCCCTCTGTCTCTTTCTCACCCAGGTCACGCTGAAACACTCTGTGTCTCGTCTTAAGCTGCTGGCTGTATTCTCCAGGCAATCCAAATTACTTGCCAGTGTCTCTCTGTTCTTTTAAGCAGCCTTCCCTGCTGCCTTACTTCAGAGCTTACCTCAGCTCAGCTCTCAGGATCCAGTCTTCCTGACTGTCTCACATCACATCTTCTCACATAGGGCCTCATTCAATTGTGATTTGACCAATTGAATAGGGATCTATATAAGCACAGAGCATATTTTTTTACGGAAGTTTTTAGTTAGTGAATACCTTGCTTTTGGATAGAAGTTCACTAACTAAAAACTTCTGTAAAAGAATATGCTCTGTGCTTATATAGAGCCCTATTCAATTGGCCAAATTGCATTTGCAGCCCCACACATACTCCTCACAGCACTCAGGCCAGAGCTTAATCAGCAGCCCTTCATCTCTGTGTGTGTCTTTTAAAAAAGGCATTTCACACCTGCAGCTCCAATTAGCCCAGCTCCAGGGGATTAACTCCAAGTTACCTGGAGCAGGTCTCCTCCCTACTGCGTGCCTTGCACCATCCACCGGGGGGCAATACACCACAATATATATATATATATATATATATATATATATATATATATATATATATATATACACTTATACATCAATGCTTTTGAAGATCTTCTAAAACAGAGATAACTCCATACTTAAAACAGCACTGTACTTGCTCTTTTTTACAAGTTAATTATCCATAGTAATTATGACTTACTATCATAAATCACAAAATGCAGAATTAAAGAAAAATATTCTCTCATACAAAGAGTTGTTTGTGATGAAAACAAGACAAGGCACATTGAATAAGGGGGCAGTCTGCAAGTTATCACTCAGCAGAACAGCAGACATGATTTCTGTTTGCACTGGGACATTTGTAAAAGCTATCACAAAAAGAGCTCCTTATGAGGATAAGCATGAGCAAAACAAGTTTAATTGTGTATGATCTTTTTTATTCATAAAACTTCAGTGTATTATTTTTTAACTGTTTGTGTTGGATTTTCAAAATGACGGTTTGCAGATAGAAAAATTGTGTTTTCTACCAACTATTTTTTTTTTTTTTAAGCTCTAAACAGCGTGACTAGAATTTTCTTTTTAAACATGTTCTGTATTAATATCTCTGTTTGTAATGTTTAGAAACTAAACCTTGTTAAATAAACTATCACTTATTTTGTCAATGTATGTATCAAGTAAAATATTGTTTACATGTGAAATGTGTTTGACTAGATTTTATTTTCAACAAGTTTAATTAGAATTAATCGGTGGTGACTGCTGTCTAATGATTGTACTGTATATATAAATCTCTACAGTTAAGTAACAAAATTGCCATCTAAGCAGTGTGTGGGCAGTTTGGGTTAGTTTAGCCCGAGGATATCCTTATGTCCGACAGCCTTAAATTCCATAAATTTGTTTGACCCTATCGCATACACTGGAAGGCTGTGGCAGTTATGTACTACTGTTGTAAAGATGTACATAAGCACTGAATAAAGACCTCTTATTGTAATATACCTATTTTTATGTGGATGATATTTCCCTGTTGAACCTTACAAAACTGTTTTGAAGTATTTGAAGTTAAAATGTTTAATAATGTATACCTTTACTCATCTGTAATGGCAAGTGACAACATTTCAAATGTAAGATTGTTTAAAGAAATATCAATATTATCCTGTAATGGCAACCATCCCCTTTGGTATCGCTACCTTGTCGTGGTGAAGGGGCTTGTGTACTGCATTGAAGCTGTGAGCTATACCGTGTAGGGTCACCCAAGATGGGCAGGTCATAGTAGAGAGGTCAGACAAACCACGGTCTAATGTAGAAGGAACTGGCAACCCACCCCAGTATCTTTGCCAAGAAAACCATATGGATAAGCACAACCAGAAACACAGACTGCACGAATGCATCCACCCAATAGTACTTGAATGTAATGAAAGATTTTTATGTAATTATAAAAAAAAAAAATAAGTTTGACATTTTTTCGGCAACAAAAAATGTTGAATATAAAATATTAAAGCGTATATACTACATAGATAATAAAGATGTTTAAATACATAAAACAATTAAAGCTAAATCAGTGTCCGAATCCATTACCATTTTCAACAGGATTTCCTTTAAGCATATGTCTGCTGTATTACACAGCTTTGGACAAAGCTCAAAATGGATTATACGCAATCTAGGATTCCCTGGATATTCCATCCTGAGCTTTGGCTGAAGCTGTGTAACACAGCAGGCGTATGCTTAAAGGGAGCCATGTTTAAAATTACAGAACATATATATATATATATATATATATATATATATATATATATATGAAGAGTGAGGTAGCCGTGAATGTCCAGTAATCCAGATGAATAATCAGAGTATTGAAGTATATAGTGATACCTTTTTTATTGGACAAACATATTCATAGGTTTCATGACGAGCTTTCGAGAGCGTTCCTCTCTATGTCGAGTCAGAGTCAATACAGTGGGGAAATATGTGGTGCTAGTTTGCTGGTATGTAAATGATCATAATGCCCCTAGTTGCAATCAGACATATAATTAGCAATTACCACCCTCTCCAGGTCACCCCAAGTGCATACCCCTATGCTAGAGTCTTTGGGGGGGATCCTGGGGCATCATTGCTGTCAGTAAAGCTCCTTTGGCATGCAGCACTCCTTCTCAGTGGCTCTTCCTGCTGCCAATGAGGAGGGAAGTGGTGTCCAAAACTGTACTCCATGTTCCACATGAGGTCTTAGCAGGATTTATTTAATGACATAATTATACTTGCTTCCCTTGCTTGTATATATCACTCTTAATAGGAACTAATTAAATGTGTTTGACTTGACCTATGCCTCATAAATCCGTGTTGACTACTACTTATTATCTTGTTCACATGGATATACTCAATACAGTCTCTTAGTAATCCTTCAAGTGCTGCCCCACTAAGGTGAGATTTACTAGTCTATCAGCCCCATTAAATTTGAAGCCCGTATCGGCAACGGCACACCCGTAAAGGCTGCAGGCTTGAAATTCAGCTGCATTACAGAGCTATTAAATTGAACCATGCCGCAAGTTACGGGCTGTAGACACAAGCCTGTATACCCTATCCGCACACACAAGCTGTTAAGGGTCGGGCTGAGACGTGATCGGCTATAACGATCCAAACCCGTAACCACGTAATTTGACGCAGACCTAGCAGCCAATAGACAGCGGGGAACCACAATTAACGCCACAGGAAGGGTTTTTAAAGGGCGCGAAAAACGTAAATCATTGACTGTGCTGTAGCTGAGCAAGTGAACACACAGGTCAGAGAGAGAGAGAGAGAGAGAGAGAGATATTTGTAAGTTTTTTGATAGTGAATATATATTAACCCTTAATTTACAACACACATAACTGATATCACATACATAGATTAATACGTACACATACAGAGGTAGGCCATAGCACATCTACACCACCCCCCCATGCAATTACTATACTACACATAATACTCACATTCTTGTTTTACCCCATACACATACACATATATATTATATTTATTTATCCTTATTTTAGTTTCATAAATCGTAGGAGGGGAGGAGGAAAGTGAGGAGAGAGAGGAGACGAGGAGAGAGAGGGAAAAGGGGGAGATTGGAGAGAGGAGGAGAGTGAGGAGAGGAGACGAGTGAGTAGAGCTAGAGGTATGGAGAGTGGGAGAACCCGGTCAGGGAGGTCAGGTGAAGAAGAGGACAGGTGGACACAAGTGTGCAAAGAACCATGCAAGAACCATGCAAAGGGAGTATCATGTCACACCACACATGGTGTATGAACTGGGGGGGGGGGGCAAATACCCTGCAGATATCATGATATTTGTATCTATGTATAAATAAGCTTTTACTCTGGCTGGTGTATACAATGATACAATGAGCTGTATCCCCCTAGAATTATACTGGCTCCTACACCCCTGCCCACATGCATAGAGAACATACAATAGCACTGTAAGCCCTATGGTTATGACTGAAGATATATGGGGCATCAATAACCATGTAAATACTGGTAGCAAACATATAATTTTCATGATTAGTATCAATAAAATATCTGTCCTGGCCCCAGCCATCCTCACAGCTGCCACCTGCTCAAACAACATTGCAGTCATGGCAGGCCACAACCACTCCCACACAATGGGCTCCCCCAACATGGCCACCCACACAATGGGCTCCCCCACCATGGCTACCCACACAATGGGCTCCCCCAACATGGCTGCCCACACAATGAGCTGCCCCAACATGGTCACCCACACAATGGGCTCCCCAAACATGGTCACCCATACAATAGCCTCCCTCAACATGGCCCATCACCCCAGCCCTCCTGCCGACACCTCAGGCCCTGCTGCCGACACCTCAGGCCCTGCTGCTGTCACCTCCGGCCCTGCTGCCATCACCTCTGGCCCTGCTGCCGTCACCTTGTGTACTCATGCTGTTACCTCCTGCCCTGCTGCCGTCGCCTCCGGCCTTGCTGCCATCGCCTCCAGCCCTGCTGCCGTCCCCTCCGGCCTTGCTGCCAGTGCCTCCGACCCCAATGCCGGCACTTTTGACCCTAATGCCGTCAACATCAGCCACAATGCCATCAATACCACCACCTGACATTGAGGGAAATCATGGCCCATTTCACCAGGGAGGACATGGCACACAAGAAGCAACAAAATGAGAGGCTCCAGTTGCTCAGAAGGCAGTGTAGGCTCACACACACCCTCCTGGCGAACACCCGATCGCTCCATTCTGAGTTGAGTAGGCAAAACCAAAGGATAGAGAGATATGAGGAAAGGGCGATTTGGGACAGATAGCAACTCATCGCATTAGCCGAACTCCAGCTCATACCTCTCCAGTCTTTGGTTGCACAACTGCAACCCGAGACATCGGCCTCCTCACCTCAGACCTCACCATCTCAACCTGATCCACAGCCACCCAACGTAGTGGCACTCCACGCTCCTACACCACCAAGACATGAAAGAGTGAGACGAGGCGTGGGCATGGAAGATGGGGGCCCAGTGCTGCGGAAAAGGAGGTTTTAGGACCATCCAAGAAGTCCTCCTCTTGATCACTCCTCACTGAATACTGACTGGTATAGATGTTGACTGGCTACAGAGTGTTTAACATTTCAGCAAATGATGTTCAATGTGGATTGACCTTGAGATGAGGTGTTGTAGTTAAACAGAATATTGTTATGTTCTTGTCTCTGTAGGTGGTAATAGCCAAATCTCACCACCATGAAGGCATCTTCTTCATCTTCAAGCAGTACAATACCATTATGTGAGGGAAGACTCAACCCAGTTCCCAACAAACATTCGATCAGTGTCATTCACCACTGCACATGTATCTACACTGCACATGTATGACTACATATCTCTTCACTAATGAACATGGCTGGTGTGAGTTTCAATTTTAATGAACAGTACCCCGGCTTTAGAGTTGCACGGTCTCATTATGATCTGCTAATCCAAAGCAGTAGTTATACATGCGTTTTTGTTGCATTTCATCCTGTTAACAGCATGCAAGTGGATTAATGCATTTCATGTCAACCAAACAAAATAGATGATTTCCTTGTTTTAGACATCAGGATCAATGTGAATGAGTTTAGGGGTAATGTGAACAGTGAAATCTGTCTGGCTTTGGAACTACCCATATACCAGTGAGATGTGATATCAGCATGGGACAACTATTCCATGTAGATAGTGATAGTACTTTTTGCAGAGAAATTGTGTTCACAGTGAAGCATGCCTTGTCGTATTACACATCCTTAACATATTCCGGGAAGGCTGATTGAACAGGACAGAATCAATATGGTTATTACTTCTTGTAGATGACGTTTATGTTAATTGGTTTATTGTAGTGTCCAGAGCAAAAACAATGTACTATAATAACAGCTTATGATTGTTCTAACCCCTCCTCTTTATGTTTTCCAGATTCCTATCATCTATTTGGGAATCAGCAGTATTGTATGAAAACATACTGTGTGTGGAATTGGTCAGTATCACATGATCCATGATTACTAGCATCTGTTTAATATAGCAGTGGAGACCATATGGTTGCTGTATGCACATTAATGGTTATTTCTATGAAATGGAGTGTTATATGATGTTCCTATGTCACATCAGATTATTGTTACTGTGGTGTCCTGACCCTAGTAGATGCTACGCTTTATCCATATGTTAAACAGTTAACCCTTTAAGTGTCCTTTGATTGCCCACAGCCTCTTGCCCTTCTGGTAGCCACCCACACCACACCCATGATATTAATGCACAGTCTTGTCCATTTCTGATTGTGCTGTGTGTGTTAAATAAAGTATCATGATGTTATACTGTTATCACTGTTTCTGTGTGTTTGTACCATATTATGCTTTAGAATCTACAGAATCCAGATTTAATAAAGTGTCATTGTTTTATATATATATATATATATATATATATATATATATATATATATATATATAAATGTTGGTGTGTATTTAGAGATATACATATACTACATTAATCTGTACCTTGCCAATATAGATAAAAGTGTTAACCAGAGAGAATCATGTGTCATATCAATATACACGCAGGGTTGTCTATAATGTCTTTAAGGGCTTAACTAGAATGATGGTATACATCTACATTCATGATTATGATGCAGTAATGTAAACACATATTGAATAGAATATTTACACCCCTAACTGATGGTGATGAGCCCATATGTTGACTTTCAGGGTAATTTAATTGTTGTCATGGAAAAGCTATAGTATGAACATTAGCAAGGCTAACGCAAGCAACATTGCTGATAAATAATATTTAATTTCAGAACAAATAATAACAAAAATATCAACAAAGCCACACAGTGACAAATTACCAGAGGTATGCACAGTATAATGTTGGAGGTGGGTAGGATAGAGAGTTCAGTAACACAGGGAAATAGGGATATAGGAATAGAATGCAGGCAGTGGGGATGGCATTGATATAGATGATCAGTTGAGGAGGATTTACAGTGTATCATCCAACATGAGGCAATATAAGTTACATCAATAAACAAAAATAATAATACAGAATAAGGAGGTATATTCATGGGGAGAAGTGAACTGTAGGCGTGTGTGTCCAACAGACACTCCTATGAAACTGCAGAGGTATAAGTGCTCAATCAGTTAATGTTATAACCCCAATAGGTCAGTTCTCTGGCAATGCTAATCCACTATGAGAGCAGCCTCTCTATATCTAAGTTTGAACACTCAGATGGGGACCTGACCAGGACCATACCAGTGTTCTAACTTATGCAAGAGATTCACACACAACAAACCGATCAATTTGAGGGGAATTATGTTCTCTGAATGAGCATCTCCATTATCTGTTGTTGCATATGCATAACTGAAGGTTAATGTAACCTCATTAACATTATGTTCCAAGCCTAGAGTTACTCTTCCCCATATGTACAGTGAGGATCACATCAGCACTGAAGAAGAGATCTGGAATTAAGTATGATGCAGCCTTCACAATAGTCCAAGTAGAGGAGAGAATAACATGTCTAAAGCAATAGGTACATATAAATCTATGTAGAGTATGTGAGCATACACATGCTGTGGATATGCAAGGAACATCATGTGACATATGTCACATGACATCTGCATTGTAGTCTGCAATTCAAGCTTTACATACATTAGCTAATCAGTAGTAAGAATCAGATATCTCACTGGATGCAACACATGAACGATTAAGGCACATGAACATACATGATGCAATGTGACAATAGCATGGTCATGAAATGTAGGGATGGTCATCACCATGCATTGTTCTGACTGTGAGGAACGAGACACATCTTTGCAATCTGTAAGAAACATACAAGAAACATGTTAATATGAACATTACACATGCTATATGAGTGCCTACTGCATCACATACCAAGACATGCTAGTAATTTAAAACCGTTTTTTACTGTTATTTTCTTACATATGAAACAAGCTACTCATCTGTCAGTTGATGAGAAAGGATATATCTGATTACTAATGATGTAGGAATATCACACCTATTAATCATTAATGCATCATTGTAGAGCCACATGTGGTGTTTTACCTTGGACTTGGTCCCGAGATTAACCCCAAGTGATTTGTTCCACCAGAACACGTGCGCTCTGGATCTTTATTATTTTGGACCGCTTGCGGCTTACGAATGGGTTGTATTCTGGAGACTGAAAGGTAGGCCTGCATTAATGGAGTTGTTATTTATGTGTTATTAATGTGTCCTTCAGCAAACATGCCCATGTTATTCAGCAAATACTCACTATGTAGTTCACATTGATGTAGCAGTTGTTATGTTGCTCTACATGTTGTTTTTCTTTGTCTGTGTTGTTGAAAGATGAGTATTGATCCCTATTGGATGTGGATTTTCATGATCAGACGATGTGAACTTTACTGGTCTATAGTGTGTTGAGGTTTTCATATACAAATGTGGATCATATATACATTGACATTGTGGGATATATAATCCACTCAATTTATCTATGCTACTGTTGTTTTGAATAGTCAGTATGATGTGTTTGGGAATGTGTGCTTACTTACCTGTAACTGATAGTGTGGCATGTGCAAGTGTATTCATTGTTAATCAATAGTGCATCATGAGACATACATCATATCAGGGAACTCTCCTCTGCTGTGGACTGTTTGATATTCTGTATAACAATGGGGATGGAGAAAAGAGTTTTAGGAGTTGCATAATCAAGCTATATTATAGTTATTTCTTATTGTGTTTGTACTTACATGTGAAGTTCCTTACGAATGATGGGGGCACTTTGTTGTGACTTCTGCAGATTATCCACTACAGGGGGAGATAAAGGCTCTTCCTCCCCATGTAGCAGAGCCACATCAATGTCCCCCAGACAGTTGGCCTGTACTGCTATATTGTGCAGACAACAGCAGGCAACAATGATCCGACAAACCTTGTCTGGGCTATATTGTAGAGCACCACCAGAGGAATGTAAACATCTGAAGCGCATCTTGAGTACACCGAAGGTGCGCTCAATTACATCCCTGCATGTCTTCTGCGCCACATTATACCTCTCCTCTGCCTGGCCTGTGGATTGCTCACAGGGGTCAACCACCACGGCAAACACTCATATCCTGCATCACCTGATGTAAACAAAATGGGATATGTTGATATTAATAGGATGTTGTGATGTTTGTCAAAGCATATGAACGTATACTTAATGATTAATCTATTGTTCTTTTTTGGATATGTTGTTTTGAACTTCATACTCTTTGGGCAAGCTAAAACAGGGTTATGAACAGCAATGAGCAATTATGTCATGGCTCAGGTAGTATTACTCCTTTATGTGCATGTGAACATCAGAGCAATAGAGGGAAACATGATGTATATGTTATTGCATCCAGTGTTAGTAAGGTATAGTTGCCTGTGATTACTTCTGTGTACTCACCCAGTAGCCATCCGGATGGAAATTGCCCGGACTCAGGCAAGTCATATGTGGATGATTGATGCAGGATATGGGCGTCTTGAGCACTTCCAGGGAAGGCTGCAAACACATTTTGTATGTGCATGTTCGCATCACAAAAAACCTGTACATTGACCAGATGATAATGTTTGTGATTTCTTAACAGCGCTTCTTGCTCTCTAGGAGGTATCAATGCAACATGTGTGCTATCAATGGCACCAAGCACCTTAGGGACACCTCCTAATTGGTGAAAATCAGCTTTCACCTTCAAGATCTCTTCCACAGTGTTAGGGTAACTGATGTATTTTGTAGCTTTCAGAGCAATAGCACGGAGGAATGTACTCAAACAATTGGACAGGCTTGGCTGAGACATTCCTCTGGCTATGCTCAGGGTATTCTGGAAGCAACCAGAGGCAAGGAGATGTATTGCTGCTAACATCTGTGTCAACCCTGGGATGGCTCCATTGGTCCGTGCTCGAGGCTCAAGGTCCTCGCTCAGGACCGCATAGAGCTCACCAAGAATGGCACGGGTCAGCCTAAAACGCTCATACACCTCTCATTCATCTCTCTGTCGTGTTCGGAATCCATGCTGTTTCAGACGTGCTGATGACTTGTTGGGGATGGGGTTATATAGATTGTTAATTACAGCACCTGTTAATAGGCAGGTGGATTTCAGGTTTGGAATTGGCCACCTGTGGATCTGGAACTTATCTGGCATTTCAGCTGATGATTGCTCTGCTCCATATATAGATCCCACTAACTGTTTGATGCAGGTAAACAAATTATGTTAGTGACAATGGTATCAGATTATTTATTGATTCAGGATGTCTCTGATTGCACTGCTATAGTTAATGTTGTGATGTTTATTTTACTGTAGTGGCAGGCCTCCACATGGCCTTTACTGTTCACAATTACTGTATTTCTTGACCTGTGATTTTCACTTGGATTGATATATTACATTGCTCTTTTGTGCCTCAGTATTTGCTAAGCGATGATATCTCCCACAGTTATACATCTCCCACAATGGTTGTACATGGTTTTATATAAGTGTGCCATCTCTTTAAATGCTGCATCAATTCTTTTTGGAGATGTGTATAGGAGTGTTTCACAAGCTAGTCCTTAGGGCTAGCCAAACAGGTCAGGTTTTCTGTTTAACAGTGTGTAAACACAGGTAAGAAAATTATTATTCAATTTCATTCATTATTCATTATTATTCAACAGGAGCATCTGATTTGGGCACCTGGGTTGTCATGGGTAAGGATTCTATCTGGCCTGTCTGGGTAGTCTGGCGGAAAGGTTTGTGAACCACTGGTATATGATTTTTATATGATGAATGTTACATGAGGAGAGGGGCACATGTTTTATTTTGACACTAATGTGTCAATGGGAATGTTGAGCATGACAATCTGATAAACTTCCCTGCTTTTGTATTGTTTAAAAGTAGTTTACTGTCTTTTTAAGGGCTACTAGAGCACTCTTACATCTATGTGGGATCCCTTTGTGGGTCCAATTTATATTTTCAGGGTCCACATGAGTGCCTCTGTGAGTGAGAAAGTGTTAAAATGGCATCTGTTTCATGTTTTATGGAAGTGTGTCTTTAATTGCTTTATGCATGTTGCAGCATGGCTTTTTTTATTGGCATATGCATGCCCATTCCAACATGTGATCACATAAAATATTTTTTTAATGCCTATTTATTATTGGGGGATTATTGTGTAAGTAATTGTAATACCTTTCCATGCTTGCCCCTAATTTTAAAGTCCACTGGTGTGTTTATATTGTCTTTTACAGTGTTAAGAAATTGTCTGTAAACCCTTTGTGGGTCCTATTTGGAGGCCGTAATATTTTTGCCTCCATTTACGGGTTACAGGCTTGAACGCCAGGGCGTCTTTGGGAATTTGTTGCAATTTAATAATGTGATTGGAATGTAACAGTTACGGGCTTGACAGAACAAAGTATTTGCGGCAACAGAGTTCAGTTTTTGACATTCCGTAGGGTTTTTCCGCCCTTAACCCGCAGGTCATATGCGGGTAGCTTTGATAGGCCAATTTAATAGCCATAAGTCTTGTAGGCTATGTTACATGCTGCGGTTTTACACGTTGGGGGAATTTAATATAGTATGCACGTAATTACCTTCAAACAGCACGTAAGTCAGCGGGTTAGAAATTTGCAACAGTTACAGAGCGATTTAATTGAATAAGACCGCAACAACCTGGCCGAAAGCCAAAATTTGAAACCATTGCAGGGCATGATCATGATCAATTAAGCAAGCCCGTAAGATGATCCAGGGTCCATACCTCTGTGACAGGTGTGAGCATGTTGCCTCTCTGGAAGCTCAAATTGAAGATATGGAGAGGAGAATTGCAGCACTTAGGGATATTGCTCCACTGGAAAGGGGGTTGATGCTCACAGAGCACAGTTTAGCTGGGCCTAGTATGGAGGGAGGAGCTGGGGCTAGTGAGGATGGCCAGGGAGGTAGCTGGGTTACAGTTAGAAGGGGAATCAGGGGGAACAGGAGGAGGTAGGCCAGTTCTGAGTTGGCAAACACCAACAGATTTGCCAGATTGAGTGAAACTTTGGCCTTTTTTTGAACGCCTTTGGCCTTTTCCTGTTGATGCTCCTTGCCAGCAACTGCGGCCCGCAAGTGTTAGCAACAACTCGCAAGCTGACAACTATATATGTGATATTCACGTATTATTATTATTTTTTTTAACCTAAATAGTACTCAGTTAATTCTGCTTGCAACTTAAATTCATTGTTTTTTCTTCTATAAGTATAAACAAGTCCTTCCTCCCATAATAAATTGTTCTCTGGAGACAGTCAACAATTATGTAGCCTAAACAATTATGTAGCCTAAATATGTATTTCAGTAGCCCACAAGGCCAACATTTGACCTATGCGCAGAGATAACAAGTAAGAGTTTTTTTGCACATCTAGTGTGACGTACCAGGCATGCTTTCAGTGCATGACCTGCCTGTTTTAAATTTTACTAGCGACTTGCCCGTGAAATAATGACGGCAATAAAGTTGTAAGTCAGGTAATGCTGTTTGCCACACAATGTAAGGCTTTTAGCCCTCTGAGTACCTTCAGCGCTCATTGTGAACCTTGTGCCTTCGGTGCTCATTGCGAGCCTCTCCCCTGATTTACTTTTGGTCGTCTGAGCACCTCACCTCGTGTACTTTTGCTCCAATGAGCACCCTGGGCGTTTATTGTGAGCTCCGCACTGAGCGCCTTTGGCAATGCGAGTGTCTTTTCTGCTCTTTTTTTTATATAAATATATTTTTTTTATAATAATTAATTAATTAATTAATTAAAGAATAAATTAATATACTTTACCTATTTGTAATGAATATATGCAGGAATCAATATGCTGAAGAGCTAACTATCGCTGTTGTTTTTCCTGCAGCATACAATGTACATTTGGACTGTTGGTGATCTGAGGAGAAAGTGTCAGCAATGTGGCAAGTGTGCAGTGTAAATAGGCTGCCTGCGCGAGGCTAAACCGTTTGTTTAGTTGTGTAATGTGGCATTTTAGAATGGTAATGTTATTAGTTTTAAGGTAATGTTGTAAAGTGGCGGCAAGTGTGTATGTGTTAGGTGGGTCTGCAGCATTTTCCGTCCTTCCTAATAGTGTATTTTGCACCTCCTACTTTCCTAGCTATAAGTCGTATGTGCCTGGTGGTGTTTTGCGTGTTTATGGTTGGTGTAGCCTCGTTTTAGTTTTTTTTGTCTGCCATTTTTTCTCTTGCTTAGGCGATTTTCGAGTGACGAAACTCTGCAAATTCGACTTAAATTCGCGCGCAACCTCACTCCCAGACCTCCTGGCTGTCCCCCCATGCTGTGTGTGATGTTTTTGGTATGTTTTTTTATTTTTTAAATTTTGTTTTTTCATGTGCGCGGGTCGGGCTTTAAGTTCGTATTTTTTGCGGTTTCATTTTCCAAATGTGACGGGCCGTCATTTTTCACACCATTTTTTTTCTAAGTGCTACAGGTCTCGCACTGTGAATTGTGCATTTCAGTTTTCTGTTGTTCTGTAGTCCTGCGGGTCGTAGGTATGATGCTTAATGCACGCTCTCTGCCTGAGTCATACAGGGTTATAGGTATTAGCGCCTACGGTGCTCATCTCCACAAGAGCAGGGAGCACCTTTGGCGCTCTCTGCCTGAGTCGTATGGTATCGTAGGGATGAGCGCCTATGG
Organism: Discoglossus pictus; assembly: GCA_027410445.1. NCBI lineage: Eukaryota > Metazoa > Chordata > Amphibia > Anura > Alytidae > Discoglossus > Discoglossus pictus. The sequence continues at coordinate 182,233,262 of CM050167.1, forward strand.
TGCTCATCTCCACCAGCGTAAGGAGCGCAAGGAGCTCCTTTGGCGCTCCTTTGGCGCTCCTTTGGCGCTCCTTGCCAGCAACTGCTGTCATGAGTACTGCAGTTGCAGCGTGCTCGCTATGCAAGCCCGCAAGCATTAGCAACAACCTTATATAAAAATATCTTATTGGCTGTTGCTGGGATGTGTCAAATCGATAGCTGGTAGCTAGAAGAGGCCAATTTTATAGCAGTAGCTTTTGCGTTCTACGTTCCGGACTTTATTTACAATTATGACAATTAAATTAGGCCTTATAATAATCTGCTTAAATAACGGAACCACATATGTTCTTCGCAAGTCCTCTGGTACTGAGCCTGTGGAGAGTGAGTCTTAAAAAGCTAGAAATAATTCATTAACTATTAAAGAACCCAGTTCCATCAGTACCATTGGTTATATTTCATCTGGTCATGGTGCTTTATTTATATTTACTTTCTTAATATTTGGATTTCTTAAAGAGATGACCAATTACTCAATAAGGGTAAAGCCCTTTGTTGCAACTGCAAAAGACAATAATTTATTCAGCTCATCTGCCTTTCCTGGTCATTATTGATCAATAAGCCTATCTCACATTTTAAGTTTCCAATATTTTCTATTCTTGCATTTTTCCATTTATATAATTAAACACTTTAAGGGTTAATTTTACTTTTCCTAACAATCAATTTTAAATTTTATGTTGTAGCCAATCTTATTGCTTTTTGGTACAACTTATTATATTCATTACATACACATAATGCTTTCTTTGTTCCCTCCTCCTTATATGTCCATTTTTCTTCTTAATCTTTTTTTAGGATCATTATTAAACCATAAAGGTTGTGCTTTACTTCTTTTACTTTTATTTCCACATGATATGTACTGATGTTTTGACCATTAAAATGTGCCCTTTTAATATTAACAGTCTTTGTTGGCCCCTGTACAAAATAATCATGGAAGCAATTGTAAGAGGGGCTTTCAAATTATTTTCTACTGATCGGCCAATGATAAGAACATGCCTTCAAGCTTCAAGCTATCAGTAAGTGTTTAAGTCAGACAAGATGGAAACTTTATATACACAGATTCTTCAAAAATGCTCATTGCTTACACAGTTGCTAATGTTAGCTTGTTATAAACTTGGGAGGTTCAACTAAAATTCTGTAAGCCTTTAACTTAACATTGATTTTCAAGCCACACCCATTGAATAATCAGTCAAACTCCCAAGTCAATCAATAAATGTTATCCCGTTTTCGATACTTTTGCCTGTAGTTGAATCAATTCTGTGCATTGTGATTCGTAAGCCTTCCTGACAATCAACTGATGTTTGCTTGGTGAATCGACATTTTATTCTCTCCAGGTAGCATAACTATACATTTATTGTACAAATCATTTTTCTGGTTTCGTTTTATATTTCTTTCAAAGACCCACATATCCCTGGTGGTAAATGCTGAAGCAAGCATGCATAATCTGAATCTGACAATATTTTCAAATATTCACACCTGGGAATTAAGTATGAAGTTGATACAAATATAAGAAAAAATGTGCTTGTTCTGGAAGGTTTCAGTCTTGGACTTGCTGTGAATAATATTGTCCATTAATGATGTTAAAACACTAGATGTCACTGTTACCACATATTTTTTAATATATGTTTTTTCTCTCCCATCATGTTTTAACCTTACAGCTACTGAAGATGCATTTTTTTTTTCATTATCCTTTATTTGCTATGCACTAGCATATTCTGTAGCACACTACAATAGGGTAAAAAGTTACGATGATGGAAACCAGCATTATAGACACACTAAAACAATGCCAAGAATACTTAACAAAAAACCTAACATTTTACACAATAATATGAAATAAAATATATATCATTCCATTTTTATGTGTCTGGATCACTACCTAATTATGGTAGAGGGGCTTGTGTTCTTCAATGGGCTATATCATGTAGGGTCACCCAAGATGGGCAGGTCATAGCAGAGAGGTCAGACAAATGTGGTCCAATGGAGAGGGAACTTGCAATTCACTCCAGTATTTTTGCCAAGAAAACCTTATAGATAAGCACAGCCAAGAAACAAGATGTGGCTGGCATGCTGAGGTCCACAGGGTCACGGAGAGTCTGATACGACTGAATGACTGAACAATAACAATAATTCCATTACTCCTTTCAAACAATACTCTAGAGAGGGGTAATGGCTACTAGTTACTGCAGACCATATAGAGCGGGCTTAATAAAAAAAGGACATCATCCTCCACTCCACAGACACATAAAACTATTGTTTCTGTTCTATCACAGGTACATTCTTAGTCTTGCCATGTTCATTTTTTTCAGCATCCCAATAGAGTTTGTGTAACATACTGGAGCTTGCCAAACAATGGATTTCATTTGAGGCATTTGATACAATTTTAACCATCAATAGCTTATACTAGAATCAGGGACATATTTAGGTTTAATTCTGCCACAGGCCTATTCAAATGTTTGTTCCCCCACTCCTTGTGCCTGATGCCTAAATATTTTCCATAAGTGAAAAATATCTCTATGGATGGACTACCTCTGTGGCTCCTTGAAGCATCTACTCTGTCTTCTAGAACATTTAAATAGCTCAAAAGTACTAATATATTTTTGGCCTCATCTAAACATAGTATATACTTATTGTACAAATGTTTCTATTTTTGTTCAGATTTATCTATTACATACTTATTTATAAATGTCACTGCATATTGGCATTTCTGTACATTATTTTGTAGCACTGTGCTGATCTCTATATGAGGTGCTGCTCAAGACACAGGTCTCTTTTGATTAGGCAGAGTACATACAAATTTACCTGAAGCAGCTAGTGAGTTTTTATACCTTAGTTTGGTGGATTGCAGGAAGCTTGTTTTAATTAATCAGTTAATTAATTATATTCACGTGGATGTGACTTGCTTGCAGCAAGCCTCTTTTTATCTTGCAAATTTTCATATTAGCAATTTTTTTTTTTATTGAACTTTTAAATATCACTGAGCTTTCTCATTAAGACTGCATCATCAAGCGAGTGACATAATACAAGGTGATGTCATAAAGCATAAGCATGCACATCATGATGATGATCTTGTAACCACTGGGATACTTACAAAGGAAAAACCCTTGATTTTGTTTAAAAGACCATTGTGTGAAAGTTTTTTTTTTTTAATGCCCATGTAGGCAATATGCCGAAGATTGAGAAATGAGCATATTATTAAAAGAAATTAACGTAGTCATTTTTAAAAATGGTTTGCCATTCTGATCAAGAATTACAGTGCCTTGTAAAAGTATTCACCCCCCTCCCCCCCTTGGCATTTTTCATGTTATGTTGCCTCACATCCTAGAATTAACATGGATTGTTTGAGGCTTTGCATCATTTAATTTACTGAACATGCCCACAATTTTGAAGATGTTTTTTTTTTGTTATTGTGAAGCAAACAACAAATAGGACAAAATAACAGAAAAAGTCAATGCACATAACTATTCACCCCCCTAAAGTCAATACTTTGTAGAGGCACCATTTGTGGCAATCACAGCTCCAAGTCGCTTTGAATAAGTCTCTATGAGCTTGCCACATCTTACCACTGGGATTTTGCCCATTCCTCCTTGCAAATCTGCTCCAGCTCCTTCAAGTTGGATTGTTTGCTCTTGTGAACAGCAATATTTAAGTCGGACCACAGATTTTCTTTTGGATTGAGGTCTGGGCTTTGACTAGGCTATTCCAACACATTTACATGTTTCCACTTAAACCACTCAAGTGTTGCTTTAGCAGTGTGTTTGGGGTCATTGTCCTGCTGGAAGGTGAACCTCCATCCTAGCCTCAAATCACGCACAGAATGGTACAGGTTTTGCTCAAGAATATCCCTGTATTTAGCACCATCCATCTTTCCCTCAACTCTGACCAGTTCCCCAGTCCTGGCTGCTGAAAAACATCCCCACAGCATGATGCTGCCACCCCCATGTTTCACTGTGGGGATGCAGTTCTTTGGGTGATGCGATGTAATGGGTTTGCGCCAGACATAGCATTTTCTTTGATGGCGGAAAAGTTCAATTTTAGTCTCATCAAACCAGAGCACCTTCCTCCATACATTTTGTGAGTCTCCCACATGCCTTTTTGCAAACACAAAACGTGCCATTTTGTTTTTTCCTGAAAGTAATGGCTTTCTTCTGGCCACTCTGCCATAAAGCCCAACTCTATGGAGCGTACGGCTTATTGTCGTCCTATGTACAGATACTCCAGTCTCTGCTGTGGAACTCTCCTCCAGGGTTACCTTAGGTCTCTGTGCTGCCTCTCTGATTAATGCCCTCCTTCCCCAGTCTGTTTTGGTGGGCGGCCGTCTCTTGGCAGGTTTGCTGTTGTGCCATGTTCTTTCCATTTGGTTATGATAGATTTGAAGGTGCTCCTGGGGATCATTAAAGATTTGGATATTTTTTTTATAACCTAACCCTGACTTGTACTTCTCAACAACATTGTCCCTTACTTGTTTGGAGAGTTACTTGGTCTTCATGGCAGTGTTTGGTTAGTGGTGCCTCTTGTTTAGGTGTTGCAGCCTCTGGGGCCTTTCAAAAAAGGTGTGTATATGTAATGACAGATCATGTGACACTTAGATTTCACACAGGTGGACATTATTTCACTAATTATGTGACTTCTGAAGGTAATTGGTTGCACCAGAGCTTTTTACGGGCTTCATAACAAAGGGGGTGAATACATACGCACATGCCAATTTTCTGTTTTCTATTTCTAAAAAATATTTTTTTGTATATATTTTTCTAATTTTACTTAACCAACTTAGACTATTGTGTTCAGATCCCTCACATAAAATTCAGATTAAAAACACATTGAATTTAAGGCTGTAATGTAACAAAATAGGTAAAAAGTCAAGGGGGGTGAATACGCACATCCCAATTTTCTGTTTTCTATTTCTAAAAAATAGTTTTATGTATATATTTTTCTAATTTCACTTAACCAACTTACACTATTGTGTTCTGATGCATCACATAAAATTCAGATAAAAAAAAACATTGAACTTAAGGCTGTAATGTAACAAAACAGATAAAAAGTCAAGGGGGTTTAATACTTTTGCAAGGCAATGTACATATCTTCCTTTGTTGCTGTGTCACTTTAGTATGCTTCTTTGTAAATAATAGTTGCTTCTAATTGCTGATTAGTTTCGGTAGAAACTATTTTATATATGCATCCTTAAAGTGATACATTCAAGACTTGTTAGGAACAGCCAGGTACAAGTCATGGGGTCCATAAAAGAAGCTTATATTACTGCTGTGCTAGATTTTCTGTCCAAGTCTAATATATTACATAGTTACATAGTAATTGAGGTTGAAAAAATACTTTCAGTCCATCAGGTTCAACCTTTTAAGATCTCCTCTGATCTGCAATATGTAGATTAGTTGTTAATTAATTGATCCAGAGGAAAGCAAACAGAAAAAAATACATTGATACTGCTGATCGGATTCCTCCCTGGATCAATACTCTCTTTCTAATTATACAGGATAACCCTGAATGCCCTTTTTACTTAGAAATAAATCCAGTCCCCTTTTAAAGTTATGTATCGAATCCGCTGTCACCACCTTCTTTGGTAGAGAATTCCACAGATTAACCACTCTTACTGTGAAGAACCCTTTTCTTTCTTTAATGTGCCAAACCTCTTGGCACCAAAAGCTCACTTAATAAGTCTTTATACTGACCCTGTATGTACTTATATAAGGTAATCATATCTACTCTTAGACACCTTTTTTTTCTAGAGAAAATAAGCTTAATTTGGTTAGTCTTTCTTCATAACTTAGCCCCTCCATTCCCCTTGTTAGTTTTGTAGCCCTTCTCTGTACCTTTTCCAGCTCTGAAATGTCCTTTTTATGAAGTGGTGACCATAATTGTACTCCATATTCCAAATGAGGGCATACTAGGGATTTGTATAGTGGCAGAATTATATTTGCTTTCCTGGCTTCTATACCCTTCTTAATACATGCCAATATTTTATTTCCCTTTGCAGCTGCTGCTTGGCATTGAGCACTGTTACCTAGGTGGCTGTCCACACGTACTCCCAAATCCCTTTCAATATCTGATACCCCTATATTTGCTCCATTAAGATTATAATTTGCATGGCTATTTTTCATACCTAGATGCATAACTTTACATTTATTCGTATTAAATCTCATCTTCCATTTAGATGCCCATTCCTCTATTTTATGTAAATGACATCATTATCTGATTTAATTATCTTGCACAACTTCGTGTCATCAGCAAAAATGGAGACACTACTTTCCAGTCCCACCTCTAAGTCATTAATAGATATGTTAAAAAGCAGAGGACCTAATACTGATCCATGAGGAACCCCACTTACCACATTACTCCAATTGGAGTATGTTCCATTTGCCACAACCCTTTGCTTCCTGTCTTTTAGCCAGCTCTCGATCCAAGAGCAGATATTTACTGCAATTACTGTATTCCTTAGTTTGCACAATAGTCTCCAATGTGGCACTGTATCAAAAGCCTTTGCAAAATCCAAAAAGACTGCATCCACTAAGTTGCCTTGATCCAGGTTCCTACTAACCTCCTGATAGAATCTAATTAGATTTGTTTGACATGACCTATCCCTCATAAATCCACGTTGACTCCTACTTAGAATCCTGTTCAAATAGACATATTCTTGTATATTATCCCTTATTAACCCTTCTAAAAGCTTTCCCACTACAGAAGTGAGGCTCACTGGTCTATAATTCCCTGGATTTGCTCTTACCTCTGTTTTTCTCCAGTCATCTGGAGAAAAGCTAATAAGTTCTTTAATTTGGTTGCTCAAACCACCTCTGATAGAGGGTAGTACAGTGTTAGCCAGTAGAATAGTTATGAGCAAATAAAACATTTTTTTTTAAAGTTAGAATACCATCTTTTAAAGAGACAAATTATTGGTTCCTCCCCTTATACTGAGGAAGGACAAAGACAATCCCAAGCATAAAAAAAGACAGAGTGGCAGTTAGCAAATGTCTTTGTACCTTTCTTTTCTTAATTAATGCTTTATCTCACCTTACAGAATTCGGCATCTATTCATCATTGCTTACTATAGCCTTTTGTTCCCCTTTGCACCTTCAACATAATCTCACCATGAAAGTAAACAAAATCTTTACACTCAGCTTAGGACATACAGACACTGCTCAGATGTTAGGGTATGATATCATGATGATGCTCTTGTTCACAACTCAAATGATATACGCATGCTATAAAAGCTCAAAATCAAAGCTCCAACCCCTAATGGGCTAAGAGGAGGAGATGATAAAGTCATCTACGAGCAATCCCCAGTAAGACAGATAGTCACCACTGGCCTAAAACAACCTAAGAGCTGCTCTGACCAAGAAAATGTGTGGGTTACAGGCAAAAAAAACAAAACACTATGGGATGTCGATATTGGAACTCCGTTGCCTCAAAACCTTTGATCTGTCAAGCGTGTAAATTTGACGTTCCCAAATCGCTATTAAATTGCTACGAATCCACTGTCGTTTAAACCCATAACCCACAAATGGAGCCAAAAGCTTATGGGTACTAGAGAGGACCCACAAGGGGGTTAAAGTCCTATCCGTAGCACCGTAAATGCAAATATCAACACAATACTGTACTTAAAATTAAAGGGAAAGTGATGTTAGGTATTAAAATTAATAGCACAACATTCCCAAGCTTGCAAATCTGCAATATAAAATACTTTTTTTTAATGTTTAATTTCCATGTTATATCAATCCCGGCAATCAATATATTAATACATAAAAATGAACATGCATGGACTAGAATATAATATTTACTGATTTATTAATATTGCATTATATCTGGAATGCAGGGCCGATCGTAATTGAAACCAGTAAGGCTTTGAAATCTAACATCCATTTTTCAGTGACGTAATGATGACGATCTCTTTTACCATTGGCTCCCTCTAAACCTGTAACTACAAGTTTGACTAATTGATAATTTTCACGGCCACACATGCAACGTGCCCAAGAGCAGTTTACGAGTTTTCAATGTCGACCATGTCTGTTGCAGGCTTGGCTAATTTAATAGCTTCGTAACTCTGACGAATTTCAAGCCTGCAGGCTTTGCGGGAGTACCGGTGCCGCGTTACTTAAAATTGTTGCAAGCTTTATAGCCAATTACTACTGACCAATACTACTTGAGATGCCCGGGACTCTTTTGGACCCACCCTATACAGACACAGTTTTCTTATCTGATGAGCTCCAGTTTTGAGGAATAACAGACAGGAAATGTCTAAATTCGTTGAATATAAATTAAGCTAAATGGAGAGAAAGTGATCCAAAGATATATAGCTTAAATATGTAATATTTACATATATTCGAAACAAAACAAAGTCTTCATTAAACCAGACAATTCTCCATATAAAAGTAAATTAATAAACATGACAGTCCCAGAATATTATATTATGATATGATTTTGTGCAAGCCACTGCATTGTACCTTACACAGGAGGAAGTATCAGTTCTAGCATATAACCAATTTGTAACCAAATTGTGTCTCAATATGCACGTGTAACATATGCATATTGAATTGGTTACATGTGTGTATTGAGACTGAACAAATGAAAAAAAAAACGAGAAAAAACAAAACAAAAACATGATGACCTCTTCTATTTTGGGGACCATACAGCAGTATCTCCCTAATCACAATCCCGATGGAATAATATCAGGAGAAACCAAAACACATACGTTTATATAAAAGGCAATAAATGAAAGGTTTTATTAGTATATTTTCACTTTCTCTAGACAGTTTGACCATTATCACATGTATTTCTTCAAAACAGTATATTTTAAATATAGTACTGCATTGGTACTTTAATGTATTAATTATATGGAATTATGCCTTACTGGAGGCAGCCTTTTTTGTTATACTATTTTGTCATCAGGGAGAAGACATTAGATGGGGATAAGATTTCTTTTCAGATCTACTGAAAGCTCTCCCACAAAGAAAAACAAGACAGTTTGGGGAAGATTGCATGTATGAAAAGGATGTTTACATTTCTGCAGGAGCATGTCTTGCAGTTAATCTTGCAAGCTGCCCTCTTCTGAGCAAATGTGAATTGTGGGACTAAGTGTCATTTGCCAAAAGCTTCAGTCATATAAACAATGGCTCTCCCTCTCATTCTCATCCCCCTTCCCTCAATTGTACAATAGATAAGACTGTAACCTGAATCTCCAATCTATTATGTAGTCAGACAAGAAATAATTTTTATATACATAAAAATTTTAACAAATGAGATTTTCTCTAAACATTGCTTTATGTTCATGGGGCCTCATTCTATTAGCGGCCGCAGCCGTTGCGGGGCCGCAAGGACCGGCCGCAAGCTATTCGGCTATTCTATTCCCTTACGGCTGGAGGCTCCGGCAGGCTTGCGGCCGGTGCCTTGCTATCTCTTGCGGCCGCTCGCGCCAGAGGAAAGCCTTTGATCTAAAACGGCCGCAAGAGTTTTGCAATTCAATTCCTCCGGGAAACCTCTCTTCAAGGCTAAAAGCGAGCCGCAGCTTACTTGCAGGAAAGAGGTCTCGCTAGCACCAATTAAGCACATAAAATAGCTTAAATAAAGCCATCCTGCACTTTGCGAAGACTATAAAGGGATTTTAGGTGTTAGAAAAAATAGCACATAATTATCCTGTACTCAAATCCGTAAAATATTTTATTTTTAATATCCGTAAAATATCCATGTAAAAAGTCCAGAGTGCTTGGAGCACCTCAGACACACCCACGCCGCAGCCGGAAAATAAACAGTTAATTTGAACTCGGGTTTGGGCTGATGTGCAAGCTTGAGAGTGGGTTCCTTTTAATCCTCATGTCCCCCAATATGATCCCTAGCATTCACAGAGCTGTACAGTGCAGGCTTGAATTTATTTTTGAGTTTTTATATTTCTGAGATTACGGCCGGTTCCAAGATATGCGGCCGGCCGTAAGAGGAGATCCTTGCGGGGCCGTATAATAGAATCGCGAGTTAACTGAACCCCCGCAAGGAATCGCAGCCTTACGGCCGATTTACGGCCGCTAATAGAATGAGGCCCATGGTGTATACAACAGATAATTTTAATCATTTTTTAGTTTTTTTCTAAAATACAGTGGTTCTTTAATATAGCCCACAATGATTCTAAAATAAACTCTGTTTTGACTGTTTAGTTTTTGCATTAATCCCATATGCCATGTCTAATGACCCTTATGTGATCAAGGGTTCTGATAAACAATCAAGATACAACATTTATCTTGTGTGTTCATTAAAGATAACAAAGATTAACAGTCTAATAACTATGCAGTTTGCCACACAGTTTTAATTGGTTTAGGTGATCCACTATTCACCCTATAAATATATCTGGAAAGCATTCACTGATGTTATAATGTCACATTCAATTAACTTATCTCTTTTATGTTAATTCTTGACACTGACGAGCAGCTGTTTTGACAAGCTCTCCTGCACGCCGACTCCTTGGTATAAATGGAAGACAGACTTTGCTTTCTTAGTGCTCGAGAGCTGTAACACATGATCAGGTTATAAAAGCTACTTCTGAAGACAAAAGGACATGTTCTAGAAATGTCTTATGACATCCAAGGAAAAGCAAGTAGAAGGATCATCATATAAGTAGAGCCAGTATTTTTCACAAACTCTTAAATAATTTATAGAGGAATCACAGCTAACTAATCCAGTGTATTTAAGATCTAATAATCCTAGGGTTAGATCTGACAGCTTGACGAGAGAACACTTGTATTTCCAACACTAGTGTAGACATTAAAGTAAAATATTATAGAACTACTTACCAGCATATCTATTTTATACACCATTTTTTGTTTTGTGTTCTTTTTACAATTTATGCAAATGTTAACAACTTAGGCAGTTTGATCTACTTGAAACACAAACTCCTTTCAAATCATGTTTATAACCTTACAAGTTCAATGCACCTTTACACGTTTTAATATAACACTTGAGGAGGGTCCTGAAATCTGCATAATAGCTCTCCAGTTTTTGTTTTGTCTATAATTAAAAGCTCCAGGGCATTGACTCTCAGTGCATGGATTTGCAAACAGTGCATGATGTGAATAAATGTGCTTGTAAGAGTTTAGAAATGTATTCTGGAATGTTCTGTGAATATACTATTCTGTGCAAGGCCCAGGAACAGAGCTCATAATGTAAGAGTAAGGATGTTGTGGTATTTGTAGAACTCAGGATAATGATCAGGCAGCAACTCATGCAAAATAGTATTGAAATGCTAGCATCACTGTGCATAGTTTTACCTATATCAACAAAACGTATATTGCTATTTTAATTATTAATTAAAAAAATCTAAAAACAAAATATGAATCTCCCACTGCAGATCTGACAAGTAATCAAAGGACCACCACAGTTCAAGAAAAAATACGCTTGTATGTCAAGTATGTACCAAATTGAATTGTTAAAGACTCTGTTTAGAAGTACATGAATCCATTTTGTGTTAAAGGGGGAGGGGTGTATTTATCAGTGGAGGGAAGTGTGCAGGGAGAGGGAACAGACAGAAGTTAAGAGTCATTGTTTTATAACTGGATAAGATTGCAATTGACACCACACCCCTACCCTCTCACTGGCCTCTGACACACACAACTTCCACCAATGTATCATGGATCCCTCCAGATTCCTGCAGATGCATAACATATATATTTTTTTCTAATTAAAAACTAGCGGTATGATTTTTTTTCCTGCTTGATTATGCTCTTAGTTAGTCTCAGTTTTCAAACATATATTTGATTTTTCATTGTGCAGCAGTCCTTTAAATGACATGGTAAAAAGATATAATGTATTTTTCAGCCTTCTGAAACATACATAATATGCAGAAAATTATTTTGCATAGAGATCTAGTGAGTAATCAACACAATGTAAGTGTAAAATTTGTAAAACGCAAAAAGGAATCAAAACTGTCATAGACCACTTTTCAGGTCTTGGATTTTGGCCCAGCGAGCCACCATAGAGAGCAGACTACCCCATTGGAAAATGGGTAGAGGAATTACATTGCCACATAGGCAATATGGGTAGGTGGGTGGTGGGGTGAATAGCTCTAAGACATAGGGCCATAGTGTACCACAATGCTTCATGTGGTCTTATGACATATGTCTCTTCCTTATTCTGTATACTGTATATAATTCTCCATTTAATATCACTGTGTTCTGTGTTATGTGAAACTGTGACTCAGTGATAATGATGGGTTAAAACATGGTGTGCTGAGTCCCTATTAAGGGTCTACAGGGAGCAAACAGCTACATTGTATTGTAATCTGTTTTGTCCCATTGTTTGCCAGATAAGCTAATTACATCTTCCATCTGTTAGACAGCTAGAGACGGCATGATGTGCATTAAAAGTTAGGCCTATTGCTCTCAGGAAGCTACTGTTAGACCCCATGTGGAGTCTGTCTCCTGTGTTTGCCTGCCACTCCCTGCCATTGTTGTGTTGTATACACCCCCTGTATCTAACTGCTATAAATATATATATCCAAAAATAAATCAGCTGACTGCTGAGACATACAGCAATCATATGTTATCTTTTAATTGCTCCTGGTGGCTGCCATACTGATCCTATCTTCACCCTGCAAGTAACTTATCCTGGTCACTACCACAGGAAGATTACTGAGACACCTGGATGTGTTGATTCCTGACGGAAACACCCCGACTGATACAGAAGCCAGATATCAGGGTGCTGGTGCCGAGATTTCCTGTGAGTAGTTAACCTGTAGCCTATAGCAGGTGACCCTGGGCAGTAATAGCCCCTACCCCTGGATCATCACAAACACATTTTGAATTACCAAAGCAGCTTAACCCATTTCTTTATGAAATACCAAAACCAACTAAATTTATATTTTGCTAACCTTATGTGTTTGAATCATCACTAGAATCACTCCATTAGAATCAGTAGCAACATTACTGCAATTTAAACATATTTATTTTTCATAGGTGTTTTATAGTTTTTATGGGTATGTTACTAGCACATTATTTCTGCATGATCACTACTTCACTTCATTATTAGGTGTGTTCCATTAAATATATTTTTTTGTAGACGTTTTTATGCTTTACACGTTTTGTAAATTATACTTTTACCGTCTTGCCCCTTAAGCACTTTCCATTTCAGCAAGCTTGCTTACTGTAGAGGTTTTGCTGTTATTATTTGTTTCAATGGAAAGCTGTTGCATAGAGTGAAACATTATACCACTTTGTTGTTCTTTTTTTCCTTGTTTGCTGAAAAATGCTTTCTAGCGCCAGAGAATATTTAATTCTACTTAGGTCAACATAACTAAACAAGTCTACAGTATATTCAGTAGTGAAGAACACAGTGTAATCAGCTCCATAATAAGTGTTAAAAGACCACTGCAGTTCATGAAAACAGATACCTGTTTGTCAAGTTTGTACCAGACTAAAAATGAAATCTATTTGATTGCCCAATTTGTATATTTATACACCCTTAAAAGTACTCTTAATAGTGCCATAGATCCGATTACGAGTTAGCAGACCATAATCACTATGAGTCAGACAACCCGCAAAACCTTAGAACTCTATTGGTTTTAGCACAATCTCTAAATAATTAATTTAATTCTATTAGGTCCATAGGTCTAGCTTGCAAATAATGTCCAACCCACAATTAAAAAATATATCATGTTTTTGTCAAAAATATTACTGAAAAGAGCTGTAGCAGCAATAACACACAATTCTGTACTTTAAAAGCATGGGAAGATATGGAAACCCATTAGAATTAATTGCACAACAGTCTCAAACCCACAAATATGCAAATCCATTTTTTGGTACTGTTATTTCTGAGTTGTATTCATCCTGGCATACAAGGGGTTAACACATATCATGAAACCCACATGGGCTAAAACAGATAATCTAATGCCTTTTATAGATTGCTAGCTTGTGAGCACAGTCCGCAAATATTACTTATTGGCACTAATTAATTTGTAGCCTTCAATTGCAGATCACGTCTAACTTTCATATTTTACTGACCTCATGATGGCGGTCTCATTTACTATCGGCTGTTTCTATAAGAAGTAAATTACAGGCTTGCTTAAATATTGCCAGATCATATGATCCCCCAAAAAATCTGACTTAAAAAAGCAGGGTTTAAGCTCAAGGAGGTAACTTGAGAGCTTGAGTCAATAGAATATGTCTAAACATTTAAAGAAAAAACACCTGCAGCAAAAAATTGTTTGAGGCATCTGGGAGCTTCTAATAGAATAGAGCCAAATATTAGCAGCTGTGGACATAAAACATTTTTGGGAATCTGAATTTTTGAAGACTTTGTTTATGAGTATAAGAATACATTGAGTGTTTGTTACATCACTTTCTGAGATCTGGATGATGGCGTGTGGGTTTGTAGTTATCAGTGGAGGGAGGGATGGGAAGGAGGGGATTAGGCAGAAGACCAAACCTTAATAGGATTAGTCAAAATGACACCACACCCCTTTCCCCTCACTGGCCCAGAAGCAGGCACCTTGCATCAGTCAGTGAAACAATACCTCTCCAGAAACGTAAATGCCCCTCTCAGATACACTACTTTCATTAATGTATCCCTACAGAGTCCTGCAAAGGCAGCAAAATGTATTATGTTTCTAAAAACTAACTTTATGACTTTCTTCCAGATTAAGTATGCTCTTAGCCAGACTTTTCATATATGTACATATATAGACACGAACAGAGAGGCAGTACCGATGAAACGAGTGAAAGAGGAGGAGAGGATCATACTGAGAGGCGCCAAGATGGAGGCAGGCAAAAGCAGGAAGGAGAGAGACAAACAAATGACTGACAGAGAAGTGGAAGGCTCAGCAGTGAAGGGCAGAGGGAGAACCAAAGCAAAATCAGGGAAGGTAGGAAGGCAGGCAAACAAAATGGGGAACAGGAGACAGTGAGAGGAAGGGCAAGAGAGGGCATGAAAAATGAAGCAGGGAGAGGCAGCAAGGAAGGGAGGCATGGAGGGGTAGCATGAAAACATAGAAAGGAGAAGTAAAAGAAAGCAACTGTCCGGTGAGAAACGAAAAAGGAACGGAGCACAAAGCAAGCAGGGAAACATGGGGAACCCAAAGCCAGTAACAGCAAACAAGCAACTTAAGAGGAAGCAGCAACGTGCAATTAGGAGCTGTCAAGGTGACAATCCCAGGTACTCACGTGGTGATATATATATATATATATATATATATATATATATATAAAAAATATATACATATATATATATATACTCTTTACAACAATCAACACACAAACCAGGCACTCACACCATACTGAGGATCGGCAGTAACCGTGAAACAGTACTGTATGTGGTTAAGTGACCTGGTTTGTGAAAAATCCATCCGTTGTTGTGTCTAAAACTGTGAAATACAGTAAGCATATGCATTAAAGGAGCCATGTTTAAAATGGTTTGGATTGACAGAGTGATGGTGCATTATGTGGCCTCATTTGCATGTCCCGCCCAGTTTTCCCAGATTGCAGTGCATATACTGTGTTTCTGAGAATTTTGAGCAGGAAATAAGTTTTTATCAACTTATTTTTAGACATTCAAGTGGAATCACTAATGTACTATTCCTTATTTGTACTACTGTACTTTGTATGGTGGAGGGCTTCTATCACTCTTAGCCCACCATATGTGAAATAATTGCTGTATATATATATATATATATATATATATATATAAAAAATATATACATATATATATATATATATATATATATATATATATATATTTATATTTATATATATATATATATATATATATATATATATATATATATATATATACATATATAAATATAAATACAAATACATATGTATATATATATATATATATAAAAATAAATATATATATATATATATATATAAAATATATATATATATATATATATATATATATATATATACATATATAAATATAAATACATATGTGTATATATATATATATATATATATATTTTTTTTTTTTATTTTTTTTTTCATTGTGTAGTGATCGTTTAACAAGAGAAAGTAAATTAAACAGAAGGCAGGTAATGAATACCTGGTGAATAAAACCAAAGATAGATTATCACATAAGAATGAATAATAATAAAGGGTAATACATTTATCTTGTTTAAATACCTAGGCATGAACAAAACCACTTCCTCTTACTGATCTTATGGTGGGAGGAGACCAGGACTCTATGATCTTTTAATGTGAAATATTCAATATGAAGTAAATAACAGGAACTTTAGAAGCAGTTATACATTAGTTTCATTTACTCAACACTGCATACAATCTGTCAGTACAAGACAGATTCTTCTATAAATAAACAAAGTGTTCAAAAATATGAACTTTCTCTAATAATGTTGTATTTGCTGCAAATGTTGTTAGTTTGTTTCATACCTCACAAACAAAAGTCTATTGCTCTTGAACTATAATGGTTGGTAAACTTGCATATCCAGCAGAACCATTCCTTTTCCAGATACAATATAAGATAGTGTAATAGGACAAAAGTTAAAAACTGATAGGCCTTTTATAGCACCAACATGAGGTTGAGCAGAAATTAAACCAGTTGGAGGGATACTGAGCAAAGGATTCCAACTACAGGCCCCCAATCTTGCATGGGGGACTGATTAGCACATGTTAAATAAATGTGTTTGGCCCTGAAGTCCAGCAAGCCAGATACAATAATTTAATGTGATTGGCACACCGGAGGTTAAAGGGTCAGTGTACACACTTTTAATGTTAGCGATGTTTTTGCATCACCATTAATTAACATTAAAAATACACGTCCAAACAGCAGCAACGCAAATATTTAGGAGTAAACTATAATATAAAAATACAGTTTATCTCATCAATGGCCATTGCTGTACCCCGCCTGACCACTCACATTGTCCAAAGCACTTCTGAAAATAACGGAGAACATTGTTCTAGCCTTGCGAAGACAGTCTAATCAAAATTGTTGATAAAGGATGGGAAGCGAGAGGAAAGGCAGCAGGAGGGTTGAAAGGCCTGTTGGGGCCAAAAAGCAGTCTCAAAACCATAGGGGGCAATGAGGGGCACAGGAAGATTGGGAGGGTGTATGGCTTTAACTAACTATTTTGAAAAGAAGATAGTAGTCCACACAGGTGTAGACTAAAATAGCTATAAAGTACTGTAGAGATCATAAAGTTATTGGTTGTAAAGTTATTTGAAAGATAGAGTCTCCTTTTCAAACTAGGAGTCTTATGTCCATCTTTTTAGTGAGAGTAGGTTGGATATCATATGCTCATCTTCATAGTGGATCATGAAATCACTTCCATGCAGTCCATACACAGTCAAATTACTCCCTGACGTCTACAAAGACAGATCAAAGATATTTTCTTGCAAAGATTGCATTTCTAGATGGTACAGAGCATATTCCATTTGACATTTGTCTTACATTTTGTTTGTTGAAACTAAATAAACTAATAACCCTCTCTTGAAATAACTTAATTATTCCATTAGTTAGTTCATCTATTAGGTAGGGGGAAACAGACACAACGGTGCTCAGCGCGAGGCATGAAAGTGGCGACCTGGACAATGTCTGCCATGAGCGATCGTTGCAGGGTTCGAGAAGTCGCTCATTGCGGTGCTTGCCCCATTCTGGGAAGCTGAGCTGGGACATGCAAATGTGCCCACAAATTCCTCGCTCTTCAATCCCTAGCCATTTTCAAACATGGCTTCCATTAAGCTTATGCCTGCTGTATTACACAGCTTTAATGCAAAGCCAATGCTGGATTTTACACAAGGTGAGAATACTATCCACGCACAGCTGTTTTTTGGGGGGTTTTCTCTTGTTTTTTTTTTATTCAGCCATTGATTACCTTAATTTTTCACAATATTGCCAGGTCAAGGTTTTATCATTTATACATCACCATGGTATGCTAAAACAAGAAAAAGGAAATTTATTTGGTTGAAGTAGGTAATAAAAAAAAAAAAAACTATATTTCCCTATAAATTCCTAGTAAAAAGACTCTTATCTTTTAGCTTTCTTTTCCCTTCTTCCTTTCTATCCCTTATTTCGATGTTAATACCCTATCCTATCACTTCTCTAAAAAAAAGGATAAAAAAGGATAAAAAAAAGGATAACAATAATAAAAAATTATAAAAAGGTAAAAGAGACAACATTTTTAAGGAAATATTTAAATTATAATAACCTGTTCCAAGTATTCAACTTCCATGTCTGTTGTGCTTTTTCTTTTCCAATTTGTTTTTTATCCCTCCAATAATAAATATATAATAAACTAAAAGCATATTTTATACAGTCCTGGAGTAAAAACATTTTTTTTTTAAATTATAAAATATTTCTTGCTTTCCATAAAGCTTCTTTAAAACAATTAATAATTAACCAATTTTCTAAAAATCTCTCTTTCCCTATGCATAGTATCCTCCCATATAAAACAGTTTTGTGGTTTAAAATTCTTTAAAGATTAACCACCCACTTTAAAACAAGTCCAATAGTTTTTCATACCTCCTGTGCAAAATAGCAATTCCAGAATATATGTAAAGGAGACTCATCAGAATTACACTCGAATCTAGGGCACTTCGCCCAGGTGACCAAACTACGTCTGTGCTGGAATTCTCTCATAGGTAGACAATCTGTAACGGCTGTCCAAGCCAGGTCTTTCTGGCTATTACTCAATAAATAATTAGATACATTATACCAAATATGTTTTGAGACATCACTATGAAAATTTGCCACCAATAAGACCGTTTCCTTTAATCTAAGATTTGTAAAAATGTTCTTATGATTTTTTTAAATTTCCACACTAAAATTTTGTAAATTATACTCTCTTATTATTTTTTCTAAAATAACATAATGTTTTGGAGGACTAAATGAATAAGGATTATTTAAAGACAAGCCCATCCACCCATATTTACGAAATAAAAAAACAATAAAATATTTTGTAAAATAACTAGCTATACAATCATCAGTACTGAGAGCGATTATGATATTAAAAGCAAGACATTTAAAACGCAAAAACATTTTAAAATCATTAAAATTTTTTCTTCCATTAGCATGTAATTTACACAATTTTACCCTTTTAAATTTCTCCATTTTGGAACCCCATAAAAAAAATAAAACACTCTCTAATAATACGTCTTAGCAACAAAATAGGAGGAAATAAAACAATGGAAGTGTATAAAATTATAGGTAAAATAATTTGCTTTATAATTAAAATGTTTCCTTCTAATCTTAACTCTAAAGACCCATAAATGTATTGTTTGCTTTATCTTTTTCAACATATTATCCCAATTTATATCACCTATTATGTCTTTTGTGAAATAAATACCTAAAATGTTTATTTTATCTCTTTGTATTAGGATAGTGATATCTAAAAAATGTTTTTCACTTTCCATACAACATGCATTAACGTTTTTCAATATTCAACTTTAAACCAGATGTTCCACAAAACCATTCAGCCACTCTCACTGCTCTTTTTATGGAAACAGAATCCCTACAAACAATTGTTGTATCATGCATATGAGAAAATCTTGGCTTGTTTACCACCAGCACCTAGCACCGGAATTCCTTGTATTACTTTATCTTTTTTTTACTTCATTTAAAAAAAGGTTTTATATGATGCAGGCATCTGCTCAAGAGGGACTGGGAAGTCAAAAGTAGGAGACCAACTAACACATACCCAAGCTGTAATCTCTACCAACAATAATTTATTTTTTATTTATTTTTTCAGCTACAAATTCTTCTTCTTTTCTAATACACAGACTTGGCTTGTAAACAGTTGAACTACATCACTAGTTACCTATGGCAGTCAGCCCGAGCTGGAGGATGTAAATAAGTGGAAGGCTCTAAAGGAGATTTCACCCCCAGCAAGATATAACCTGGACTGTATTATGTAAATAGGAATCAAGCCAAATGCCACTGTCAAGATTATTAATGATCTTCTCTACAAGCTACCAATTTTAGCAAAGCATGCTAAGGGGGTGTCAAGACTTAACATCGTCTAGGCGGAAGCAATTGTAGTTTATTAGCTTTCACTTCAACACTTTACAGCCTCCACCTAGGCAGCAACATTGGGAAGCCTAAAAAGAACCCCGCTTAGAGCATACGCCCCATGCTAAAGCCAAGGCAAGAGCCCCTGCAAAACTCATTGTCAGATTCTGAAGGTTAAAGAGCCTCAGAAGACTCATATTCTAACGTGAATGTGTCGGACTCTTCCTTAGCAAAATTTGATCAGCTGTTACAAACTCTACAATCTCTAATGGTCAAAGAGCTGAAACAGGAAATCAATGACCTTGGACAAAGGACACCTACCCTGCAATCGACTGCTGATAGGGTTATAGAAACACAATCCAGTGACTGAGTCGATATTTCAGCTAATACCTCTCAAATCCTGAGCCTGCAGGCAAAACTAGAGGACCTCGAGAATAGATCGAGGAGGTATAATATACTGTAAGATTAAGGGGAGTTCCAACAGCAGTCCAAGATCTTTCTCCATATCTGGAGGCGGTGGTTGCCTCACTGTTGGCTAAACTCAGAGCGGCTTCCTGGGAAATAGATTGGGCGCATAGGGCAAAAGGGGGCCCCCCGTCATCGAACCGACCCAAGGATGTAATCCTTAGATTCCTGCACCAAAAGACGAGAAAGTTTCCAACCATCTGCAGCCCGGATGGGGCCAAATTACAAATCTACGCTGACCTGGCACCAACAACGCTATTAAAACGTAGACAGATGAAACCGGCTCTACTGATACTATCCAAGCATCAATTTAGATATAGATGGGGCTTCCCATTTAGCCAGTCCTTTCAACATGAGTCTACTACCCAAACTGCTCGTTCTCTGGAAGTGTGCCGCAAGATCCTACTGCGCATAGTTCTCCTACAGGAGGGGGAACAATTAGATATACCTCTCCCCAGACTGCAACAGAAATGGTCGGAGGTCCCTTTGTCTAGACAGAGACGCCAAAGATTGGTCCAGGGGGCCTGTCCTTCAGCAATAGCCTCCACCGTTTCTGCAAATTGAGACGACTTCAGGGCTCGCCCTAGATGAGACGTTTACTGAGGATCCCTGGGTCTGGCTGGAGCGGGGAGCTAGGGGCCACCGGGTGCCTATATGGATATAAAATGTTATGCAGCTCCTGCTGGACTCTAGCCTTAATGACTACATTATCTGGAAAAATCTACTTAGGGATACACAAGTGACTTTCTGCAAAGACTACACACAGCATTGCAGCCTCACTGACCTAGCGGTTTGTTTTCCACTGCTAAAAAAGTATGACTAAGTACCAATGCCTGACTATGAGGTGCACAATTTCCCCTGACCTCAAAGGCGTAATGCTAGACTAGCCCCTGCCTAATAGTTTGTTTTCCGCTGCTTTCGCATAGAGGGGCCTTGGTTTCATGTTATTTCATTTTATCTCATGATTGAGAGTTAATAATTACAGTTTTGATGTTAATGTAAGATGGCTAATTAATAGCCCAGATTTTGCAGTTTATAAGATAACATCTCCCTATTACTGTTGCCTGGCCTAGCGTGCACTATGAATGCCAGCATTTGAGGTTTACAGCTTTCTCTGACCTCAGAGGCGTAATGCTAGACCAGCCCAAAGACAGGTGGTAAGATAGCCCAAGAGGCGGAGGTAGGAGAAGTACGATTAGCTACCAATTTTATATTTTATATTCTTGACAAAGTGGCGTACATGGTAAATTTAGATGTAATTTCCTTGTTAGTAGCAACAGTTTGCTACAAGTGTATGTTATTTTGTTTTATTTATCCTTTCTTTTCCCCCATATCAGGGTTGGAGGATTCCCCCATCTCCAGGTCTTGATGTGCCTAAAGTTCTTGGGGGAGGGCTCAGGACTGAGAGAACTTCTAATGTATTAATGTTGTTTATATATCTGGTCTTTGTCCCGGATATCTTTCCCCACAGCCTAAGAGGCGGTCCGCTCTCGCAGAACTACAGATTCAATGCGTCCCGATTAGGTGTCTGACCGAGGAAGCCCTTGCTCTCGATCCTGCCGTCCAGCTGCAGAAGGTCTGTGTTTTTGGTCTTATCTCAAACTTCCAAGACTGACACACATGACTGACACGGTTATCACACTAATAACTCATAATGTCAGAGGGTTCGACAATTTAAGAGGCGAAAGGCCTTTCTCACTAATAGGCACCTTGCCCCTCAGTCCTTTTCCTTCAGGAAACACATTTTGTGCATAACAAGCTCCCTAAGTTACTCTCTAAATGCTACCCAACCTACTTCACAACCAGCCACTCTACTAAATGATACTAGAACAAAAGAAAATAGACCCAGAAGGCCACTATGTGATTCTGACGGGATCCCTATTTGGGCAAAAGGTGTCCATAATCTCGATTTATTCACCAACACACATACCGCATCAAGTCTTGCTCAAACTGTTGAGCTACATAAAATCCCATGATCTTGGGAGAGTGATTCTGGGTGGGGACCTGAACCTCGTTTTTTCATCATTAGACAGATCTAGTTTGGGGCAGGGCTTTAGACACACTGAACAACAATGGAAAATGAGCTCCACCTGTTCGATGCCTGCAAAAAGACCTCAGGGCCCTAGAGCTAGAGAATCAGAAATCCCACTCAGATGTCCGACGAAAAAAAAATATTGAGAAAGTGTTCGCGGTACTTAGAAAGTTTGGCTTTCCAGATCAGTTCCTTAATCTCTTACTCATATTATAAAGACCCCAAAGCCTGGATTCTGCTTCCCGGAGAGTCGCCACCATAAAGAATGGTACTAGGCAGGGCTGTCCCCTCTCCCCCTTATTGTTTGCGATTGCAATAGAGCTGCTGGTACAGATACTAAGGGCTGATCGTGACACCACTTGAAGTGTTGCTTTTATGTCGATGACCTGTTATGTACGTTGATCGATCCTATGGTGTCGTTCCTAGCTCTACTCCGGGCACTGGAAAGCTTCAGTTCCACCTCGGGGCTGAGGTTGAATCTGGATAAGTCGGATAAGTCGGGGGCCTAACCATACGAGAACTGGAGCATCTCAGACAAAATTATTAATTTAAATGGCCAAACACACATTAGATATCTGGGTGTAAATATCACTAATTCAATCCTGAGCATTAATAAGGCAAACTATCCCCCTTTATTTCAAGACATTTACAAAGATATGTAGACCTGGATGAAATGTAAGATTTCATGGCTAGGCCGCATAAACACGGTTAAAATGAGTATCTTGCCCCGCTTACTCTATTTATTTTCCATTTTAGTGCTGCCCTAACAAATGGAGTCATGCCAGAAACAGATTCTTACATTTCTTTGGGCTAGCAAACGCCCCAGAATTGCTAGGCGTGAGTTGTGTAAACACAGACTCAAAGAGGGTTTCTTCTGCCCAAATTTTAAATTTTACTTCAAGGCAGCTCAACTGGCTTGGATTCCTTTGGCACATATAACCCGACACCAGCCCTTATGTGTGTTCATAGAAAATAATGAAATATCTCCATACTCATGGGATAGCTTGGTGTGCTTGCTTTTGGGAAAGAGTGATCACTCCTGCATTAAGTTAACATTAAATATTTGGAACTGGGTGGCCTCTAGAGATGATTTATCGACTGCACAGGCAGAATTGATTAACAGTGGTGGCTCCCCACCCGGGGTTACCCTCTACTTTATCGTTAATCTCTGTGTTTTAAAGATAATCACAGGGCTTTTTGAGATTGGGGTCCTGGTACAAATGACAAATTGATTAGTACTGCTGAACTAAGGGACCGACTCCACCTCCCTCCCAAGGAATACTAATTTCCTCAAACTATACGTTCATGTAAGCATGCTGGGGAGAAAGCATGGGGCTCCAAGGGCGAACTGACTTGTTTTTCCTTCTTTCAAAAAAATATGCTTAGTCTGCTATACAATACTTTTAACACAGACACTCAAGAGAGAAAGCAGAATATATGATCTCGTGGGAGAAAGATCTGGAAAAGACTAGGGAGCTGGACTGCTGGTCCTCTTCATGGAGACTCTTATCTAAGGGGTCATACAGCTACAGTATCCTGGAGAAATCTTTGAAGGTGCTACACAGGACATACATAACACCTGAAAGCATCCATAGATGGAATCCTAGAGCAAACCCGGCTTGCTCCTGGGGGTGCCCAGAGGTAGGTACATTCTTTCACATCTGGTTGACATGCCGCATGCAAAAACTCTGGGATGAAGTTTTTACGTTAGCTTACTCGCTAGTATGCTCCCAAATTAAACCTGATGCAGAAATAGATATATTGGGTGCTCCTGCAGGCTCTCTGCCTTCCCTTCATAACAAATTATTAGAATTCCTCATGCTAGCGATGAAAAATCATATATAAGTCACAGGCATTGGTTAACAAGGCTACTCTCACCCCTCAGTCTAAAAGGCATAATGTGTGACTGATCTGGCAGGCAGGATCAAGGATGCTCAAGTTAAAGGATCCTCGGGATCGGACGTTAGAGTGGTGAGATCTTTTATGGGTCAACAAGGATCCTGGGAGGTCTTCTGGTACACGATACATCCGCTCCCCCCCACACCTTTCTTATTCTGTTTTTTATTTTATTTTGTATGTGGTATTTTGTATTTTTTATGCTTTCTCTCCCTCTACGAGTGTGAGACACTTAGCTAATAGGCAATCCCCATAAAATCTTAGGGAAAAACTTCTCTAGACACCATAACATGCTCAGATTGCTCAGTCATCTATGGTTTCAGTGTACTTTTGCTATGAATGAAATGTGTTAATAGTTGATCCTTCATAGAATGTACTTGTAAAAGATATAACTCACTCTATTGTACCCATTGATGTGCTCATATTGCCTGCAAATTATGTTATATGGCATTGATAATGTGTCTTATAAAAACTTTTGAAACAAAAAAAGGTTCTATACAACATATAAATTAAAGTGGGGAGAGGGGACAATCTTGTTTCACAGCAGCATTTATACTGATCCAATCAGTCATAACCCCATTCACACTAACACGACTCATACATCCATCATACACACTTTTAATTTGCTTCAACATTCTCTCTGGCACACCCATTCTTTTTAAAATCTGAAATAAAAATCTATGTGATATCCTATCAAAGGCTTTTTCAAAGTCAAAATTAATTAATGCCAAATCTTGTCTACTTTATAAACTATAATAAATAATGTCTTTAATAGCACTAAAATTGTGGGTAATATTTCTACTAGGGATACCACATACCTGGGAAGGGATTATGATTTTGGAAGATGCTAATAATTTAGTAAACATTTTATAATCAGAATTTAAAAGAGTAATCGGTCTCCATTTTTTTATATTTTCTTTTTCCCCTTTTTTATAAATTAAAACTACCACCCCCTGCTTCCATTAAGCTGGTAAAATATTGGTAGTGGAGACTTTCTCAATTAAATTTAAAAAAATCTTTTTCCAAAACATCCCAAAAATTAATAAAAAATTCCATAGGTATCCCACCCTTTCCTGGAGTTTTTCTCTTTTAAAAAACTGTTAATTGTATTTAAAATCTCAGTGCTATTAAAATTGTTTTCTATTTTTTTTATCAACAGTGTTAAAAGAA
>CM050167.1:182863791-183155353 GCA_027410445.1 Discoglossus pictus
AACTACCATTGTTGTTAATATTGTTAAAATGTTTTTCTTAGTGTGCTGCACCCAATTTCATTAAAATAATCTGCATTAATTGTAATAATATGGCTGAAATTAGACAGTTTAGTCTGCAGTGATCATTCTTATGTTATTTCTCACAGCTGGAGACACTTCACTAGTGAAAAGGATTTAAATTCCTAGGAAGGCCACACACACCAAGCTCCAGAAATCATTTAAAACCCAGAGAATTGGTTTATATATATATATATATCCAACACTGATGTCATTATATATAGTACATTACACTTAACAGTTCCTACATTTAAAATGAAAAAAACAAACGCTTATATTATATTAAATGCTCAAAGGAGCATGATTTAAACAATGCACATTTTGTGGGATTTTTTTTGCATGAAAAATAAGCAATCTGAATTTACAAAGCTAACTGGCGACAACACATGTTCCAGTAATCCAGAGCTGGACGTGCTTCAGGTTAGCAACTGTGATTTGCATGGATTCTCCCCTACACGCGCCAGCTGGAACTACCAGCAGGCCACACAGTCCTCAGGGTATTGAAGTTAGTGATATATAACACTTGGCATGATTCTTAGAGTATAGTCTGAAATATGTCTCATGATCACCCACTTCTTTATTGAATGATGCAGCAAAACTAAGACATTCCAAGTTATGCTAATCAATTTGGACTACCACAATACCTTTAGGTTGTAAGTCTGCGAGTTTCAATCCCACAAGGTGCTTTGGGAAAAGCACTATGGGCACTATGGATTCGAGGCTCAAAGACAGGGCCCTCCTTTGCTATGTTTAATTTGTATGTATCTTTGTCTTGAACTTTGACTTATCTTATGTACAGCTCTACGGAATATGTTGTTGCATTATAAATAAATTATAATAAATGATAATAAAATATCTGACCTCCATAATAACAAACCCTATTTTGTCAACTACAAAGCAGCTCTACTAGTAGTAGCTCTGGCTCCACCCACATCAATACAAATGTGCCTCCATAGTTACACCCAATCCTTCTAGTTTACGTTATCAGCCCTGCCTGCCAGTCTAAGACAATCACCCATTGTTTTCCCTTTCCACTACTGTATTCTTGGTAGGGGGCAGTCACATGCAATAGGCATATAGACACCAGGCTTGTGATACATAGAGAGAGAGATACTGGTGTCATGTGACAATTATCTCCCTTATCTTGTTAGTAAGGCAGTATGAAATATTGGGCATATACAATATTTCCCTTGTAATTGCTAGCCCTCCAAAAGCACAACACAGACATACAACCTATCACTCCCATCATGTTCATACGCACACCCCAACAATAGACATGGGTACCAGGCAGCTTTACACAGGTATAACAAGGAATAACACATAAATCACAACATCCTTAATGTTAACCAATCTCAGTGGGCCCCTTTCCCCTGGCACAACAAGCCTATTTTATAAGGCTGAGTTTATCAGTCTGTAAGGTATTGCACACTTTGGCATGCTTCAGCCATGACTTCTACTTTCTAAACTAATGTAAATCTTTTACTCCCCAAGATTATAGCACTCAGTGCACAGCTGAAAATCCTTTTTAGACACAACAGATTTCTGTGCAGGGAGCAGCCGAAACAATCTTTTCAGACGAGACAGGGCCCTAGGAGTCTATAGGAAATCCGAATGTCATAAATCTTATAACGAGCGGGAAGTATATATATAAAAGTAATTGTTTTGTATTTATTAATATATTTGGATATTAAAAAGATGTGACAATTGTATTTATAGCATCAGAAAATAAAGATGTGTTTATTGTGTGTTAAAATATGATATATTTATAGACAATGCATTAGAGTGTTTGTTCCTTGGTGACGTGGTTTTGTGCCGTGTATTAACCCCTTGAGTACTGGGTTGTGTGTTACCCTGGATTTTGTATAATGAAACTGACATAATCATACAATATACTTATTTTTATGTTTATCAGATTGTTGTGTCAAACATTTTTGAAATTTCATGATTTAGCGCTTTGTGTGCTCTATTGTCACTTTAAATGCTTCTGGGAGACTCAGCAAAGGTTTGAAAACCACTTGCGAGTGCTCTTTGGTACCCGTAAATCTTTCTTTTGCAGTTACGGCAGTGGCCTGATCTGCGAGTGATCCATAAAATCTTATTAGCATAGGGTTTGGGTGTCAAAGTCTAACAGAGTAACTCGTAACTTATTTTTAGTGCAAAAATCAATGGAGATTTATGCCTTGCTTTTCTGCTTTGTCATGAAGCTCACTTGGAGTAGTGACCCATAGGAGTTCTCTCGCAATGTTTTGGGGATGTGGGGATTGACATAGCTAGGTAGAACTTTTTGTGCCACTACGGCACTCACTAACCACTAAACACAATACCACTAACTTCCTAGCAGCACCCTCTAAGTTGAAGTATGTAAATCCATCAGGGTTTTTATAAATTTATACCGTTTATACACCTGGGTAACAATGTTTTTTGGGGATTATTTGGGGAGTCACTCACCAGGTCCAAGTACAGTACATGACACCAACAACACACAGCAGAATACTGTATATTTGTTCCTCCTCTAGTCAGACCTGTAGGAAGAAATATACTTTGTAGGAAGCCTTTGCACATTATTGTTAAATATAATTAAGTTCCACTGACGTGTCATGTTTAAAATCTGCTTTTTTGTTGAACTTTGATAATTGAACAAATGTTTTCAGAAACTTTAACATAATTAGTCTTTATTTGTAACTTTTTTTTGGAGGGACATGGATGTAGATATCATCTCAAATTAGTTTTACTGAAACACTGCCACATTAAAGTGAACTTAACAATACTATTACATGGAGATGCTGCTTCCAGTAGAATCACTCTGCCATGTAGCGTCACTTAGACACAAGCCACATCTGACAAAATTACAATTTTCCCTACAAATATTTTCATTCTCATGGTTTGCAAAGATGCTGATGTTGCTAATTCGTTACATACTTTATAAACCTGTGAAGCTTTTCCTAAACTAAAGCAGTCCATTAAACAAAGTTGTTTAACACCTTGGCAAGTGATCACTTTGCTATGTTTGCATAACTAATTGTGCGTTCAAGCAATTGTAATAATGCAAAGCAATTTACAATAACTTGCTATGACTACCTAGCAATACAACAATTCTGGGCAGAAGGAGAGACATGCCTGCAGCTTTTTCTGTAATGTAGGGGTTTTAAACTATAATTTACTCTACAATTAATTTAATTGTATAAGTAATGTCATGCAAATTCTGACATAGCTTCTACAATTGGAATCTGTACATATGTATTATGTTCCAAAAAATGAAAATTTAATTTTTTTCCTGCTGTCATTGACATTTTCTGTTACTTCATCTTCTTGTGGAGGTTTTTAGATTAACTGAATCTCTTGAACTGATTAATAATGGACTTAGTGGTTCACTTTGCTGCACTTTGATAAATGGGACTTCTTGTCTCCTGTAGATCTTGATGATTTCAAAGGTAAAGAGTCATGAAGTGTCATGGTTCAGGAGCAAAACGGCAAGATAATAGTCAAGGCATTTTAAAAGCTACATCCGGCCACACAGATTTCTGGCTCCACACGAGTTACATCTTAACGATTTCATGTAAAAAAATGATACATGACCACAAAAATGCAGACACAACTATGACAGCCTGGTGCACTTGTATTAATGATATGATGCTTTGTATTAGAGATGCTCCCAAGAAGCTTTGTTCTAATGAATTATATTCATTGTATGCACGATTTTTACCTTTTTCATTTCATTTTTGTATTTTTATTATTATTTCACTTTTGCAAATGCAATATGGAAGAATGAAAATGTATTCTGAATGTTTGTGCATAAAAATATTAATATCATAACTCACTAGTAGGTAATCATGATTACAATGCAAAAATAAAATGTTGATATATTGTAGGTTTCATTTGCATGTTACTATCCAGAATCCCTAGCTACAGTGAAAGCAATGCATACAGCTTGAGAGAAAATTACCTGTTTCCCTAAATTTTCATAAATTTTATTTTTGTGTGAATACTATTATAATTATATAATTAATGTTCATTTGTTTTACATCTTTGCCATCTCCAGGAGTTTTACCATTTTTATTGTGGTACAGGAGTGAGAACATCTGGCCCATGTTCTGTATATGCCTGATTCCATGGTTTGGATTCATATAGATGTGCACAGATTCATCTTGATTCAGTCATTAATGTACTACAAGATGCAGCATTACTTTATAACCACACAGTGTTAGCATTTCACAAGGAGCCTAAATATGTACTATATTTTTTAGTTCTTGAGTTCAGTTTGGAGGCTGATACAGGCAGAAAAAAGAAATGTAGAAGAAAAAAGGGAATACTGTATAACTCAAGAGCCATCAGGCATGAACGTAAAAGTAATCTTAACAAACAAAACTAATGGATGAATTAAATGGCTCTTAAAAATGTTTTGAATGCCCAAATAAACTATTTCTGTGAGTCAGTAATTCCTACTGAATGCTGGCAAGTCAAAATCCTTCAATGCAACAATGGTCACCCCATACTTTAACATATATGGGACCTTCATACAGCCCATAAGTCTGGAAGGCTTGACATTTGCAACAGTTACAGAGCAATTAAATTGAAAAAGCCTGCCACTACATGGCCGAAATCCCAAACCATAAACCATGCTTCCATATGTAGCATTTCAGGGCATGGTCATGATCAATTATGCAAGCCTGCAAATTACAGTTTAGACAGAGCCAATAGTAAATGAGACCATCATCATGACATCAGTAAAATTAGGTTAAATCACAATCAATTAGTATTTCGAAGTCTGATTTGCGATCGGACTCGTAATCCAGACATGTTGCAATATAAAAAAAATCAATAAATCTCCTATTCTAGTCCATGTGAGTTCAATTATATCTATTAACCCATTGATTGCTGGGATCGATATAACATGAAAATGACACATAAAAAAAAAATATTTATTGCAGATTTGCGAGCTTGAGACTGTTGTGCAATTAATTATAATACCTTTCATTGCTTTCCCCGTAGTTTAAAGTTCAGTACCGTGTTTTTATTTGCTTTTGCAGTGCTGTGATCAGGTGTTTAACCCCCTTGCGAGTCCTCTTTTGTACTCGTAGAATTTTTGCTACATTTGCCATTTACGGATTTGAAGGCAATTGAGGGCTTGTTGAATTGTTGCAATATAATAGCAGTTTGCGATTTTAGCAATTGTAGCAATTGACAGCCTGTAGGGATTTTCAGCCTGTAGCTCGCAAATTGATTGCAGGTAGGCAGAAGAGCCCAATTTAATAGCAGTAACTTTTGTGGGATACATAGCGGGCTTCAGTAACAACAATTTGGACAATTTAATGAGGCCCATGGTCTCTGAAATGTATAGTATATTTATTTAATTATTCTCAGATGCCTTACAAAGTTAATCTACACCTTATAAAATACTGCACACCTTGCACATGGCACTACAACAATTAGAGTAACACAAGTAACAATATTCAATGTATACTAACAGTAGGTAAATGTTACCCATAACTGTAATCTGGAAAAAAAGCATGACATAGCCAATCAATTATATTCCACGTGGATCAAGATTATATTTAACTGTAATTCAATAAAGTCAAGTTAAGGTCATTATTCATGTGGACTGTTTTCTAAATAGCCATCATAGCCCCAGAAGACGCTTCCACAAGAATTTAGAATATTAGTGAATCTGGTCAACTGTGCTTTTACATGTGTATGAAAAAAGTTTTGTAATGAATAGCGCCCTTTGGTAATACCTTTTTTAATTCATTACCGTATGGACTATGAGTATATTCTTTGTATCTAGGCAAATATTGTTCAAGCATATGAATATAATCGTCCAATAAAATCAAAGACTAACTAAAGAGATTTGTGTCATTGGTGTATTTAGAGGTTTGATTTAGTTGAGTGCTAAAGCAATGTCAGTGACTCATAGATTGATCATCAATGCTTTTTTAACACAATTATTTTAAACTCATCTTTGGATATTTCTGCTCCAAAATCCAATTTGGATCACTTTGTTTTTTTGTGTACTATTTCATGGATACTTGAGGTATCAAAAATTCCAGTGCCCTGTGGATTTATTGTACATTTTGTAGGTACATGATTTGTGGACAGTGGAGATAAAAGCCCAAATCTGGTCATCCATGTGTTGAAAATGAATAACTCCGGAGACCTGCCAGAAGCTCATAGATGTTATTAAACGTAGAAAGGAATTCAACGTTATCTTCTTTGCAGATTAAACAGCTCTGTAGCCTGTGGAAATGAATCCTGGAAACCTTTTCTGATGATAGTGGAGGGATTTAAGTTTGCTGCCTCATTTTCCAAGGCTAGAAAAGCAAAATGTATGTGTAATTGAAGTTATATTTAACATGAGAATAATTCATACCTTGATTGCTTCATAATTGACCCTGTAAGTGCTGGATGGTAAAGAAATTGTGTGCATGATTTGTAATATTTCTGACAGAATCCAGAAGTCAGGGATGCATTTCTGTCTAAGCTAAGAAAAGAGCACCATATTTTCAGGGGGCCACAGGGCGGCCATAATAACCAATTCAGTAGCACATAAGTATGTCCATATGCAAGGAAATATATATCCAGGGACATTACTATTTGGAAGTATATCAGGGTAGTTTTTAAAATATTGGCGAGCTGCTACAAGCTTTCCTAGTTGTAATTATGCCAATGATGAGCATTGTACCTCACTAGCACTGAGCTATAGTGAGGTTTGTGCTAACTATGATATGTGGTAATATATGCAAGTCTCAACATGTATTATAACCTAAAGTACAATAACAGTTCTAGATTACTTATAGGCAGTATCCTCTGCAACAATAGAATTAACTAAAATACTAAAAGCTGCATTTAAACATTCAAATAAGTTGTAGATTTTATATATATATATATATATATATATATATATATATATATATATAGTATCTGTGTGTGTGTGTGCTCAGAAGACATTATCCTAGGTGTGTTTCCAATTAAAAGCCCATTGGTTTCGGGTGCTTAACAGAATTTTTTTGTTGTTAATTTGACTAATTAGATGTCCATGTTTGGTAACTATAAAATTGCAGTCCATATGTATCAAAAATTACATAAAAATTGTAGCTAGTCTTGCTCCAGACACATAACATCTGTCCTTTGAAATATATTTCAAGCTTGTACTACTGACATACAAAGATGTACATGGTGAATGCTCCAGCTACTTGAAGGAGCTATTCACTCTCTTGTGCTTTGAAATCTGCAGCAGGGGCATTTCTACTAAAGCTCCAAGTGGTGACGGTGTGGAGCAATTCAACACGCTGGGGATTTGTATCAGGAAAGAAATGAGACAGCAAGCGCTGCAAAGTGACAGCAAAGTACAAGGGGATAGGTTCTGTGAGGGGGAGCAAATGACACAGGGTTGGGGCTATGTGAAGTGGGTAATTAGAGGTGTTGGGTGCTGTGTGGGGATGGATGCTGACAGAGACGGGGTTCTTTTGTCACTTGGCCTGCCCCAGCCTGTAGTAGTAGTGTCTTGATACCCTTCTGGCAGAAAAGTGCTATATAAATTAATAATCTGTTAATATTATTCTTATTATTACTATTATTAATATATGTATTGTTCTATAAAATACAGTTGCACAGTGCTTCTTCCTAAAATACATTCTAACAGTGCAATAATGTGAGGCAAACAGACAAGCTATTCCAGTGAAACATAGTAACAATCAATAAGCACCACCGTGTCTCAAAAACAAAGTGAATACATTGTAAACAAGTTCCTAAATGATCCCTAGAGAATCATAAATGTTAGGGCTTAATCCAGACTTGTGCGTTGGGGTCAGAGGAGAGCAGCAAATAAACTCCAGGACTCTGGGTGGTTTGTGTATGAAAAGCTGTCCTGTTAATTACTGCACTCTTTCACAGTGAGTACCAGACATCTCAAGCAGGAGAGGATACAAAATGTCAAAGAGCCAAACTAGAAAATCCAAGAACTCTGCCTGGACTACAAATATATTTGTGATAGTAAAGCTGACACCCATGGAGCCTGCGTTCAGAGAAAGAACATGGCCAAATACACATCTCTTGCTTGATTCATTTCTTTTTGCATTTATACCAATTACATACATGAAAAATCACCTAGTGACATTCTTTGTTTTACACTGTTGCTGCATATTTTGCTTATATATCAATTACCTTTAAAATGATTGTATTTCAAGAAAAGATGCACATGTTTCGGAAGTATCTAACAAACTAACAACATTAGCTGTATAGGCCATAATCATAAAACACTTTTTTTTGGCAGGGGTTCTAAATTTTTGAAAGTTTTAAATATGTATAGAATGTTCCATCTTCTCTGGTTTTAGAACCACCTGATATCTGGGACAAATGGGTGTGCTTATCTTAATCAATCAATATAGGAGGGGTGGGGGATTTGTTATATAATTGGATCTTGTTGTATTTGATAGCTACTGTGCCCCACACAAGTTCAGAAGAAGATAAATTACAACAATAAATGCTCCTCTTAAATAGTAACATCTCTCATACACAGTTTCCATCAAAATATCATAGATGCTTTCTGAGAATTAAAATGCATCCCAGCAGTGCCATCATAATTGGTATTTTTATTAAAAGTTGCAGCATAACATTTTTTTCTGCCTAATAATGCTCTTATACACTTTTCTCATTGTACAGTTCTTTAACCTTTCATCTTTATATATGGCATCGGCCTAGTTCCTGCTCTCAAGGTCTTTAGTTGGACAAGCTTCCTAAATACACTTTTTGTGTTTGCAAAATGGTACACATAAAACTCATTTAGAGTCTGTTTCCCCACAAATTATATGCAAAACCGTTAAAGGAATAAATGAATTCTTTGCTTTGCTTATTCCATCCAAGTTACAGATTTGTAGTAACTGCCAATATGAGCTCAAAGCATGAAGCTTCTGGAAATGTACTTAGCTCCTATTGCATAGTAATCAGATTCCTCTCTCTGCCCCTGTCAGAGAAACATTTCTGCTTGTAGAAATGTCTTACCTGAGAGTTTTCTTTCCATTTACTTCTGTTTGCTGAAAAATACAGAAGTGCCATAGGACTGGGGAGAGACTGCAGGGAAAACAGTTTTCAACTTTATTGATTTTCACCATTTAATTTAAGAAAAGCATTTTTGGATATTGACCGGTACAAAACCTGCTGCAAGACATTAAGGATTTTGCTTAGAGGGGTATTACTTCAAAGAAAAAAAGAAAAAACAGTTCAGAGCCGAGAGCGGGCACTCTGCATTTATATGTGGTATTTGGGCTAGATACATGATATATATATGTCTGTCTGTCTGTCTATCTATGTATGTCCCAAATCCCACATATAAATGCAGAATGCATATTCTTAGAGGAGTGTTGCTTCAAAGTATAAAATACACTTCAGAGCTAAGAATATGCACTCAGAATTTATATGTGGGATTTGGGAAATATAGATATATATATATTTATCTATTACGTGTATACCTACCATGTATCTGTCTATCTGTCCCAAATCCCACATGTAAATGTAGACTGCATATATTTAGCTCTGATCTATGAGCCTCATTCAATTAAGGCATTGGGAGATCTGTGCTTAGGAAATGGAGGCTGTAACTTATTCTGCTATTTAATTGGCGTCTTTTGGGGGCTCCGATCGGGTTGCGGCCTCCGGCCTCTGATTCATTGCGATGGTTAACATGGCAAGGTAATGCCCCTCCAAGCCTTTGATCTTTAACTGCTGCAAGAGTTGCGAACGCTAAAATCGCAAATCGATATTCAATTGCTCCAATTCCCCTCGCTAACCACCCCGCCAAGGCCGCACATGGCAAAAGTTTCTCCACATGTTACGGTTCCAAGGAAGACTCGCAAAGGGCTTAAGTCTGGAGCACTTTAAATGCACATATACACACTCTACTGTACTTTTCTTAAAAGTGAAAGTGATGGTTGGTCTTAGAATTAATTGCACAACATTCTCAAGCTCGCAAATCTGCAAACAAATATATTTTATTTCATGTTTAGGTTACGTGTTATATTGATCCCGGCTTTCAATGTGTTAATACATATAATGGAACTTGCATGTGATAGAATATCATATTTATGGTTTTATCGATATTGCAATATTTCAGGAATGTGGGTCCGATCGTAACTCGTAATTGAAGCCCGTAGGACTTTAAAATCCAACCTCCATTTTTCATTGACGTTATGATGACGATCTCTGTTTCCATTGGCTGTTTCTAACTCTGGAGTTACAGCCTTGGTTAATTCAAGCTCGCAAATGCTACATACAATGGCATGGTTTATGAATTTTGCTATCGACCCCTAACTTGTGGTCTTGCCGAATTGAATAGCACTGTAACTTGAGCTCGCTGTGGGCCTGCAGGAGGCCCGCAGACATACGGCCTACACCGCAGAAGTTATGGCCTCCGAATTGAATGAGGCTCTATATGTTTTACTTTGAAGTAATATCCCTCTAAGTCAATGTAGTTCAAGAGAAAAGGCACTCATTTGTGAAATTAGAGAAAAACTGACATAGCTGCTGGGTAACTATTGACATAAAAATATTTTTGAGATAAAATATAAACATATTTCACTTATTGAGAGGTGGGTGAGGGCTACATGTGCGTGTTATTTTTTATCTACTATCTGAGGGAGTGATGGGGGCAGGGAGAGCTTAGATGACCTTGTTAGATAGTAGGATCTGGTTGAAAATCACATGATACTCTTTCACAGGACCAAAAACAGTAGATGCAAAATCTGTTTTCCAGAAATGTAAACTCCCAGTATAGACTTCAAATGTATGTTTTAGTTATGCTCTTAAACTCAAATATTTCTAACATATAGATGTACAGTACTTTTTTTAATCTTGGACTTTACTTTACTTTTGGAGGACCCAAACTCCCCATTGAACATTTGACAGGTATGGATATAGATACACCCCTCACATTTTTGTAAATATTTTATTATATCTTTTCATGTGACAACACTGAGGAAATGACACTCTGCTACAATGTAAAGTAGTAAGTGTACAGCCTGTATAACAGTGTAAATTTGCTGTCCCCTCAAAATAACTCAACATACAGTCATTAATGTCTAAACCGTTGGCAACAAAAGTGATTACACCTCTAAGTGGAAATGTCCACACAATATTTTGTGTGGCCACCATTATTTTCCGGCACTGCCTTAACACTCATGGGCATGGAGTTCGCCAGAGCTTCAAAGGTTGCCACTGGAGTCCTCTTCCACTCCTCCATGATGACATCACGGAGCTGGTGGATGTTAGAGACCTTGCACTCCCCACCTTCCGTTTGAGGATGCCCCACAGATCCTCAATAGGGTTTAGGTCTGGAGACATAACTTCTGCTTATTTAGCAAGGCAGTGGTCGACTTGGAGGTGTGTTTGGGGTCATTATCATGTTGGAATACTGCCCTCGGCCCAGTCTCTGAAGGGAGAGAATCATGCCCTGCTTCAGTATGTCACAGTACATGTTGGCATTCATGGTTCCCTCAATGAACTGTAGCTCCCCAGTGCTCGCAGCACTCATGCAGACCCAGACCAAACATATATATACTCATATGTCTATATGTGTATATATGTTTTCTATAATATGTTGTGTTGCTTTTACCCTATGATGTCAGATGCTGCCTCCACTCTTTCTGCATCGCTGTTTATGTTCAAACTAAGGGTTTCATCTCAAATCAGTGATTTTGTGCTCTTTGTGCCTTATCCATTTATCTGTCATTTAGGGATTATTGCAACTACCTTTCCTCAGTATAGATGTAAACTTTTGGTGGTGGGTGGGAGTGTCATGGTCTGGGCCTACATAAGTGCTGCTGGTACTGGGGAGCTACAGTTCATTGAAGGAACCATGTATGCCAACATGTACTGTGACATACTGAAGCAGAGCATGATCCCCTCCCTTTGGAGACTGGGCCGCAGGGCAGTATTCCAACATGATAATGACCCCAAGCACACCTCCAAGACGACCACTGCCTTGCTAAAGAAGCTAAAGGTAAAGGTGATGGACTGGCCAAGCATGTCACCAGACCTAAACCCTATGGAGCATCTGTAGGGCATCCTCACACAGAAGGTGGGGGAGTGCAAGGTCTCTAACATCCACCAGCTCCGTGATGTCATTATGGAGGAGTGGAAG
Organism: Discoglossus pictus; assembly: GCA_027410445.1. Classification (NCBI taxonomy): domain Eukaryota; kingdom Metazoa; phylum Chordata; class Amphibia; order Anura; family Alytidae; genus Discoglossus; species Discoglossus pictus. The sequence continues at coordinate 182,875,976 of CM050167.1, forward strand.
AGGACTCCAGTGGCAACCTGTGAAGCTCTGGTGAACTCCATGCCCATGAGGGTTATGGAAGGGCTGGAAAATAATAGTGGCCACACAAAATATTGGCACTTTGAACATTTCCACTTAGGGGTGTACTCACTTTTGTTGCCAACGGTTTAGACATTAATGGCTGTGTGTTGCGTTAATTTGAGGGAACAGCAAATTTACACCGTTATACAGGCTGTACACTCACTACTTTACATTGTAGCAGAGTGTCATTTCTTCAGTGTTTTCACATGAAAAGATATAATAAAATATTTACAAAAATGTGAGGGGTGTACTCACTTTTGTGAGATACTGTGTATATTTATATATATTGGTATATACACATTTTACTAGTGATATCTTGCTCATCCATTACTTTTAATTCATTTAAAAAGTTCATTTATTCATTTTCTGCCTAAAATATCAAATGCTGGATTCTGAAAGAAACACACCATATTGACATTTTATGCAAAATATTGCCCTTTAAAATAAACAAGAAGTAATAGATTATCAGAATGTCACTGTAAAAAGGCCAAGGCAGAACCACAAGAAACCCTGACAAAGTTTCAGTCGACACAAAGTACTGCATCTTCAGTGCCGAATAATTAAATCATCTTCACCCCAAAGTCCCTCTCTCTATATATATATATATATGTGTGTGAATATGGATAGGATACTCAGGTTGTGTTTAATCCAACCTGGGCTTTGCATTAAAGCTGTGTAATACAGCATGCATAAGCTTAAAGGAAGCCATGTTTGATAATGGCTATGGATTGAAGAGCGAGGCATTTGTGGGCACATTTGCATGTCCCAGCTTGGCTTCCCAGAATGCAGTGTAATAACAGTTTTTCTTGGAATTCTAAGCTGGAAGCAGGTTTTTTAACTTGTTTTAGACATTTAAATGTGAACACAGATGTACTATTTATTTACTATATATATATATATATATATATATATATATATATATATGTGTGTGTGTGTGTGAATATATATATTCACACACACACACGTATATATATATATATATATATGTACATATATGTGTGTGTGAATATATATATATGTATATATATATATATATATATATATATATATATATATATATATATATATTCACACACACACGTGTATATGTGTATATAAATATATAAATATATATATATATATATATATATATACGTGTGTGTGTGTTTATGTATATAATTTACTGTGTTTTTCAGATGCAATTTTACTTGAATTTTATTGTATTTTTTTTAACTACAAGAGAGATTGTCTTGGTGTTTGTAGTAGGAGTGTAATTTTATGATTTCATACTGTTCTATTTGCCCTTCGGCAACTCAGTGTAGTTTTGCTTGCCACATGTATTTCCTTATTTCTATGTGTCTTTAGTGTACTACAACCTGTCAGCAGCACAGAAAAATAATATTCTAATAATATAAATGTTGCATAATATTGATGCATATAGAGATTTCAGGGGAAAGGATTTCAGTGCAATTGGGACACAGAACAAGAATGTGAGTATTCATTAACATCTGCTTAAAGATGACTAATTCATGTCATCCACAGTGGATCAGGTTGATTTTCTGCTGGTCACTTGATCTCATTAAAATGAGTTGATTTTGTCCCAAATCACAGTATATGCTGGCTCATGTTCTGGAAATAAAGTAACTACAGTATTTGCATAGACTATAAATGTAAATGAACACATAAATTGAAGTTGTGCCATGCCAGTTTATAATAGCAACATTGGATTGTGGATATTCATATTTGTTTTTAGTAGAAACTAGCGAATTGCCCGTCAAAAAATGACGGCAATGAAATTGTAAGGTAGCTAAATTAGTAAATGAATATATTGTACCTATTTTGAAGCATTGTGATGAAGAGCTGGCAATCTGTGTTGATGTTGCTGCAGCATTAGTGGTGTGGAGCTGCTGTATAAGCATGCTGAATGTGTGCAGTGTAACACTGTGCGTGCGCGAGACCAAACCGTTAGCGTAGTCGTGTACTTCCGCATTGGTGTAAAATGGCGAGTAATGTGTGGTATAGGTCTGTATCGGAATATCCGTAGGTGTTTTGTGGTGTTTTGCGAGTTTCTTGTGGTGTTTTGCGAGTTTAGAGTGCTGTAGCCTCGTTTTCGTTTTGTTCGGCGGCCATTTTTTCTCTCGCTTGTTTTTTTTTTTAGTCTCTAAAGTGTTTTATTTCGAGTAAAATCGAGGTGTAAGTTGCATTTTTGAGGTCCTGGGTGCTCCCTCTTGGTGTAGGTAAGTTTTTTATGTATGTGCTGTGTGTATGTATTGTGTTTTAAATGTTTGTATGTCGGCGTGTTGCGTCCGATGTTTGCGAGGTCGTAATGTGTGGTAACGTGTTTCGTACGTTGTTTGCGTGCCTCGTAAAATTTAGCGAGTGTCGTAATTTGTGTGTCGAGTAGCGACGTGAATTTTGCGAGGGTTTGAGGCCCTTGCCCAGTGACCTCGCCAGCAACTGAGTCCCTCGCTTCGCGAGGGGCCTCAGTTGCTGGCATGGAGCGCCTTCGGCGCTCCATGCCAGCAACTGAGACCCGTGCCCAGTGACCTCGCCAGCAACTGAGGCCCTCGCTTCGCGAGGGGCCTCAGTTGCTGGCATGGAGCGCCTTCGGCGCTCCATGCCAGCAACTGAGACCCGTGCCCAGTGACCTCGCCAGCAACTGAGGCCCTCGCTTCGCGAGGGGCCTCAGTTGCTGGCATGGAGCGCCTTCGGCGCTCCATGCCAGCAACTGAGGCCCTTGCCCAGTGACCTCGCTACGCGAGGGCCGCGGCTCGCTACGCGAGGGCCGCGGCTCGCTTCGCGAGCCACGGCCCTCGATTCGCGAGGGCCGCGGGCTCGCTACGCGAGCCCGCAAGCGTGAGCAACGACTCGTACGCTCACAACTATATATGTGATAATTCAGTACAACAGACCTCAGAGGGTGTACAGCATGGAGATTCAACCTATTTAACTTGAAGCGCTGCATAAATGACCCCTGAATCTTTCAAAAGACTGCCCAATGATTTTTAGCTTTTTGTAATACAGAGGTGGATTCATTGGTAGTAGATATATAGATAATGGATGGATGTATTTAGGATTGCTGAAGATTAGCTAGTTGTGGCTCATGGGTGTAGGAACTGGAGGGGATGGGGGGAACCAACCCCCTCCAGATTTTTTTATTTTTGTATATATGTGTTTATAAGCTATGTTATGGCCTGTGTATACAATTAGCTGTATCCCCACCCCCTCCTAGAATTATTCTGGCTCCTACCCACCATTGACCCACAGTATTATAGAACGTCTGCATCCCCCTGTGATCAGCATTGTAAGGTCGCACATTTAATTCATATTCATTTTGTGTGTGAAGCAGAAATTGCTGAAAGCCAACAAATATCGAAAAGGAATTGCTGATGTAAAATTGCATCTGAAACCCACAGTATTTCAAAATATACCATTTAACTGTAGAGTTTTTTTAAATTCTTAAAAATCTATAGCTGTTTTTGGTATAACATGGCAAAAAATGTTTCTCCCTGTCAAGGAATCATCACAAGTTATAGATGTTATTTGAAAATGCAGAGTCTGTAAAAAAATCACCTCTCTTCAAGTAGACTCTTATTAGAGAGTGCCTCTTAATAAGATCTCTGTTGGTGGTCCCATATATAAGACATGATCTTTACAGCTGGATGCTTAACAAATTGGATGCTGATTGTAAAAGTGGATATAATCAGTGTCAAAAATGGTAAAGTGCATATGGTACATATAGTTGTGTGTGTGTTTAGTCGTTCAGTTGTGTCTAACTCTCTGTGATGCTATGGATCGCCGCATGCCAGGCACATCCTGTGTCTGGTAGTGCCTATCCATAAGGTTTTCATGGCAAAAATCCTGGAGTGGGTTGCCAGTCCCTTCTCCAGTGGACTGTGATTTGTCTGACCTCTCTGCTATGACCTTTGACCTGCTATGACCTATGATCATTCATGTAAACAAGCATATTTTACATATTATAACTATGTATTTTTCATGAAAAAGTATTTAGTAAAACTTGTTGGAAACTAACAGTACATACCGCTTGTAATACGTCTGAATGAGCAGACACTTATGACTTATACAGCTGTATTGCTGCTCATTGGCTAACAGGGACAAACCCTGAAAGGCAGTTATATATTCAAAGCTGTATATTCTGCTCCAACAGCATCCTTTTCAAAAAAAGTTTTTTGTCGAAGCCAGCTAGTCCTTGGCTCTATAAAGATTACAAACCATTGTTTAGAGAAACAGCTTCATCACATGCAAACTAGCTCAGTAATGAAATAATATACTGAATTGTGACACAATTTTTAGATACATTGGGTTATATACAAGGTGAAAGCTTTCTCATATGTCTAAATTATGTAACTTTAAAGCATCTCTTGAGTTAACAGATTCCTTCATATATTATGCTTAATAACGTTACAGAGATAGAAAAAAGCACTGTGAACATATACAGTACATATGCTCTATCACAATTAAGTCACTCATGAAACTTTGATACACTCCCCATAAATGTGGCTAGCAAGGTGAGTGTTTAAGACAGCTTCATTTTATGACCCATGTTGTACATTGATTTGCAAATGATATTAAAAATCTTAAATCGAACATTTAATGCAAATGTATTAAATTAATAGATGACTTTTTGTTATTCCCATACAAATTTATCACTCCGAGCCAAAAAGAATAGTAAAGCATTTGCTGACCCATTGATTCCAATGCATATGTTATTCACTTTTACAGTTTTAATTATGAAGCCCTTAAAATATATGAATACTAATGAACTTTTCAGCTTGCAAAACATCTGCCAATTAAGTTTAAACTTGGATGCGATCCTTAAGCAAGGTCATCACCTAATCATTGTGCAGGTGGCTTCTTTAGCACCAAAGTGCCATTGACAGTCACTGACTGCTGCAGCTGCTGAACTGATGCAGTCAGTGCACATTGAATGGCTCTCTAAACCTCAGATGCTTCTAAATAATCTAGATGGATATTATGTGATTCATATTTACAATGTATTTTTCTGCTGTAAAACAAGCACTGACAATTGAAGATGTTTACAAACCATCGACTTCTGTTATAGAAGAAAATGGCTTAGTAAATATAGCCCTTTTATCCACGATTCTCTAATGCATGAATTTGGTGCTTAGATATCATGGTCAATGCTTAGTGAGTTCAGAAAACTAATCCATAACACACAGAATGAGCCAATGATGGTGGATCATCTCAGGAACAAAGAAATATTGATTTAATGGCAAGTGAAAACCAATAGCTCCATCCAGTATTCCCATTATATCTACCTATCAAGCCTGAAGTTATACATACTTAAATATGTGTGTATGTATATGTATATCTATATATATAGTAAAAAATAATATGCAGTAGACTCTCACTAAACCGGCAACCATGGGGATTGGTAGAAACTGGATAAATGTAGTTTCGGGTTGCTTGAGAGTCACCATTAAAAGAGGCCTAGATTAGCTGCACATAGGATGCTCTGCAGAATTAAAAAAAAATCTGGTTGCTGAGAGTTCTGGTTGCTTCAGTTCTGGTTAACTGAGAGTCTACTGTATTTTTGTTTTACATTTGAATGTTTAAAATAAGTTAGAAAACATATTTCCTGCTCAGAATTCTGAGAAATACAGTTATTACACTGCATTCTGGTAACCTGGGCAGAGACATGCAAATGTGCCCACAAAGGCTTTGCTCTTGTAATCCAATGCCATTTTAAACATGACTTCCTTTAAACATATGCCTGCTGTATTACACATCTTTAAGCATATATGAATTATACACAAACCAGGAAACCTACCCACAAACAGCTGTATCGAGATTACTGCCTCAGTGTGGGGCCGGTTCCTAGCTTGTGTGAGGAGGTAGTTTACCACAACAATCATGGTAGGTTTAATTTATGGTAGGCAGAAGCAGTGGCGGAGGAACCGCTGGTGCAAGCAGTGCAAAGCACCGGGGCCCTGCCTCTGAAAGGGGCCCAGTGCAATATTATTACTTAATTTGTAAGGGGAGCATGGGCTGGGGTTGAGGGGTAAGGATGTGGGGGCATGGGCTGGGGTGGAGAGGTGAGGAGGCATGGGGTGAGGGGGTATGGGCTGGGGTGGAGGGGTGAGGAGGCATGGGGTGAGGGGACATGGGCTGGGGTGGACTGGTGAGGAGGCATGTGGTGAGGGGGCATGGGCTGGAGGGGTGAAGAGGCATGGGCAGGGGTGGAGAGGTGAAGAAGCATGCTATAGGCATATATATTATCGATTAATCTATTTATCTATAATTTCTATATATATATATATATATATATATATCATTTAGATCTTAACTATATTTTATTTACAGTGCCATGCAAAAGTATTCAACCCCCATTGGCATTTTTCGGGTTTTGTTGTCTCACAACCTGGAATTAACATGGATTTGTATCATTTAATTTACAGAACATGCCCACATCTTTGAAAACTTTGAAGCGGGACTGTATGTACAGTGTAAATAAAGCACTGCACACACTATATTATATCCAACTGAATTTCTTTTTTTTTATTTTTTTTAAAGCATTTATACATTTATCCACATTAATGCGATCAAGCCCCTAGACCAGTAATAGACAAAGCGAGGTATGTGGTCACATGCCGCCCTCAACCTGTTCTGTAGAGTGAAAACGAGATAAGGCCTGCCTGGAGAGTCTTTTTGCAAGGGAAGATAAACATGACTCAAAGACCATTTTCACTCTCTGTCTCCAACTATTCCTTTATTCACCTCTAATCACCTACTTTCTCTCACGCAGCGAATTGTACTGAGTTAAAGAATACATTAGCACTGATTCTTATACTTTCAGCTTGAATTATTAGATCTTGAAAGATTATTTCCTTGTGAATATGGTATGTAGAGTGGTTTGCTTTTAAAATTTATATTGAAGGACCCTTGTGTTCATATCTTACCAACATCTCTTCTTCAGATCTTCTTCAAATAAACTAACCACCAACAACGTGAGCCAACATTTGAGCAATTTTACAAAAGAGTTACTATGGCACCTGTATACTTAGTATAGTATAGTATATAAAATATAGTATAGTATAGTATATAAAATATTTAGCTATCTGAAAAACACTTTTTGTTTGTATCTTTTTAGTCATTTTCAGAAGATGCATGTACGCACAGTGACTCTTAAAGTGTGTTCATTTACTTGAAAATCAATTCTTCACTGTGGCACATGCCTAAGACACAGGGTATTTTCATGTATAGCACTATATAATCACAAATTGAATGAGAAAGAAAAAATCAACATGGCAATCTAAAATCAGAGGACGTGGAATCCTATTTTCAGTGTCATTGGAAGTGGTTTTTGATAGCTTCAGTTTACCTGCAATTATGCCCACTGCTCTTCACAGAGAAATTCTGGGCATCTCTTCTGATATGTTTAAAAAGATGAATTGATGCAGCAGGGTATTGAGAAACCCACATGGAAAGTGCCTCATGCCAGAGAGAGATTTTTTTTTTTACTCTGGGTGTTGTGGCAGTAGGACATGTTGTTTAAGCATATAAAAAAAAAAAAAAGTAAATGGAAAACCATTGTAAGCCTGCTTTCGTACCTCGTCGGAAAGCAGGAGATGATCTAACAGTTATAGAACTGGGACACTGTAGCATCCCGGGGACCACTTTTTATTGCTTTTTCTATATAATTAAATGGCTTTTTGAGTCTGATTTCAGTGTCTGCGGGGGATCAGCGACTGTATTGGTAATGGATAACTGGAGCACAGCGGCTCTTCTATGTTCGTTTCATTGCCTTTAGCATACTGCAGGAAAATAAAAGCTAAAACCTCTACTGCACATAAAGATATTCACAGTTTGAATTGAAACCACAAAAAAATATAAAGGTCCAGCTCTCAACCTGATTACATTTATATTTTGTGTATTCAAAATGTGCAGTGCTTTGTGTATTGAATCTTACAAACAACTCTTTCCCATATGTTTTAAGTATCCAAGAGCGAAAACTATTTCTTCAGCAAGTAGTTATGATGCTGAAACATTTCATTTAAAGAGCCAATCAAGTGGAAATAATCCCTTAACTTTCTCACTGCCAAATTCTGAAACGCAAATCCTATCTGCAGAAAATAACATAAACAGAAATAGGTATGGCTTAATGAACTAATTCAGCATAATCCTGCTATATTGCCATCTGTGCATAATCATTATTGGGCAGTGTAAAATTGCCCATCTACAAACATCACACAAGAGTTTGCCTTGAGACCAAGATATTAATACAGTTTGATAAAGGATATAATACAGTAGAAATTACATTCAATTTCCGCTCTTCTCTCTTTCCACCTGGGATTTTATACTGATACTGTTCCTTCTAATCAAAATGTGCCACATGCAAACTGATAGTTTGAGTTTGTTTCAAAAATTAGAACATTTATAAATACTTACAGCCTTATTAAATTGCGATTCAGCCAATTGAATAGGGCTCTATATAAGCACAGAGCATATTTTATTTATAGAAGTTTTTAGTTAGTGAACTTCTATCCAAAAGCAAGGTCTTCACTAACTAAAAACTTCTGTAACAAAAATATGCTCTGTGCTTATATAGAGCCCTATTCAATTGGCTGAATGGCAATTTAATAAGGCTGATAGTTACTTTATTTTGTTGTGTTGTTCAGTTGTGTCTGGCTCTCTGTGACCCTATGGACCACAGCACGCCAGGCACAATCATTACGTTTCTGGTTATGCTTATCCATAAGGTTATCATGGCAAATATACTGGAGTGGGCTGCTAGCTCCTTCTCCAGTGCATCACAATGTCTGCTATGACCTGCCCATCTTGGGTGAACCTACTTGGTATAGCTCACATCTTCATTGAAGTACACAACTTCCTTCACTACTTGCAAGGTAACAATCAAGAAGAGGAAAGTACTGTTATCCATTAAGACTGAAATGATCTTATTTGCTATTCATTTCTGTATACAATAGTTTGTCTTGATTTGTACATGGTGTTGGCCAATATCTAGAAAAGACATGACTGAAACTCGAGCTAAAAGAGCCTTTCCCCATTTGTGTATTTTTAGTACACAATGCTGCTTTTGGGCTTCTCAGCATTGGACGCCCCATGCCTTCATTCATAATTTCCTCTTACTATTTTCACATCATAAGACAACCATACTTATATGTGTGTTTGTGTGTAGAATCCTAAGTATATATGTATTTATACACTACAGCAGATATTGCCAGGTATACTTAGACACAAATATCACTATGTGTAGACAATTTAAGGCAGCCTGCTGCTCCCTTAACATGCCACTGATTTAATTATAATGAGGTTAATATTGTGTATATTGCTACTGTATAGATATAGGCAAATATAAGGTACTGGAAATCATTTTAGGCAGCTGTTGAACAGCAGTTATGGAACCCTTCCATGATTCACCATTAACCTGGTTAAAGTGAAGCCTCAATCTAAGTGAATAGAAATATTGCTTCTACTTTTGGTTGAAGACAATGTAAAAAATGCTTATTTATAAGTTTAATATAATACTGAAATTACAAAATAAAAAAGTCCCACGTAAAGTCATGTTATTTAGAACCTAACATCAGGATTAGTAGTTTTTATACTGAAGACTCCCCTGCTTAATCATATAGGCCAGGAAAGAAAAAGAAATGGAAAAAAAACACAAACATGATGAAGTGCTGGTTGAAGTGTGGAAAAGAATATTATTGTTCTTTTATTGTTTAAGAATGAAATCTAATTGGACAAAATCTAAAGGTTCTCAATCATGTTCCAGATCACGTCAAGTTGTATATTTTATCCTAAGACTTCAAATGTGATCAAGTATATAAACAGTAAGAAATGGGAATATGATATATCTGTGCAAGCAATTAGGAATAAATATTACCATTAAATGGAACGTACAACTAGTGGGAAATAGGACTCAACATTACGTTGACGAAAGTGTTTTACTGGGTGTTCATATCTAATTCAGGTGCCAAGTTAAACTGTTTTGTAGAAGGGAATTCACTTTGAAAACTGGTGTTTAAATAATAATGGAAAATCAATCCAACTTTTTCCAGCAAAATGTTTATGAAGAGAAACTGCCTTCTGGTTTCTCAAAGTGTGGCTGTTTTTTAAACTTGATTGATGTTAATGGGTGGCAAAGCACTGAGAGGCGCCTAAACTTTTTACATTTTTTGCAGGAAAGATTGAACTTCAAGCCCAGTGTTATGAATTTTTTCGTGGTTTATATATATATATATATATATATATATATATATATATAGAGAGAGAGAGAGAGAGAGAGAGAGAGAGTGAGAGAGAGATTTTTTCACTATGCATTAATATAACAAATTGCAATGTGGTCTTTATTTGGCAGAATTATAATTGTGACCACTAAAGTCTCAATTGTATAATCTGCTCTGTTGAAGAACTTTGAAGCAGAATGTTTTTAGAATGTAAACAAATAAATGCTGCCATTTTAAATGATTATATTCCATATTTTGTTGTTGGGGCAGGAATTTCTTGCCTTTCCTTCAGTGATTGTCACCTCTACTGAAAAAGTTGATCAATGATGTTGAACAAATAATAGGATTAAATAGAAATGGAACTTACAAAAGGATCACATCCAAAGGTGATAATTCAGGAACTTATATAAAGCAATGGATGTTCATAGATAAGAATAATTGCATGTGAATCTGTGAAGATCTGCTTTCTTCAGTCGGGCTTGATAAGGCTGTTGTGGCCAAACCCAGGTTCATTTGATCCCTTCACCAAGACAGCTAATGTCTCTAAAATGCCTGTGTTCAGTATTTAGTAATATAAACGCAGTCTCAGCATTATAATAATCAGGAACTGCTGTTATTGCTGTGGAAACTTCATAACAGGTTCAATGGGTGAATGTTTACACTTGAACTGATCACATTCTGTAACAGTCTGTGAGTCTTCTGGGTTTTGTATAAATTGCTAATACAGTCACTAACAATGTCTCATATGCAAGGCATCATAGCATCCAATCCAGTCAGACAGTGATAGCTTGTATCTTCTTTAAGGATCTTAATATATATCACATATTATAATTGTCAAACTACGATTAGTCATCACGTTTGTGAGCCTCGCATAGCGAGGCGAGCAGTTGAAGCACAGAAGTCTTCGGAGCTCGGAGTACTTAGCCGATGAGCGCCAAAGACGGTCATCGGCTGCGAGCATCGCGTAGCGAGCAGTTGAGGCATTGAAACTCGGAGCACTTAGGTGATGAGCGAGGCGAAGCGAGCAGTTGAGGCATTGAAACATGCAGGACTTAGGCAGAAATGGGCGCAAAAGGCACTCCTGCGAGCCTCGCAAAGCAAGGCGAGCCGTTGAGTCATTGAAAAACGCGGGACTTAGGCAGTAATGCGAGGCAAGCAGTTCAGATATTGAAGTACGCAGGACTTAGTCTCCAAGCAGTTAAGAAATGCAGGATTGCATTAGGCTGCAAGCAGTTGAGGAACGCGGGACTTAGAAAATAAAAACTGCAAGGCGCGGATCTTAGAATTTTTTTTTTTACGGCCAAAGTTAACGGCCAAACCGAACAAATTGAAACAAAAAAAACATTACACACAGCACGGAGGGACAGCTAGGATGTCTGTGAGTGAGGTTCCACGCGAATTTAAGCCGAATTTGCCGAGTTTCAGCACTTGAAAATCGGCTAAGCAAAAAAATTTATGGCGGACGAAAAAAATTAAAACGAGGCTGCACGACCCCGATCCGCGTAAAACACCGCCAGGCACGTAAGACTTTTACCCAGGTAGAAAATACACTATTATAGTAACACATAGACAATCGCCGCCATTTTACAACACTAACTTGCAACTAATAACATTACAAATCTAAAATGGCGCTTTACCCGACTAAACAGTTTGCCCTCACGCACGCAGCCTATTTATACTGCACACTTGGCACATTGCTGACACTTTCTCCTCAGGGCAGCAACAGTCCAAATGTACATTGTATGCTGCAGGAAAATCAAAGGAGATTGTTAGCTTTTCATGATATTGCTTAATGGATATGTTAATTAGAAATAGGTAAAGTATATTAATTTAGTAATTAATTAATTAATTATTATAAAAAAATATATATATAAAATAAAAAAAAATACGCTAAATAGCTTATTTTACACTGCTGTTACTTTATGAATACATTAATGCTTCACACTTCATATATTTATTCATTCCTAATTAATTATTAACATACATTAATTTAATAATTATTAATTAGTAATGGAAAATAAAAAATTATACTTTCCACTGCACTAAAAATGTTTTACATTTTACACTGCACTTGTATATCTGGATTACTGCTCATTTGCTGCAAGCGATAGGACTCTCAAAGCAGTTACATATTTAAATCACTTTATTATGCTCTGAGACCTGAAAACATGTTCGAATTTACAATGCACTAAAAAAATGGTATACTTAACACTGTACTTAGATATATCTGTCTTTGCGATGAGCGCCGAAGATGATCGTTGCAAAGCACGAAACTTGAAGGACACAAGGGGAGAGGCTCGTAATGAGAGCCGAAGGTGCTCAGAGGAGCAAAAGTACACAAGGGGAGAGGATCGCGATGAGGGCCGAAGGTCCTCAGAGGAGCAAAAGCTTTACATTGTGTCGCAAACAGCATAGCCATGGCTTCAAATTTTATTTCCCCCGTCATTTTTGACGGGCAAGTCGCTAGTATATATATATATTTATATATATATATATATATATATACAGTAATTTAGTAATTATTAATATATATTTATATATATACAGTGGATATAAAAAGTCTACACACCCCTGTTAAAATGTCAGGTTTCTGTGCTGTAAAAAAATGAGACAAAGATAAATCATTTCAGAACTTTTTCCACCTTTAATGTGACCTAAATTCTGTACAACTCAATTGAAAAACAAACTAAAATCTTTTAGGTGGAGGGAAGAAAAATAAAAAATAAAAATAATGTGGTTGCATAAGTCTGCACACCCTCTTATAATTGGGGATGTAGCTGTGTTCAGAATTAAGCAATCACATTCCAAATCGTGTTAAATAGGTGTCTGCATACACCTGCCATCATTTAAAGTGCCTCTGGTTAACCCCAAATACAGTTCAGCTGCTCTAGTTGGTCTTTCCTGAAAATTTCTTAGTCGCATCCCACAGCAACAGCCATGGTCCACAGAGAGCTTCCAAAGCATCAGAGGGATCTCATTGTTAAAAGGTATCAGTCAGGAGAAGGGTACAAAAGAATTTCCAAGGCATTAGATATACCATGGAACACAGTGAAGACAGTCATCATCAAGTGGAGAAAATATGGCACAACAGTGACATTACCAAGAACTGGAGATCCCTCCAAAATTGATGAAAAGACGAGAAGTAAACTGGTCTGGGAGGCTACCAAGAGGCCTACAGCAGCATTAAAGGAGCTGCAGGAATATCTGGCAAAAACTGTCTGTGTGGTACATGTGACAACAATCTCCCGTATTCTTCATATGTCTGGGCTATGGGGACAGTGGCAAGACGAAAGCCTTTTCTAAGAAGAAAAACATTTAAAGCCAGGCTATATTTTGCAAAAACACACCTGAAGTCTCCCAAAAGCATGTGGGAAAATGTGTTATGGTCTGATGAAACCAAGGTTGAACTTTTTGGCCATATTTCCAAAAGATATGTTTGGCGCAAAAACAACACTGCACATCACCAAAAGAACACCATACCCACAGTGAAGCATGGTGGTGGCAGCATCATGCTTTTGGCTGTTTTTCTTCAGCTGGAACTGGGGCCTTAGTTAAGATAGAGGGAATTATGAACCGTTCCAAATACCAGTCAATATTGGCACCAAACCTTCAGGCTTCTGCTAGAAAGCTGGACATGAAGAGGAACTTCATCTTTCAGCATGACAACGACCCAAAGCATACATCCAAATCAACAAAGGAATGGCTTCACCAGAAGAAGATTAAAGTTTTGAAATGGCCCAGCCAGAGCCCAGACCTGAACCCGATTGAAAATCTGTGGGGTGATCTGAAGAGGCACAGGAGATGCCCTCGCAATCTGACAGATTTGGAGTGTTTTTGCAAAGAGTGGGCAAATCTTGCCAAATCAAAATGTGCCATGCAGAGGCAGAAAGAGTGGAAATGAGGTAAATCCATATGGGGGAATAAACACAATATAGTATAGGAAACATATATGCATACTATATACACATATACATCAATAGATACATGAAAAACAGAGCACTGTAGTCCACAGTGATATTCCTCCTATTGGACAAACACCTCACTCAGAGTGCCAAGCCTGGTATAGTAAAATAAGATAAAATCACAAGAAATTGTGACAGCCTGTGTCACATAAAATGCATTGTTTACATAAACTACATTTGATGATGTGCATATATCTTCAAAATATGTTACCTTCTCTTTTCTTTAGGAACATTCACATACTTTATATATCTTCATGATATGTTACCTCCCTTTTCTTTAGGAGCATACACATATATCATGTATCTTCAAAATATGTTACCTTCTCTTTTCTTTAGGAGCATACACATACATCATATATCTTCAAAATATGTTGCCTTTCCTTTCCTTTGGAGCATACACATACTTTATATATATTCATGATATGTTACCTCCTTTTTCTTTAGGAGCATACACATACTTTATATATCTTCATTCAGAGCAGACTCTTACACCAAGCAGGATACCAACCGACTGATTACATAACTGACTCTCTCTGGCAGTTACTGACATCACATTCTACATTATTTAACTGTTCATGAACCAAACATGCAACATAACATGCATTCATTACCATACATAGGGTAATCAAAATAACATAACATATGGCATAACTATAATACATACTATAAAATTACTGAGCCCAAAGGGCGGTCAGGGGGATCTTAACAGGAACTTATATAAAGCAATGGATGTTCATAGATAAGAATAATTGCATGTGAAAAGTAATAATTAAACACAGTATTTATTTATTTATTCATTTTTATTTTTTTATTTTACTTTATTTTACTTTGTAAAAATATCTTTATCAAGACTAGTTATTCAAAGGACCATGCTATAATTATGGGACATTAGAACTATTTAAACTTTTGGAACAAGACTTACATTGTAAAATATTAACATTAGCATTTGTCAGTTTACTAAAATAATGCAATACATATAAACCTTTTTTCAGCCTGCTCGGGGCAATGCCAAATCTCGTTAACTTGCCAGTCTATTCCAGGGTCATTATGGCTGCTATAGTATAATATTCAAGGAACACGTACAATGTAAATGAATGTTGTATGCAAATGAGCCTGTTCATCAGGAGCTGCAGTCAGAATGATAGTATGAAGTGCAATAGGTTAGATACAGTCTAGAGCTCAGGGAATTTATTTTAAAGCATACAATGTGTTAAGCATTCGGTCCCCAATTTATCTTCCCTGCTTATGAGTTTAGGGGAAAAGCATAACTCAAGAGGCAGAGCGCTGAGGGACTTATAAAGCTTATGTTTTCTCCAGTATAAATTTATCTTAGAGCTTGGCATTATGAATCTTTCTTATCCCATAAGCAGAAAGGAAGCAGAGAATTTAATCTTTCCTTCTATAGCATCTGGACATAGAAGCTTACCATATTTATAATACATGGCCGTAAATTGCATGTATAGTATAGCTGAAGGTATCATCACTTTTGTTCATACCAGAATATGACAGTCTATTGATATCCTTTATTATAAACATCATAAATCACACCCACTGCTTATGGTTGGCATATCAGGATGCTCGCCTCAGTCCAGCAATAACGGACGATATATAGACTCTGATCTTCTATAATACACCTCTCGGTGTCAGTTGAAAACTGATGGGTATTCGAAAGTATTGTAAGATATTTTCAAATACTTTGTATGAATGAGCGATATGCTCACCTCCCTTAAAAATGCTCACCTATATTATATCTTGGAACATTTCCAGAGGAACAAGTGTTTCTGAAACCAGATGTATTTTTTATTATTATTTATGCAATTCACAAACAACTAAAGGAGGCAGCAGCTTGAGCAAAGTGTCCAAATATTATGTGAATAAAGTACAATTTTAATATGTACACACTAAAAACGCATGCATATTTCAGGACAGATACACTTTCGTCTTGAAACTTGGAGAAAACAGCTGAGAGAGACATTGTGGGAATGGATTAGCTTATTTTGCACTTGCAGGACCACTTATTCCATACTTTCTGTATTGTCTTTTAAATAAACAGTTATATAGAAAACCAAAAAAAATATTGACAGTTTTAAAATATTTCCCTTTCATAGGCAATAATTCTTTACTGCTGGGTTCCATGTTAATTTCTTAGTTGCTTCTCTCAACTGGTCAACTGGTAAACAAATTACCTTTCCATTAGTTCTACTGAAAACAATGGTAGGTTCAGCAACCACTTTCTGGCCCTCATTCAATTGCGATTTGGCCAATTGAATAGGGGTCTAAATAAGCACATAGCATATTTTTTTAAAATAAGTTTTTTGTTAGTGAAAACCTTGCTTTTGGATAGATGCTTACTAACTAAAAACTTCTTTAAAAAAAATAAGTTATGTGCTTATTTAGAGACCTATTCAATTGGCCAAATTACAATTGAATGAGGGCCTCTGTGTTCAAAGTCACCTCCTATCTGTTGAAGTAGGTAGAAAGCATCCAAAACTTGCAACATCATAATTGCAAATTGAAGTTAATAAATGAACGGCTGTATTTTTCTGAAACGATTTACCCTTTTTTAAATATATTTCTTTAAAACAATATATTTAACAGATAGAATTACAATGCTACTCTCCCTTAAAAAAAAGGGAATTGGTAAAGAAAGAGGGATTCCCACTCCAAATTGTACACAAAATGAGCTTACTCCATATCTCAAAGTATAATCTATTATGATATGTACAATATATATATATATATATATATATATATATATATATATATATATATATAAACAGAATTTGAGTAGATAAAGTAGAGATGGGGGAATGAAACAGCCTTTAAAAAAATAATTCTAAAAATATATGCAATCAAAGTGAAGAAATAAATAACCCCAAGCAACACTACAATGCAAGAGTAATCACAATGTGTTATAAAAAGCAAAAGGCTGAAGCACTGTACCATTCAGCCAGAAAGAATGCAATATGAAAAGATAATCCAAACCCCCCAAAATCAATAAAAAATAAACGCATTCTTTCTTATTTTTTTAAAGCAATAGTTTAGTTCCTTGAGGAACATTATGCATTTATATGTATCATTTAAAATCTCCTGCAGATTTTTAACCTGCTTCTTTTATTCATGTTATGACACAATAGTGATTTTATGGGTTTCAGTTTTGGGCTATATTAACAAGGTGAGAATATCCTCATTACTGAGATGAGACCTCTCTGCTTCCTATGTAATTCTATGATGCCTGTTAACTAAAGAGAAGTGTAATCAATCCAATTTGATAAAGAAGCTCCACATGATAACACAGGAATTTGACAAGTCACTTAATTAGTAAACAACATCCTATCTTAGCCACATGTCCCCTAGTTTCTGGTTCTAAACATTAACAAATATACAGGAAAATCTGGTAAATCAAACCATATCAGTGGGAGTTTATAAGTACTGACTGTCACAACCCAGATTTAAGAGGCTCACTATACCCATAATTCTCCTACTGTAGCTTATAGGAGCAATCTGTAGGCTGTGACTTTTTTTTATTCATCTCAGTCCCAGCATTTCAAATCAGATCCAAGCATCATTTAAGGAGAGACAGAGAAATCAGACCACACCATTTTTTAGTGCCCTTTTATTCTTCCTTGCATTTACAGATATCTCCAACACAACCCCAAAAGATTCACCTCCCCACGCCTTCTGACATTCTTTCCTGTGAGATATCTGATCTGATATGTTTTACAACCCCCAAAAGCAATACTAACTGCAGCTTTTATTACTGAGCACAGAGATAAAGCATCTGCCCAAACTTAGCTAGGCTTCCCCCCACCTGAAACAGCAAATTTCCAATTTGGTTTATTACTTTATGACACTCTAACAGGACTGCACATTCCATCAGGGTTACCCCTTCAAGTCCAGGCCATGACACAAAACTTTATACTGGGGAAAATTACACTGCACGCTCTAATAGTGTCAGATCTTAGCATATTCTTACCACATTCCGAACACTAAACATGTTAAACAATTATTATTACAGTCATACCAAAATAGTCCATGAGTTAAGGGCGGTGACAGTTCGATCTTGGGCCATACATGCCTTTGCTGGTGTGGTTCAGGGATCTCCCATCCTGGGCCCCATAAGTCAGTCATGACACTGACATAATTTATGGGGCTAAATACAGAAGTAAAAGTGAATACAAAATGCAGGCAAGATGACAAAATACATACTGGCATGGAAGAAAGGGAATTGATTATCATACTACTTTTGCGAGAGCTTGCAATCTAAGTGGGTGTAGAGGGTGTTAGAGAGATGGAGACGGAATTACTTGACGGTAGTCTGATTAGGTGCAGGATCCATGGAAAGTGCCTTACAGAAGAGTTCATTTCATGGATATTGGTGCGTATAGTTCAAGTATAGCTTGCCTTAATAGATGAGTTCCTAAAGTATTTTAAGTTATGATTAGAAGGCAGGATGTAGAGTGGAGGTAGCATACAAGATGTCTTAGAGACAGGGCTGGTATGAACTAAAGATGGTGAATAAAGGAATAAGAGAGCAAAGGCAAGCCCTCAAAAATAACATACATTTTTTTTTATCTGATCTCCAAGACAGCTGTTAAATTTATATTATTAAAACAACAAAAAAACACAAAATGATCTAGCCTTCTGGCTGGACACCTGGAAGGTAAGAACCATGACTCAGGGCCTTACAGAAAATCTGTGTAACATCAGTAATGTCTGGAAGATGGCCATCATTAACATTGAGCTAAGTAGACTGCAGTTGTATATCCAGAAAACAAGACCAACTTTTTCTGGGTTCTATAATAAACATAGCATTGCCATCAGTAAGGTCCCTTCCCATGAGACGCTATTCATTCTTGGCAACCACAACTGGCGAATTTGGCTTGGACAGTTCGGAAATAAAAACTGACAACGCAGAGACCCTGGCAATATACTTCACTAAACTCTCTAAAGGAAAATGCAGCACGTCGACACCAAACATGCCTGTGTACCCTCTTTGCATCCATAAGGTCACACACACACATTGCTCTGTATCATATACATCAGTTAGTGACCCCCAACCATGGGTGTAGGAGCCAAAGAAAATCTGGGCGGGGATATTGCATATAGTATAAAAATACCACATAACTCCTTCTCTACACATAAACATACACACTGAAAAATCTGTGGGGGATTTGTCAACCCTCACCCCCCCCACCTCAGTTCCCACACCCATGCCCCCAACATTATTTATTGAGGCCTACCATACATTAACATTGCACCATCATGTCATATTACAGACTGGGGGCCTCATTCTATTATCGGCCGCAGCCGCTGCGGGGCCGCAAGGACCGGCCGCAAGCTTTCCGGCTATTCTATTCCCCTCCGGCTGGGGGTTTCCGGCAGGCTTGCGCCCGGCGCCTTGCTATCTCTTGCGGCCGATCGCGCCGGAGGAAAGCCTTTGATCTAAAACGGCCGCAAGGAAATCGTCCGTAAGAAAAGCCTGGTTGCGATTCTATTGCTCCGGGAACCCTCTCTGCAAGGCTAAAAACGAGCCGCAGCTTACTTGCAGCAAACAGGTCCCGCTAGCACCAATTAAGCACATAAAATAGCTCAAATAAAGCCATCTTGCACTTTGAGTAGACTATAAAGTGATTTTAGGTGTTAGAAAAAATAGCACATAATTACCCTATACTCAAATCCGTAAAATATTTTTTTTTTAATATACGTAAAATATACATGTAAAAAGTCCAGAGTGCTTGGAGCACCTCAGACACGCCCACGCAGCAGCCGGAAAATAAACAGTTAATTTGAAATCGGGTTTGGGCTGATGTGCAAGCTTGAGAGGGGGTTACTTTTAATCCTCATGTACCCCAATATGATCCCTAGCATTTACAGAGCTGTACAGTGCAGGCTTGAATTTATTTTTGCGTTTTTAGATTTCTGCGCTTACGGCCGGTTCCAAGATATGCGGCCGGCCGTAAGAGGAGATCCTTGCGGGGCCGTATAATAGAATCGCGAGTTAACAGAACCCCCGCAAGGAATCGCAGCCTTACGGCCGATTTACGGCCGATAATAGAATGAGGCCCTGGGATTATGAATAACCATGATTCAAATCAGGTTTTCCCCAAAGGGCCCACACAGTACACAGTCCCCCAAAAGTTCAGTGGTGTGGTCCTTCCTGGGCATGACAGTTTGTATTAAGGTGGACATCCAACCAAGTTGATTCTTTCATTCCAGAAAGGAAGCAATATCACACATTGATACTTGAAAAGACTTTGCCATGCCCAAATGACATTGATATCGGCAAGAGATGGGAACATCTACGTGGTACTATCTACAACACTGCAATATCCACATATAGTAAGAAGAAATTCAAGACTAGTGACTGGTTTGAAGCCAACACTGTTCAGATAACACCCCTGATTAAAAAGCCAGGTGCTGGCTGCATACATATCCTCATTGCGAGGCTCTGCTCTGCTATTTGTATTTTTTATATATATTTTTTTAATAATAATTAATTAATTAATTATTTAAATAATACATTAATATACTTTACCTATTTCTAATGAATATATCCAGTAATCAATATCCTGAAAAGCTTCGTATTTTTTCAACCTTGTTTTCTTTTTTTTTCCGAAGTCCCGCTTTCCTTTGCAAAGTGTTATGGGCCGTGTGGAGTATAAATAGGCTGCGTGCGTGAGGCCAAACTGTTCGTTGAGTTTGTTAAAGCGGCATTTTAGAATAGTAATGTTATTATTTGCAAGTCAGTAAAATGGCTATGATTGTCTATGTGTTATGCAGCTCTTGAGCATTTTCCGTGTTTCCTAATAGTGTATTTTGTACCTCGTACGTTCCTGGGTAAAAGTCTTATGTGCCTGGCGGTGTTTTGCGTGGTTATGGGTCGTGTAGCCTTATTTTCGTTTTTTTCAGCCGCCATTTTTTTATTTGTCGCTTAGGCAATTTTTGAGTGCCGAAACTTTTTGGTTTAAATTTGCATGCAACCTCACTCCCAGATGTCCTGGCTGTCCCCCTGTGTTGTGTGTGATGTTTTAATAGGTTTTTATTTATTTTCTTTGTGTTGTTTTTGGATGTGCGCGTTTCGGCCTTTAAATTCGTATTTTTTGGACCGCTTTCCTTTGTAAAGTGTTACGGGCCGTAATTTTCCCCCATACTTTTTCAAACTGCTACGGGTCTCGCATTTTTCCTCGCGATTTTTTCAAGCTGCTACAGGTCTCGCATTGTGAATTGTATAATTGAGATTTCTGTTGATCTGTAGTCTGTTGATCTGTAGTTGCAGCTGTGTAGTTGTTGGTGGGCTTGCTGCAAGACCCCGCAAGCCTTAGCAACAACCCACAATGCTCACAACTATGTATGTGATGCTAACATTGTCACTGTGATTGTAATTTCAAATATATCGGCATTTCCCTCATAAGTACTGTGGGAAAGCTGATTGTACAATTTGTGCTGAAAAAGGCTCCATATTCTTGCAGAGATTGTCTACCCATAGTCTCTGTTTTTGTGTTCAGAGCTGAACAGTCTACCATTAACATAGATTTCTCTATAAGACAACGGCAGGAAAAGTGTAGAAAATAGATGAAACTTTTATATATCACCTTAATTGATCTGAAAAAGGCATTTAGCTTCATCGATAGAAGAGGTCTGTTCATGATTCTGGCAAAGACTGGCTGTCCCCCAAATCTGCTACCATTGTACATGAAGGAAGCATATCCAAACCCTTAGTATCTTCTTTGCAGGTCTACTCAATCATGGCTTCAGAACTGCCACACATGGTATCTTACTCTGCAAGAGAACAGACAGCAACCTATTTAAACAGTTGAGGCTTTGAACGAAATGCAGGGTTTGTATAAAGCATCTCAGGTAGTTTCTTTTTGCTGAAGATGCACTTAAGAGGAACTGCCGTTGCTCATGATTCAATCTGTGAACGCATGCACCAAATTTGGCCTGATAATCAGCCTGATCATGGGCCAAAACCTGGGTAACAAGCTATCTGTCAGCATACTGGACTAGAAGTGAGATTCGTCCATGAGTTTCAGTACCTAGGCTCTACAATATCGACCATCTTAACACTTGAACCAAGATCAAAAGCTACCACAACATTTTCCAGGCTGTCAAACAGAGTATGGGCTAACAATAAGCTCACTGTACACACTAAGGTACAGGTTAACTCAGCCTATGTTTAGAGCACAGTGTGGTTGTGCCAGTGAAACATGGACTTTGTGTTCAAAACAAGAGCAGTGTCTCATTTTATTCCACATGCCTGAAATGCATACTCAGCATCTTTGCAAGACAAGACTCCCAATAGCGCACTGCTTGAAAGGGTGGGCACCACCTTCACTTGCATAAACTGGCTAGGACATGTTTTGCGCATTGGGGATGGCCAAATACCTAAAGATCTTCTCTTTGGATAACTGATGTCTAGACAGAGGGTGAGAGGATGACCTAAATTGTGCTACAAATATATTTGCAAGCATGACCTGCATGAGTTTGAAGCAAGAAGTGAAAGAAGCTCTTGTCAGGTATGAAACAACTTTGATGAATAATGCAGACGATAAAAGAGCCAATGAAGAAGATCAAAGCCCAATATATCAGACCGCCCTATACCTACTGCTGATCATCATGTGAAAAGAGTGTCACTCCCGTATAGGGTTGAACAACCACAGAAAGCGCTGCTTTGATCAATCCAATTTGGGAGCAAACCCTCAAGATCAACCAATGCCTACAAATTTCTAACTGCCAACTTTCATAAAAATATAATAATTGTTATTTAAGAAGTAATGTGTTTTACTGCTGTGTTGTAATATTAAATCTTCATACTGATCAACCAGTACAATGCTTACATGTGATAAACTCCAAATAGTTATCTATAATATGAATATTTCTATAGCAATCACCCAGTCATGTTTGTACTGCATTGTAAAACTAGCTATTGATTACATTTACAGGTAAGATAATTTCTTTCTAGTCATATTCTTCTAGTGGGATTCAAAAAGAAACTAAAATATCAGACTTGTAGTACACAGGGATAAAGACTTTAAAATCCCTTCAAGCACTATTATGTGTTTAGAGAGACAGACAGCACGTACTAAAAATCCATGAAAGCTATTTCTCTTGGTTTAAGGCTAATTAAAGTGTGTGAGTGACAGCAGCGATGACACTGTGCTTGTGGCAACATTTCCATTACCTGCTTTTCTCTTCAATCCACTTTGTTTTCTACTGCAAGATATTTCACACCCTTCCATACTATTGTTTATTTACAGTTCAACCGTGGGGAACGATACATATTAAAGCACTCTCACACGTAGGTACATTTTTTTTGTTTCAAAATGTAAAGACAGCACAACAAAAAGAAAGTCCTTATCATTCACAAGTTCTAATAAATAGTGAGGCAAGAGGCTTAAATCAATGACAGCTGAATGTGGGCGCTCCTATGAGCTGCTCTACAGTAGAAGACAAAAGACACTGGAAATTATTGCATAAAATGTATGATCCAATATTTTATTCATCACTGTATAATTTAGTTGCATGAGCTTTCCTTAGCCTTGATTTCATGGCTGGTGTACTCGGGTTGATTGTTAAGTAGGAGCTCAGAAGTCCTCATAGCGTTTGTGATCATATAACGTTGTAATGACTAGCTGTCACAAAGATGTATGGTGTCCTTTCCAGAAGTGAACGTAAACAAATGAGGGGGACAGTGGTATTTCTTTGATCCCTTAATTAGAACTGTGATAAGACAGAGCTAACATTGTGATATATTCTATCCCTTCAGTAGAAAGGCTGAGGCAATGGGACGCTATGCTAAATATATAGTTTGATAAATATGTGCTGCAAATATGTGCATATCTTCCTATATGTACATACTGTAACTCTTAGTATTCCTCAACCACTGCACTGCTAATAGTATATAATTCATACAATGAAATAATATATATATATATATATATATATATATATATATACCAGCGACTTGCCCATCAAAAATGACTGAGCAATAACATTTGAATGTTGTTTGCCACAAAATATCTAGCTTTTTTTACTCTGAGGACCTTCGGCGCTCATTGCGAGCCTTGCACTGAGCGCCTTCGGTGTAGTTTTGCTCCTCTGAGCACCTTCGTCGCTCATCACAAAGACAGATACATATGTCTATATTTTTTTTAAATAATTATCAATTAATTAGTTACTTAATAAGTTAATATACTTTACCTATTTCTAATTAATATATCCAGCAACCAATATCATGAAGAGCTAACAATCTGTTTTTATTTTCCTGCAGCATACAATGTACAGTGGGACTGTTGCTGCCCTGAGGAGAAAGTGTCATCAATGTCCCAACTGTGCATTAGAAATAGGCTGCGTGCGCGAGGGCAAAGCGTTGGTTTAGTTGTGTAAAGTGCCATTTAAGATTTGTAATGTTATTAGTTGCAAGTTAGTGTTGTAAAATGGCGTCATTTGTGTATGTGTGACGTGGCTCGCAAACCTGTTTCGTCCTTTCTAATAGTGTAGTTTGTACCTCGTACGTTCCTGGGTAAAAGTTGTGCACGGAGTTGTGCACGGTTTGGGGTCGTGTAGCCTCAATTTCATTTTTTTGGTCCGCCATTTTTTTTTTGCGCTTAGCCGCTTTTCAAGTGCCGAAACTATGCAAATTAAAGCTTAATTTTGCGTGCAACCTCACTCCCAGACTGTCCCCCAGTGCTGTGTGTGATGTTTTTTTTGTATTTTATTTTTCGTGTTTTTCGATTTGCCCAGGTCCGGTCATTATCTTCGTATTTTTCCGACCTCGTATGTTTTTTTTCTAAATCCTGCGTCTCGTCATTTTTTTTTTTTAAGTCCTGCGTTTGTCAACTGCTTTCAGCCTAAGGCAATCCCGAGTTTCCTATGTGCTTGGAGGATCCAGTGTGTTTCAATGCCTACATTGCTCGCCTCGCTTTGCAAGGCTCGCAGGCGATGAGCTCCTTTGGCGCTCATCGCCTAAGTGCTCAGAGGTTCAATGCCTCCACTGCTCACCTCGCTTTGCTATGCAAATTCAGCTTTATTTTGCGTGCAACCTCACTCCCAGACGTCCTGGCTGTCCCCCAGTGCTGTGTGTGATGGTTTTTTTTGTATTTTATTTTTCGTGTTTTTCGATTTGCCCAGGTCCGGTCGTTAACTTCGTATTTTTCCGACCTCGTATGTTTTTTTCTAAGTCCTGCGTCTCGTAATTTTTTTTTTTTAAGTCCTGCGTTCGTCAACTGCTTGCAGCCTAAGGCAATCCCGAGTTTCCTATGTGCTTGGAGGATCCAGTGTGTTTCAATGCCTACATTGCTCGCCTCGCTTTGCAAGGCTCGCAGGCGATGAGCTCCTTTGGCGCTCATCGCCTAAGTGCTCAGAGGTTCAATGCCTTCACTGCTCGCCTCGCTTTGCAGGGCGAGCAGCCGATGATAGCCTTTGCCGCTCATCGCCTAAGTCGTACGCACGACGCAAAGAGTGACAACGTCTCGCAGTTCGACAATTATAATATGTGATATATTAGAGTATATAATACAGACTATGGACTACATTTATGAACATAAGTTGTTTTTTTTCTTTGTTTTTTTCGTTTTGTTTTGTCTTCTCATCTCTTTTTTTCACCACTGTATCAATTCTCCAATCTTTCTAATTGAACCACTTGACAGGGTAACGGTTCTCTCTGTCAGTAGGGAGAACGGGCACTGCAGGGGGACAAGAGTAACCTTGATATAACAGGGGTTCCATCATATATTATATGAAGATCACAAAACCAAGTCAGGCACGTGGATGCTTGATCGAGAGCACTTTTAGAAAAGAAACATATTAACTGAAATCTGATGAGGATGCACCCCCATTATGGTCGGGGTGGCTTTCTGCACCACACTTGTGCTTTGATCTTCACTTTAGGATAAATTTGTGCTTATGTCTTGTGTTTACATTAATGTACAGTTTGTTATTTTGCTCTTTTTTTTTTTGCAAAAATTTTGATAAAAATAATGGAAGTCTTGTTTTGGACATTATATCAACTTTTGTTTTATGGTATTGTAGATCAATTTAGTAAAGTCACACTAAAGTTTCTCAGTGGTTTAGCTAAAAAGCACAATGCTGATATTGCAGTACTTTGTTTTTGTATTTGAACAAAAAAGCAGGAACATAATCAAAAATAGCTTTTCCACCAACAAATATGTCCTAATGCAGCTATTTATTTTATGCCATATGTCTGTTATAAAAACACAATTTATGTATTTGTTTCACAATTACAAAAAAAAACAGTTTGCAGAGGATTATAACACTAACTTTGTAATGGATGGATCATGATTAAATACTTGTTAAATTGCTTTTAATTATGTTCTAATATATTAATTGAATTTTAGTTTACATAATAAATATGCATGAATTTCAATTAAAAGGAGTGTGCTGCAATGTTTGAGCTTGTAAATTAAATTGTTCTAAATTGTTTACATAATGAGTCCAATAAAGTGTACTGATCATGTAAAAATAAAACATAAAGGTGGGGGCACTGTTTTGAAAAACATACATTCTCTGTTACAGATACCCTAGAGAACCGCAAGACACTAGTATTAGCATAAATAATTTGCATATAAAATAAAAACTGCCAAAGATATATGGGATTTACTAATAATGGCTCTGAAGAGCTGTAATAGATTACTGTGAAGAGTGTTGCTGTGATAGACTGTATTAACTAAGATAAATGTATACAAATTAGGTTTTCTAGTATCAGTAAGAATTCCATACCTGACAAGTCAGACAAACATGTCAATATTACACTTTTAAGCACATTTTCTGGTAATAGGACATTAAAGGATCACTGTGCAGTGAAAACATATATGCTTGAAAACGTGAGTATAATTAAGAGAGGCGAAAGGCTAGCTTTTAATTAGAAAACAAAAAAAATCTAATGCCTCTGCTGGACCCTAGAGGCATCCATGATACTTTAGTGAAAGTTGTTTGCGTGTGTTAAAGGGTAGTTAATTTTCTGGAGAGTAATGCGTGCATCCTTGTGGACCTGTTGAGAGGGAAGGTTTGTGGTGTCAATTGTAATCAGGTCCAGTTATCTAACAAAGGCTCCTGAAATCTCACTGTTTCTTCCTCTACCAACTCTCACCCCACTGATGACCTAGCTCTCAGGAAGCAAAGACAAATTTAATTTTTCTATTCAGATTTTCTCTAAAAGTGATATTTTCCATGGCTTATACAGCTGGTAATTATTGTTAGTTTGTTACATAATTAACAAATATTTTTTTTCTTGAACTACAGTGGTCCTTTAAAAAAAAAGGACTGCTCTCCTTACTAATGATTTGAACATTGGTTTGTTTACTATGCAGCCATTTTGCTATTAACATTCCTCCATTAATAGCAAGGTATGTACACACAAAAAAATCTGCAGACCATCACTGATACACTCCCACAAATAGCATAATTGTCTGAAAATAATAATAAGAATTTTTGCTTTTCTATTGTTATTAACATATTCATAATTTACCTAATTATCACCTCAATATCACAATAATTTGCAAACAATCACAATAAACAGATTTAATTATTTTTGCAGGCCAGATAATGTGGAGCATGCTCTGTTAAACAAGGGGGGTTATGGGTACAGTCCCATAACCCTGCTTCTCCAAAGTGAGTATACTCACCTGCATATATAGTTGTGCTGATCGTGATTGTCTGCATACTGTTGTCCAAAAGACAAAGAAGAAGGCAGTGCATGAGTATAGCAGTGGCCATGATTGAGGGGAACTATGGGACCTTTCCTGTTTTCTGCCTGCCAGCAGCGCCTGTCAGCAGCCCCTAGATGGCAATATTTTATTCAATTTCCTAGGGTTAAGGTTAGAATTATCATTAGATTTATGGGCTAGGGTCAGGGATAGATTTAGCAGTTAGCGATTAGGGTTTAGGGTTAGATTTAGGGATTAGGTTTTAGGTTTAGATTTATGGGTTAGGGATTATGGTTAGGGTTATATTTAGGGTTTAGGGTTATGCTTTGATTTAGAGTTAGGGTCAGAATAGTGGCAGATGATAAGCTTTACACTAACAAGAAACTGAAGAAAATCTCCACCATACAGAAAACAGGAAAGATCTGAACTATGTTTTTAAATTATGTTTTTCTTGCTAACGATTTGCTCTATTGTTGTCTGCACCTGTATTTTTAATATTAATTAATGGTGAACTAAAAAAATAGATTTAACTTGAAAGGCGTTTACGCCAGCCCTTTAAAAAACATATGTTGTTGGTTATATAAAATACATCACAAAGATATTTCTATGACTCATAACTTTGTGGGACATTGATTGCAGTAATACATTTATTTGAATATAGATATGAATATAGATATGGACATGAGCGACATGACAGTAATCTCCTGAAAAGACATTTCAAACTACAAGATGTATAACTTAATTTTATTTTTCACAGGCTCCTGTGACATTTATTAGATTATTCGAGCTATGAAACATCTCGGCATCCACATGTCGCTTTTCACTAAATTGTTTGTGGCCCTCCTTCCAGCGTTCAAAATAACAAGGCATTTAATTAGAATGTGGGGTGAGAATAATCTGCAGAGATATCCTGCAGCAAGGCTGCATTTCCATTCTTCATAACTGCAATTGTAGCTTGCTTGTCAGACTTGGTAACGGTAACCATGGTGATGGTCACTAAGGGTGTCAACCTTCCCAGGACAATTACTGCATTGTTGTGCGTTTTGTTGCTCAAACGGTATACTCAGAGCATACAAATATCCATTTATTTGCATTTATATATTGAAGTATAACTCATAAAGCCTTTTGCAAAAAGGTAAAACAAAAATCCCTCAATGCTTGTTAAAGGGACATGGAACACAATTCCTTTCCCCATGCATTTGAAAGAGCCTGGTTTAATCATTTAAGTTACGTAAAACTGTTTAAATTTCATTAAAACTAACAGGAAATGCATAGAGCATATGTATGCTTGTGTATTTAATTAGCAGACAAATATGAGTTACTAGCGAATTGCCCGTCAAAAAATGACGGCAATCAAATCGTAAGGTAGCTAATGCTGTTTGGTGTGTAATAGTAAAATATATAATATATGAATAAATGAATATACTTTACCTATTTTGAAGCATTGTGTTGAAGAGCTGACAATCTGTTTTCATGTTGCTGCAGAATTAGTGGTGTGGAGCTGCTGTGTAAGCGTGATGAATGTGTGCAGTGTAAGAGGGTGAGTGTGCGAGACGAAACCGTTAGCGTAGTGGTGTACTTCCGCATTGGCGTAAAATGGCGGTTATCTGTGTTATGCGTCTTTGCGGATTATCCGTCGGCGCTTCGTGGTGTTTTCCGAGTCTCGTGTGTTGTTTTGCAAGTGTGTTGTGGTGTTTTACGTGTTGAGAGTGCTGTAGCCTCGTTTTCGTTTTTTTCGTCGGCCATTTTTTCTCTCGCTTAGCGATTTCATTAGTGTCTAAAGTGTTTTATTTTTGTTTAAATGAAGGTGTAACTTGTTTTTTTGAGGTGCTGGATGGTTCCTCTTGCTGTAGGTAAGTTTTTTATGTGTGTGGTGTGTGTATTTATTGTGTTTGAAATGTTTGTATGTCGGCGTGTTGTGTCCAATGTTTGCGAGGTCGTAATGTCTGGTAACGTGTCTCGTATGGTGTTTGCGTGTGTAGCCTCGTTTTCGTTTTGTTCGGCGGCCATTTTTTCTGTCGCATATCAAATTTTTTATTGTCCAAACTCTTTTATTTTGATTGAAACGAAGGTGTAAGTTGCATTTTTGAGGTCCTGGATGCTCCCTGTTGCTGTAGGTAAGTTTTTTATATATGTGCTGTGTGTATGTAGTGTGTTTTTAATTTTGTAATGTTCGCGAGTTGCGTCCGAGTGTTGCGAGGCCGTAATGTGTGTGAACGTGTGTGGTATGTTGTTTGCAAGTGTCGTAATGTGTGTGTCGTGTTATTTGCGTTGCGACGTGAAGTTTGCGAGGGTCGCAGTTGCTGGCATGGAACGCCATCGGCGCTCCATGCCAGCAACTGTATATATATATATATATATATATATATATATATATATATATATATATATATATATATATAAATAAATATATATATATATATATATATATGTCCCAGTGCACATTTTGTTGTATATATGTATTTTTTTTATTAGTTTATGGCCTCCAGCCCATGATGCCATGTCCCCCCAGGCTAAGCCTTCATGTCCCCCAAGGCCAGGCCTCCATGGGCCCGATCAGTCAGATCTATCACTATCAGTCAGACCCATCAGACTACTTACATTCATCAAAGCTGTTCAATTATCCACCACTATGCATCTCCTGCCTGTGCGTTTTTCTGCAGAGGCAGGGACTTCCTGAATGACTTTGCATGCATGTGACGTAATTTTGAAACTCCCTTCCTCTGCAGAAAATGTGCAGGCAGGGGAGACATGGCGGAGGTGAATTGAAATGCTCCAATGAATGTAAGTAGTCGGATGGGTTTAATGGGGCATGGAGTTCTGCTCCCTCTCTCCAGCGGCGGGGTATTGTGGGGAGGAGGTGGCTGCTCCATCCCAACAACTGAGGCCCTTGCCCGCAGCCCTTGCTACGCGAGGGCCGCGGGCTCGCTATGCGAGCCCGAAAGCGTGAGCAACAGCCCGTACGCTCACAACTATATATGTGACTAGCGAATTGCCCGTCAAAAAATGACGGCAATGAAATTGTAAGGTAGCTAATGCTGTTTAGTGTGTAATAATGAAATATATAATACATTAATAAATGAATATACTTTACCTATTTTAAAGCATTGTGTGGAAGAGATGTGAATGTGTTTTGATGTTGCTGCAGCATTAGTGGTGTGGATCTGCTGTGTAAGCGTGCTGAATGTGATGAAATTGTAAGGTAGCTAATGCTGTTTAGTGTGTAATAATGAAATATATAATACATTAATAAATGAATATACTTTACCTATTTTAAAGCATTGTGTGGAAGAGCTGTGAATGTGTTTTGATGTTGCTGCAGCATTAGTGGTGTGGATCTGCTGTGTAAGCGTGCTGAATGTGTGCAGTGTAACACTGTGCGTGCGCGAGACCAAACCGTTAGCGTAGTCGTCTACTTCCGCATTGGCGAGAAATGGCGAGTAATGTGTGTTATACGTTTGTATCGGAATATCCGTAGGTGTTTTGTGGTGTTTTGCGAGTTTCTTGTGGTGTTTTGCGAGTTTAGAGTGCTGTAGCCTCGTTTTCGTTTTGTTCGGCGGCCATTTTTTCTGTCGCTTCGTTTTTTTTTTAGTGTCTAAACTGTTTTATTTGAAGTAAAATCGAGGTGTAAGTTGTATTTTTGAGGTGCTGGGTGCTCCCTCTTGGTGTAGGTAAGTTTTTTATGTATGTGGTGTGTGTATGTATTGTGTTTGACATTTTCTAATGTTCGCGAGTTGCGTCCGAGTGTTGCGAGTCCGTAATGTGTGTGAACGTGTGTCGTATGTTGTTTGCGAGTGTCGTAATGTGTGTGTCGTACTGTTTGGGTTGCGAGGTGAAGTTTGCGAGGGTCGCAGTTGCTGGCAAGGAGCGCCTTCGGCGCTCCATGCCAGCAACTGCGGCCCTCGCTTTGCGAGGTCCTCAGGTGCTGGCATGGAGCGCCTACGGCGCTCCATGCCAGCAACTGAGGCCCTCGCTTCGCGAGGGTCCTCAGTTGCTGGCATGGAGCGCCTTCGGCGCTCCATGCCAGCAACTGAGACCCTCGGGCAGTGCCCTCGCTTCGCGAGGGCACTGCCCGAGGGTCTCAGTTGCTGGCAAGGAGCGCCTTCGGCTTCGCGAGGGCCGCGACTCGCGTAGCGAGCCCGCGGCCCTCGCTTCGCGAGGGCCGCGGGCTCGCTACGCGAGCCCGCAGCGTTAGCAACAACTCGTACGCTCACAACTATATATGTGATATATTGTAGCTATATTACTACTCATTGGATGACAGGGGCAAACCCCCAGATCAGTAAAACATTTGAATCTGATTTTTTGTCTGCTTTGAAAGCTTCATTGGAAAAAAAGAGAACACACAGAGGTACATTATCAAGTATTCAATGCAACAAAGAATAAAAAACATTCAACGTCCTTTTCATCTAACTGACCCCATCATAACACTGCAGTGACCAAGAAACTTTTTCTTATTTGCTACATAATCTCAAGTTTATTTGATCTGAATATCTGTGGGAAACGTTATTTAACATATGCTTGAGGACAGTATTTGGACTTTTCCCTGTATGTGTGCGCGCAGAGTGTGAACGATGCGGTTGAACTAATGGTGAAAAAGAGGTAGTGCAGGCAAAAAATGACCCCCCCTCTCCGACATGGTGCAATTTGACGGCGCTGAATCAACCTCAAGGCCATCGCTATGTTCCGTGCAGGCACTCGGCCCTTGAGGGCCTCGGGCGCGCCTCTCATAGCTCAAGGCCTTTTTTGTTGGCGTGCCTTATGCGCTACGTCGGAATCATTTTTTGCCTGCACTATCTCTTCTGCACTACACTCTGTGCGCACACATACAGGGAAAGGACCCAGTATTTATTAAATATACTGGATCTTTCCTATGTGCTGACCTTCATCAGTGGCGGCCATCTTCATCCTGGATCTTTCCTATTAGCTAACCGCCGACATTGGTGTTGCAAGATTATAGTGAATGTTTTGTTAATGTAAAGCTTATTATCTGCCAGTACCCTAACCCCTAACCCTAAAGCCAAACCCCAACCGTACGCTCTAACCCTAAACACAAACCCTAACCGTATCCCCTAAAGCTTTAGCTTCCACATGCCACCGTGCATACAAAGTCCGCTCCAGTCTCAGGAAGTTGATCAGCAGAAACCAAAAGTAGTAAATCCAACTACAGCATATCTGCCTATTTTCAAGAGTAGTTCTTTGAAAGAGTATATTTTAATAAATAATTTTAGTACTCATTGAACCCCATTGTTTTCTATGTTTGATAAATATGTCACATATGCTAACTCATTAGCTTCCCCTTTTCAGCTAGCTTAATCTTTAATATTACACACTCTAAACATGTCATAGTATTCAGTGTATTACAAGATGAGGGAATAGTTAAAATAGAAAAACAAGGAATACTATTTTCAGTGTGTTCCCTGTTCTGCAGCTGCTGAAGTGTTACTCCTTTTCATTAGGAATTGATTTATGCTTTTTTATGGTGCCAGTCAAGCATGTTGGCATTACATGACTACAAATTACTTCTCATTAACCATTGCTTCAGCAGGGCTTAATGTTAAGTGTCAAGAGTGAGCATGCCTTTTCTATTGTTCCGGATAATTATGAATGTATTTATTTTTTAGCCAGTTCCCTAATCGATTCCAAACAAAGTGCTCCGGCTTTCAGTTTTCTCCTTGTTTGTATTGTTGTTCTGGGGCAGAAAGGTACAGGAAAACAAAATCCATAACTTCTCTTCCTATTGCACTCTTCTAGCTTTTCAGCTCTTATATGCTCTGCACTGACCCAGTCATTGCATTGTGATTACTCTGCTGTCTCCTCCTCACAAAGCTCTCAAGTTGTGAAGGTCAGAAACCTGTCCGTGAAAAGAATAGCTAATTTTGTCCATAAGCTATGCGTCTATTTCTCTGACTGTTGCACTCCTCATGTTTTTTAACGAGAGGCAATGCGGAATAATGAAATCATTTTTTTAATATTAATCTGAAGACTGGAGGATAATATAATGTCATTTTTAATAGATATATCAAATAATAAGAGGTAGAGGTTCTTCTAAGTAAATAACATTTTAATTCCAGATGAATATTTACAAAGAATAGTCCATCTGAATTTCCCTGCTTACTATAGTCATATCGATTTCTCTATCTTTCAGACAGCAATCAAGGAAATGTAGGGTAGTTAAACCTTCTAACTGCACCCATAAGGGTTTCACGATGCACTTTCGTCCATGTTACATAAGGACAGGTCATATTATTGAGTACAAAGGATACATGAAGGGTAAATTATCACGGAGGTATTTGTGATCCTATAGTGATAACTAGATTGGGATTACAATGTTGATTACAAAAGACTAGGTGTCACCACTATGACCAGTGTATTATAAATTGAAAGCTGCAGTGTACAACAAATGCTAAATGGCCATTATTATTATTATTATTATTATTATTATCATCATATTTTTTTTAAAAACACCAACAAATACTGAAGAGCTAAGTACAGGGGATACAGTGAATACATAAGACAAACGTGGCAAAAGTTATACACTGCCCTGCTCTCATAAGAGCTTACAATCTATCTGGGTTAAAGTATTAGAGATAAAAGTGAAGATGATTACTTGTTGGTTGCCTGGCATGGAAGCAGGATTCAAGCACAGTAGGCAGACACCATCTTTTTTTGAATGGTTGATATTAGGGAACACGTTAGTAGCAGGACCGGATTAAGACCTTTAGAGGCAGAAGCACTTAAAAGATTTTGCTGCCCACATATATATCTAATTCAAAATATAAATAATAATAAACCTTTACAATGTGTATCATTAACCCCCATTATTACTATATTATTATTATTATTATTATTATTATATGTATGTCATTGTTTCATTGTAGTTTTGCATGGTAAATCCAACAATAAGCATGTGCTTATTTTGTTTAATAGTTAATCCAGCCCTGGTTAGTAGGCATATCTGGCTAGAGAAGTGTGACAGACTTAGGGCCTCATTCTATTAAGGGCCGTAAGAGCTGCTATGCCGCAAGGGGAAGCCTCAGGCTACGTCGCTATTCAATTCGCGGCCTCCAGGCGGCTTACAGACGTAAAACTGCGGCTGCTTGCGATTAGCTTACTTCTGTCAATGCCTTTGATATTACGCTGCCTCAAGATTTACGACCGCAAAAAAGCCTGGGTCGCTATTCAAATGCTATGCAAAGACTTCCGTCAAGGCTGTAATTCGCTAAAACCGAGCCGCAGCTTACTTACATCAAAGAGGTCCCGCAATGCTCTTACTTACATATCGTAGCAGTAATTAAGCACATAAAAAAGACAGGTGTTGCTATTAATCCTCATGTACCCCATTATGGTGCCTAAAATTTACAGTGCTTTACAGTGATGTTTTGAATTTATATTTGCATTTACAGTTTTCTGACTTTGCTGCCTTAAAACACGATTTACGGGTGAGCGGGAAATGCTTGCGGGCGATTGCATAGTTTGTGAGCGGCTGAAAGGGAGGCCTCCTTGCTGTGCTGTCCATTTGATTAGCAGTGTAGCTGTAGCACTACGCAGGGCTGTAAGCTGGCCGCAAGGAATCGCAGCTTTGCGGCCATTTTACAACCGTTAATAGAATGAGGCCCTTAAGGTCAGAGATTTGTGACTCTCCTATAATTTCAACAAGTGAAATAATCCAGTGGCTTTATATACAGTCTAATATATCTTGTTTCTTTTTAAACATTGTCCTTGTGTGATTTATGTTTGTTGTAACTTGTTTTTAAATGTATTAATACAGTATGTTGTTACGTACTGCCACTTCCTTTGAGTCTGGGGCTCCAAGAAAGTGGATAATACATATGTTGTATCATTATATTTTAGAGGTTGTAATACTTGGTGAATTTTTATTGTGGTTACCAGTTCTGAGAGCTCCATGACACTTTGAAGCAGACTATTTCAACATATACTGAGTCTGGAGTTAGCCTGGTAGGCAAACATCTTTTTGTGGCAACCAAGTACAGAAAGCAGATCCTTGTGTTCCTGAAGCTGAGGTCTGGGTGCTGTGATTCCTGAGTGGCAGCAAATGTACCATAGATAATCCTGTGATCCCTGGTTCTGTTACAAACTGGAGACAGCAGTTGGACAGCACTGTTAACGGACTACAGTAGATGGAAGTATGGCAGAGTATGAGGAGATGGGTCTTTCCCCGGAGATGAAAACCAACCTGTTAACAGCAGTAATGCAGAAGGTGGACAAACACTGAGGTGATCCTGACAAGCCAGAGATGCCCGAATCATTGCTAGTGAGGAATGGTGGTGGTTTACAAAAGTTTTAAGGTCTTTGATGAGGTTACTTGGGACATTCAGGACTTTGAACTGCAGTTCAAGCTGCATGAGATTGACTTCAGTTACTGAATCACAATATTGTTGAGCCAGTTGAATGGGAGAGCTAGCACTATTTACAGATTCATACAGAGCCATTTCTATGGACCAACCTGGGGACTACTAGGAGGTCAAGAGAGTATTACCTGCCCATTATGTCATTGCACCAGAGACTTACTTTGCCACTTTCGTAAGTGGGTATACTTACTTTGAGCTGGTTTGGATGCTCAGACATGATTGTGAGTGGTGGTGGAAGGGATTGGAGATCCAAACTCTGGCACAGACATAGTAGATTTTGTAGCAGTTATATCGAATGTGCCCAGCTCCCTCCCATGAGAGAATGCCTACACGATCATCACACTGTTACAGCTGAAACAACAGACAATTTGGCAGATGAATATCACAAGACTCAGGGAGTGCATGAAGCTGTTTCAGCCTCAGGAGGGAACAAAAATAGTACCCAACCCCCTAGCCCTGCACAGAGGGCTACATAACCCACATACAGACCTGCTCAACAGTCTTTCATTGCCCCACCAGAGCCAGCAGAAGAACGTTTGCCTATACCTACTAAGGAAAGAGGTGGCTGAATTGATGCAGGAGCCTCATTGTGTTGCATGCTATCATCCAGGGCACTTCAAAAAGGGCTTTCCTCAGGGGAAGAGTAAAGGCCCTGCTCCTGCTTCTTGTTATATATATATATTATTTAAATGAATGGGTAAGGGGCCCCAGTAGAAAGAAGATCCTGAGTAGTTTCATGTTGGCTCCCACAGGATAGGGTGGCAGGAGCAAGCACCACTGTGCAGCTGTTACTGGGAGACACTAGGAGGAGGCATAGCCAGTCAGTGATTGTTGATAGGAAGGTAACAGAAGGCTACAGGAACTTGTATAAATCCATTCTGATTTATTGAAACCCTCTGCCCCGCTGAGAAAGACTGTTAATGTGGTCAAGGCAGGGGGCCAGAAACACTCTATTAAAATGGCCATGGTGCAAATGGATTTGGGAAATCAGCATGGCATCAATGAATTGGGATTAATAACAGATCCCAGCTGTTGTATTGCTGAGCAACGACTTGGAGTGCAAGTATGTGCTCTTCGTCACCAGGAGTCAAGCTGCCAAGGAAGGAGGAACCCCTGGGTCAGAGCCAGGCATGATGAGTACTCTATCTACCTTGCAGGGGAGTGAGCTTTGGGCTATCCCAGCAGAATCAAAAAGTGCATTACAGTTACACCCTGTATTATCTGGGCCAAGGGCTAAAGCTGTGTCAGACGAGGAGGGTCTAAGTGGGGCTAGTAAAAGTGGGAGAAGGGGTTTTATATAGGGTGAGCAACCTTTTGAGGGCAGTAAGACACTTTATGGTTCTTTCACTGAGTGGCCACAGACATTATTGAACCACAAGCCAAACCTAGTGGATCTGGCAAATGCTACAAACACAGTGTTGTGGATTATGTCACACAATATCCACAAGCAGTATCCCTTTACAAGACCATAACAGAAGCTGTAACTGATACACTGATAACCATAGTGAAATCATGTGTAATACAGGCATTCTGTTTATGTCTCAACTGACCCATCAGTTGTGGCAACATTGTGAGGCTAAGCACTTGTGTTTCTTCCCCTATCATCCCCAAACCATTAAGCTCTGTCAGAGGTTCAATTTGACCCAAACATCATCATTAGGGCCTTTGTATACCAAGAAGGATTGGGAGAAGTTGATTACTGAGGCACATCAAGGTAAAGAGAAGATGGCGTAGGTTCTCCCCTTTTGAGCTTCTGATTGTCCATCAGGTTAGAGGTCCCTTGGGCCTGCTTAGGATGTTTTGGGAAGTGGACTATAGTCAAGTGGAAAACCCCATTGTAAGGGAGTTACTGCCAGGACAGAAGGACTTAGTATTGTTGCCAAATCCTCAGAACAAGATTCAAACCTATTTTGAGGGGCCTCACACTATTATTAAGAAGCTTAGTGATACCACTAATATCACGCTGAAATCCTATCAGAGCAGTGATATCCCTGTGATGGCAATATGTCAGGTTACCGAAGATAATCTTGAGCTGGGGGTTCTTCCTGGCTTATTACCCTCCAAGGAACCAATCCCCAGCAGTCCCCCTAGTCCCCAAGTTTACTCAATTCTTGTCTGGGTGTTGAGATTCTTGTGTGGCAGTTTAGTTGCTAACATTAGCACCAAATCTCTAATATTTGATCCAGTGAGTACTAGTTCCGTTACAACGAGTTTTCGAAAAGGCCAAACAGCAGGCCAAAAAATGAGAGTATTATTCAAAGACTTATCTTGCAAGAATGTTTTTTTTAAAGTTTCAGCATTCTTTTAAAAGTATGAGCCCATTTCAATATCAATATAAGATGTTTTTAGATATTTTGCTTGCATGATGCGTTTAATAGTTCTTGATTAATTTGAAGCAGCGCTAGTAAAAGTATAATTCTTGATTATCACACTTTGCTTTTATTAATAAATCTTTTTTATTATCTAAATATTTTATTAATTATGATTTAGAATCTATTGAAAGATAATGCAAACATAATACTCTGTTGTGTTCACTTCAACAACTGAAAAAGCAAAGCATTAAATGTAGGTAATGGAAGGATACAAATTTATGTAATCACTGCATCTGTTTTTCATTTTTTTAACTACCTATTATGTCAAATTACATCTTAGCAACAATAAAAAGAAATCATTGTGCTCCTACATCATTGCATATAATTTTGTGTTTATATTCAAATCACCAGTATAAAGAGAGTTATAAACAGCACTGCAACTGGATAACTACCAAGTAAAAAAAAAGTAGAATCATTGTTGGCTGAACTTAGGGTATCTAAGTCGAATAATTAAGCTTGTTTTTTTGTGACTAATTAAAATGTTACAGCTATTCATATTGTAAAAAAAACAGCTATGAGTCTCATCATGCTGGTGAGATTTTTTTTTAGTTTTGGCCAAGATGCCACATGCTGATAAAAGCATCCATCCTTTATCGGACATCTCTCCTTTCCACCTTGCTTATCCCCAGCTGTCAGTGAAATTGTCTTTGTTGCTTTTACAACATAGGCAACTTGACAGAGATGAGAAATTGCATGAAGCACATCAATCCAGATCAAATGATGTAAAAGGAAACAGAGCAGAGGTTATGATATTATACACAGAAAGACAACAACATCTGACTATGGGCATTGCCATGGGTGAAATGTTACACTCCTATATCAAATGGCTAAATAATTGAATACAGAAATTAAGTCTACTTGACAGTTGGCTGATTTTTTTATTTTATTTCAATTTTGATGGTTGTTTGGAAGTTAGAAGTGTGTGTATGCTCATATTCATATATATGGTATATACTCTTTTATTTATTAAAGCATATGAATAAAATGTCATTGATATACTGTATTTATTACTGGTTTATAATTGCTATCTATTC
This sequence comes from Discoglossus pictus, assembly GCA_027410445.1. Lineage (NCBI taxonomy): Eukaryota > Metazoa > Chordata > Amphibia > Anura > Alytidae > Discoglossus > Discoglossus pictus. The sequence goes on from CM050167.1 coordinate 182,915,654, forward strand.
ACCATCTTCATCCCAATTCCTCTTTTAATGCAACATGAAAGTCACCCGATAGAAGTTAGAAAAGCATGTGGGAAAAATGCTTTTCTTTTTTAAAATTGCATCGCAGTTATCTGCACTGCATTGCCAGCTTCTAAAATTATTGGTTTTAGGCCATTCTTGAAATCCAAGCTCTGGAAGAATACCTAATGAGCTGCACCAGCAATTGGAGTCCTGGGATACATTTTTCGTCCAACTAATTTTTGTTTTGTTTTAAAAGAAAATAAAAATGACTATTTATTACAGCATACCATTTGTTGCAACATTAACATGAAAGTAGTTTCATATATATAATATGCCACTGAATGTTTTGTTTTATCTATGCAATTAATTTTTCAGATTAAAATTTTATAAACTAATATGTTAGTCCCTTTTAAATGCATGTTGAGTGGCATGCAAATTCTTAGTGGCACTAAGCAACTTATAATATAAAATGAAGAAATTTGTGTTTTCATATTTGGTGGAATGGATATGTTGCTTATTGAGAAATACTATTGAATCCAATGGACTGCAACACTATGTTTTATAAATGTTACAGCTCTGCCTTTGTATTTAAATAATACATTTTATTTTACAGAAATTCATTATAAATGCAGATTTGTATAGGATGGGTTCAGGAATTATATAAGCAATAATTTAAAAATGACAATATCTTGAGTTAATTCTTGGTCAATTTCCAAATAAACAACTTTTCCATATGATTTTCCACCCTCTATCTGGTGAAGCAGAGTGTATATGGCGAATTAAGATTATGTTGGAGAATATAATACAGTAATAAATACAGTTGCTCTTCAGTGCCAATTTCAGTGCATGTAACATGGCAATCACTACAGTGGAGAGTAAGAAAGTGGATGGAAAATGAGTGCCAATGTCCTCATTTGAATACAATCAACTTGATGATTACCTTGATGGGGGCTGCTGCAATCACTGCTCCTCAAAGCCATACTTTGTAATTCTTCTCCAGTCTATTTAAAAGACCTGATGAGATAAAATATTATACAAGGTTAAGATAACTTAATGTTGAAACTTTGGAAATAAAAATGTTTTACATAATTTAGGACCTTTTGATTTACTCTAACGACGGTGTGTTCGGGCACTTTTGTAATTGAGTTATGGAGCTTTGCGAAGAAATCACCTATTCTCTCTACTGGCCATTTCTGATACAGTCAAATACATTTTTCAAAATGCAATCCTAAATTTTCCTTAGATTCACTAAGCTTTACAGAGATTGTGATGGCAATTTTTCCCATAGAAAACACACCTTAAGACTTGGTTGTAAAGCACTTCAACTACAAGCATATGGGTGGCTTCAGTGTCCCTTTAAACATCAGTGTCCCTTTAAACATCAAGTTTTAAGTCAAGTGAGTTAACATTTACTGACCTTTTAACACAAAGGTATTCCCTTAGTATATCTGCATTCTTCTATTGCTTATTATTTATTGGGATGCCATTCCATGATTTTTATAAGTGGTCTAAATATATACATATACAAATATTGAACCCAGCCTCCTATTCTAGCATTTATCGAGTTAAATATGCATTTATATTGTATACTGATTATTAAAAATGTATCATGCCCTCTTATGTACTCACCTGCAATATACACTACTGCGTTATTTAGTTAAGTGATTGTATGTAGCTATACATATTTGTTTTAACTATAGTTTTTAAAGGATAATTAAATACTGGGTAACTTTTATAAAATAAATATGCAATGTACCCTCAAAGGTTAAGCACTGTGAAATAAATTGTAGGATTGTATTGATCTTCCTACACAGCCTTAAACCAAGAATAATTGTATAAAGTAAACTGGAAATCCCATAAAGTAAAATTAAAAGCGTAGCTTATTCCCATGCTAATCCTGTTGTATTGTATTAACAGAGAAAAGGTTAGCATCAAATGAGCAAATTGCCTTATTGTTTGTTGCCCTTTCAACTTTTGTTTCCTATATATAGATATTGTTGTACGCTTCATAAAGAATGCCACGAATGTTTGAAAATATATATTTGAAAATTTGAAGTCTGATTTAGAGCATAATTATTCACAAAAAAAGTCATACAGCTAGATTTTAATTAGAAAAAAATAAAATATGATGCTTCTGCAGGTCCCTGGTGGGATCTATAATACATTGTATGAATGAGAGGAATATTTATATTTCTGGAGAGCTATGGTCGCATTAAATGATGCATGGTAGCTGCTTCCAGGCCTGTGATTGGGAATGTGTGTGGTATCAATTTCAATATTATCCTATTATAAAAAATGGATCTAGACTTCTGCTTGTTTTCTCCTCCCCCATCCTTCCCTCCACTGAAAACACCCCTGATCATTCAGCTTTTCAAATATTCAGATCTTTTCTAAAAAAGTTATTCCTATGCCTTACACGTCTGCTTATATTGTTAGTTTGGTATATACTTCAAAAACAGTTTTTTTTTGTATTGTACAGAAGTGGTCCTTTAAACAGTTATCGAGGGGACAGGAATACAATACCTATTCTTGACCTCCAAGTTGCCAGCCTCCTCTTATTGTGGGGAGGGGAATACAATTCCTATCCTTGACCTCCACGTTGCCAGCCTTCTCTTATTGTGGGGAGGGGAATACAATACCTATTCTTAACCTCCAAGTTGCCAGCCTCCTCTTATTGTGGGGAGGGGAATACAATACCTATTCTTGACCTCCAAGTTGCCAGCCTCCTCTTATCGTGGGGAGGGGAATACAATACCTATTCTTGACCTTTAAGTTGCCAGCCTCCTATTATTGTGGGGAGGGGAATACAATACCTATTCTTGACCTCCAAGTTGCCAGCCTCCTCTTATCGTGGGGAGGGGAATACAATACCTATTCTTGACCTTTAAGTTGCCAGCCTCCTATTATTGTGGGGAGGGGAATACAATACCTATTCTTGACCTCCAAGTTCCTAGCCTCCTATTATTGTGGGGAGGGAATTACAATACCTATTCTTGACCTCCAATTGCCAGCCTCCTATTATTGTGGGGAGGGGAATACAATACCTATTCTTGACCTTCAAGTTGCCGCCCCCCTGTTGCTCTCGTACTGATGACCTCATGTATATTTAATATCAATAAACCATAAACTCTAAAGTTGTGTTTGTGTATTAATGGTAAAAAAATGTGATCATTTTCATCCTTACTTATTATTTTAATGTGTCAGGGTTGTAGTTATCTGTGGCCATTTTAGTTGAAACTGCTTTCCCAACATAGCTTTTGATATATCTGTTTAAAAGTAAATAAGGTTACGTTAAAGACTTATAATTGTAAGTAAGGTCCACTCATCAAATAATCCTGTGGTTTGTCCTGTCATTTGTTTTATATGCTCATATCTGCAGTGGTACTGTACCCAGTGGGTCTGATCATTGGTAACCCTGTACTGAAGAGCCTTCCAAACTGTGTGTCGCGACACGTTAGTGCGTCGGCTGCAACGTATAGGTGTGCTGCTCGAACCAATTTATGTATTTGTTCGTATCTGTTATAAGGGGTTAGTTCAACCTCTAGTTTGAATTACTGTGTCACAAAATGATGCATGTGTAAAAAGTGTGTCACCAACATACAAAGTTTGAAAAGCGCTGCTGTACTGATTTCGAGTCATTAGAATGGAGAAATAAGATCAAGGTGAAGAGGAGAGATCCTATGACCATAACACTATTTTTTTATAGGTTAGTTTTATGAGACTTTATTTTTATTCTAATTAACAAGCACTGGCAAAATAGATAATGTTACTTATATTTTAAGTTCATAACACATTTTGCTATAATAAAAATGATGTAATTATGTCAAGAAACATTTACTCAGAGGCACTATAAAAGAAATGAAAGATGAAGTATGGTTAAATCGATCTTCCTAAACAGTCTCATCCAGATATCAAGAATACATTTATATCACAAAAGGCAAATCCCACAAAGTAAAGTAAAAAGCACAGCTTATTCACTTGTGTTAATCCTCTTGTACTTGTAATAGTGTAGAAGATGTTGGCACTAAAGGAATACTATGTTAATTCAGTCTAATGCTCCAGCAAACATGAAAGTATAGTTCAGCATAATGCAATCTTAAAGTGGAAGTTCCACCTAAATTATAGTTTTAAATATATTAAAGTATTAAAAGGAGGAAAGTATTTTTCAGAAAAAGAGTTAGGCAGTAGTTTGAGGAATAATGTGTGAAATTACAGGTTAGGGAGCTAGAACAGCAAAGGAGCAATGCCAGCTATATATAAATATGTATATACTGTATATATATATATATATATATATATATATATATATATATATATAGTAAAAACAATGAATAGTACATTGGTGATTCTTTTTGAATGTCTAAAAAATTAGTTAATAAACTTGATCCTGCTCAAATTTCTCGGAAATACAGTTGATGCACTCTGGGAAAACTGGGTGGCGGCATGCAAATGAGACCACAATGCACGCTCACTCTGTTAATCCATAACCACCATATACATGGCTCCTTTTAAGCTTATGCTTACTGTATTTCACAGTTTTAGGCATAGCAACGGATGTATTATTCACAAACCATTCACCCCACACTGATGATCGGCAGTAACCGTGAAACAATTCTGTATGTGGATAAGTGGCCTGGTTTGTGAATAATCCATCGGTTGCTATGCCTAAAACGGTGAAATACAGTAAACATAAGCTTAAAAGGAGCCATGTATATAGTGGTTATGGATTAACAGAGTTAGTGTGCATTGCGGTCTCATTTGCATGCCCCCTCTCAGTTTACCTAGGGCCTCATTCTATTAGCGGCCGTAATAGCGGGGGTTCTGTTAACTCGCGATTCTATTATACGGCCCCGCAAGGATCTCCGCTTACGGCCGGCCGCATATCTTGGAACCGGCCGTAAGCTCTGAAATCTAAAAACGCAAAAATAAATTCAAGCCTGCACTGTACAGCTCTGTAAATGCTAGGGATCATATTGGGGGACATGAGGATTAAAAGTAACCCACTCTCAAGCTTGCACATCAGCCCAAACCCGAGTTCAAATTAACTGTTTATTTTCCGGCTGCGGCGTGGGTATGTCTGAGGTGCTCCAAGCCCTATGGACTTTTTACATGGATATTTTACGGATATTAAAAATAAAATATTTTACGGATTTGAGTATAGGATAATTATGTGCTATTTTTTCTAACACCTAAAATCCCTTTATAGTCTTCTCAAAGTGCAGGATGGCTTTATTTGAGCTATTTTATGTGCTTAATTGGTGCTAGCGGGACCTCTTTCCTGCAAGTAAGCAGCGGCTCGTTTTTAGCCTTGCAGAGAGGGTTCCCGGAGCAATTGAATTGCAAATAGGAATTTCTTACGGCCGAAACTCTTGCGGCCGTTTTAGATCAAAGGCTTTCCTCCGGCGCGAGCGGCCGCAAGAGATAGCAAGCCTGCCGGAGCCCCCGGCCAGAAGGGAATAGAATAGCCGAATAGCTTGCGGCCGGTCCTTGCGGCCCCGCAACGGCTGCGGCCGCTAATAGAATGAGGCCCATAGTGTGTATTCAAATAGAATCACTATTTTACTATTCATTGTTTGTACTACTGTACTCTGTAAGGTGGAGGGCTTTTATCACTCTTCAGCCCACCATATGTGAAACAATTTATAGATATAGTTTACCGCAACAATCATTCGATTTATGGTGGGCAAAAAAGCATCCGAAACCTGCCAGTGTACATTAGTACAGTAAACAAATAGTACATTTGTGTTCACATTTGAACGTCTAAAACAAGTTGAAAAAACTTGCTTCATGCTCAGAATGCAGTTATTACAATGCATTCTGGGAACCTGAGCAGGGACATCCAAACGTGCCCACAATGGTTTCCCTCTTGTTATCCATAACCAGTTCAAATATATATACAGTAAATTCCCCGTTATCCAGCTCCTACGGGGACTCTCTATTGCTGGATATGCGTAGTTTCCCGTTAATCCCTGAATTGAAGGGTCTAATCGATCCTTAAACACCCCAAAACCCCTCAAAATGTTAGCACCCAAACTGGGCCATTTAGGCCCAGAAAAAATAATTAGAAAAAAAGTTAGCATTTTTTTTTTTGCAGTCTCGGACTCCGGATAGTGCTGGTTATGCCGGTTTAGCGGGAGTAAATTTAAAATGGGGAATTGATGCCGGTGCCGATTGCTTGAAAGTGCTGGATGGTTAGGTGCCGGATAATTGTGAGTTTACTGTATATATAATATAGGGGTGGGGTACACAAATCTGAAAAGGAGTCCATCACTTGCCACCTCTCACAAACAGGCTTCCTACACTCACATGTTCAGTCTCCAAAAGTAAAGTTTAAGCATGTAGCAGCAATATAATATGGAAATGCATATATTCTAGGGTAGCTTCAAAATCCAAACTTCACAGCTCTCGCTCTCTATTTTAATCTACATCTACCAGGAACATGTCAACTCTATTACATTTCAAGTGAATATCTTCACCAGGCTCAACAATGTTCTGCATTGCAATAATGTGCCATTATAAAGACTATGCAAAGCTTCTCTAGTAATTCTTGAGGTTTTAGTTTTTACTATAATAAGCAGACCTACTGTGGATTTTTATAAAATGTTAAACGCACATAATGAATATAGCACAAATCATTTTATAAGAACTGAAAAGAAAGCTCTTCAATTCCAAAAGTCATTTGAATGGAATAGCAAATTGCTCTCAGTTATTTATACTTTTTTGTACCTGGGAATGTTTAGCAGAGAATTAAGATAAGACAAAATTCACATGAGATAAAACAAAACTTTGCACATGTTCTCGGAATTGCCAACTGCTCTAACAATGCAGTGTTTCCTACCCTTTGGCATAGTTTTAACTTTGTGCTAAACATGGGGTCTAAACATGGGTGTAGGAGCCAAAGAAAATCCAGGGGAGGGAGGGGGGGTACTGCATACAGTATAAGAATACCACACAACTGTTTCCCCCTACTCCCATGGGAATAAACATCTGGTATGGCAGCTGCATATTTGTGTTTTAAGATAACCAGAATCTACATTTTAATGAAAATAAGCCATATGTATGGCTGTTTCATTAGAGTGATTGATGCTTAAGCAATATTTGTAATTAGTTTTCAGATATCTTGTTTGTATACACTTTTATACAAACATGTTATTATTATTATGTTATCAAGCTCTTCATAAAGCACATACAAATAAATTAAAGGCATATCTCAGTTTCCTGGATTATGAATGCATTTGGTAGAGGAGACCCAGTAGTGTATGAAAACATTTTTTTGCATGAAAAAAAACTAAAACAAACTGAGTTTGCAAGCCGCAGCTTTTGTGAGTTGACCCCCCTGAAAATCCCTGCTAAAAATAGTATACAATTCATATTTTGTTTTGGCCAATCACAGGCAGCTAAACATTTAAATATAATGTTACAATCAGTGATGGCAGTTTATGCAGGAAGGAATCATGGGATATGTAGTCTCCTAGTAAAAGGAAGTAGAAGTCAGACACTGATCTGTAGATGTCTGCTTTGAGCTGTTGCTGGCTTGAAGATTAGTGAAGGGTTACAATCTGTACCCAAAGCAGTGTTTGTACCCTATATAAGCAGCTCTGGGAGTGTGGGAAACAAGGTTTATTTTTAAACAGAATAAATCTGTATCACATATATAGTTGTGGATCTTTGAACTGTTCGTAACGTTTGTGATGTTAGTCACGCAGTTGCGACCTCGCAAAGCGAGGCAAGCCAGCGGCGCCGTCACACATGCGAGCCTCTTGAAGCGAGGTGAAGCAGCCGCGCAGCACTTAGGCTGCAATGAGCGCTCATTACAGCAAGCTTCGCCATCACACATGCGAGCCTCGAGAAGCGAGGCGAAGCAGCTGCGCAGCACTTAGGCTGCAATGAGCGCCGAATGTGCTCATTACAGCCAGCATCGCCATCACACATGCAAACCTCACAAAGCAAGGCGCAGCAGCGGCGCAGCACTGTTCAAGAGAGTAAATCTAAAAACCCACAAAAAAAAAACATGTACAAAAAATTATAACACACTCACACACAGCACAGGGAGAGACACAGGAAGCCTGGGAGTGAGGTTGCAAGCGAATTACACCCATATTTGGCATTTTTCGTCACTCCAATATCGCCTAAGCAAGGGAAAAAATGGTGGATGAAAAAGCATGCAAAACTTACAAAATACACAACGCTGAAGACATTAAAACTTACACCAACAACGCCGGGCACGCGGGACTTTAAAAATAAGACCAACGACAGTCACTGAGGTCCGCGCAAACAATCAGCAGACACACAGAGGACAAAGACACAGGAAAGGGGCAGAGGGGAGATGGTGAAAAGAGACACATGGCATTCCCAAGCACTAAACTTGCAGGTTAACGAACCTTCAATGAGCGCCGAAGGTGCTCAGAGGACCAAAAGCCTCACATTGTTTGGCAAAGAGCATTGCCCGCCTTACAATTGTAATCCCGTCATTTTTGACGGGCAAGTTCCTAGTGTGTATATAATGTTTACTCAATGTAAATGTGTGTGTCTGATATAAGCAGCATGTGTTAGATTAGAAAAAAGGTAAATTAGATATACAGTACCTTTAATACTGTAGAGATACCAGGACACACATCTACAGACAGACTATTACACCATGTACAATGTATAATTTTCTTTTAGAGCATGGCTACTACTAATGATTTGGTTTTTAGACTTACAGGTGGAAATTTATCTAGATCCCCCAAAAATTAAAATGTACTCTTTTTATATAAAATAGAGCAATAATTGCAGAGCATACAACAAATGTATATTTGCATTGTTTACTCTTCAAACAATACCACACAATGGTTGTCATGATGAACTATGAAGGGCGAGTGTATAATTTTGCCTAACTCCTCTGGTGACCACTGAGCTAAATTTATAGTGAAATATTAAACTTTTTTTTAATAGGATACCTATCCTCTTTTTCTATACATTACACGCCTATTACTTTTGAATGCTTTGGCAAGCTCCTGTTTATTTTATGTCCTGCAGTGGAGTGGATTTACTAAGCATTGTTGAAAAGAACAGTAACAGATCAGTCCATAGCAGCCCTTTCCAACAGCCCCCATCACAGTATTCACCAAGAATAATTTATACAAATTAGGTTTGCCATCGTAGAGAGTGCCACTGTCAGCATGAAGCAGAATTTGATTATGTAGATCTAGATATTCACCTCTGGATATGAATAAAATATATAAATTGTTAGTTATGCATCACAAAGAGACACTCGATAAACAGCAACATTTTATAATATATAAGTTACTTGAAACAGCAGCCAGCAGGGTGAAAGCTAAAAAAGAAGAGACAAAAAACAAGTAAAGAAAACAAAGAACTTCCTTCCTGTAAGTGCGAACAAATTCATATCACATAATATAATTGTCAAACTATGAGACGTTGTCACGCTTTGCGTGGTGTGAACAATTCAGGCGATGAGCGCCAAAGGTGCTCATTTCCTGTCAGTCTTGTGAAACGAGCAGTGGAGGCAATGAAACACACAGGACTTAGCCAGAAAGGAGTGCCAAAGATGCTGCTGCGAGCCTTGCGAAGTGAGGCGAGCTGATCACACATTTAAACACTTTGCCTCCAAACAATTAGGAAACGCGGGATCGCCTTAGGCTGCAAGCAGTTGACGAACGAGGCGGGACTTAGAAAAATAAATACGAGATAGGAAAAATGCGAAGTTAGCAGCAGAACCCCGCACAGGGGAACAGCCAGGACGTCTGGGAGGGAGGTGGAACTCAAAGATCTGCTAAGCGAGAAAAAAATGGAGGCCAAACAAAATGAAAACGAGGCTATACGACCTTGTACCACTTTTACGCAGGAACGTAAGAGGTACAAAATACACTATTACAAAGGACAGCAAATGCTTGCGAATCGCGTAACACATAGACAAACTATGCAATTTTACAACCCTAGCTTGCAACTAACAACATTAGGCATCTAAAGTAGCGCTTTACACAAATAAAGCAGCGGTTTGCCCTCGCGCACGCTGCCTATTTCTAGTGCACAGTTGGGACATTCATAACACTATCTCCTCAGGCCAGCAACAGTCCAACTGGGCATTATATGCTGCAGGACAATAAAAAGAGATTGTTACCTCTTCAGACTATTAATTGTTACATATATTAATTAGAAAAAGGGAAACTATATTAATTTGTTATTCAATTAATTCATTAATTAGTATTCAAAAAAATAGAGAGAGGAGCCAAAGGACACGCGAGGAGAGGTTCGCAATGAGCGCCAAAGGTCCTTAGAGTATATAAAAAGCTTAACATTGTGTGCCAAACGGCATCGCCATGGCTTCAAATTTTATTCACTGTCATTTTTTGACGGGCAAGTCGCTAGTACATATATAAACAATACTCTAAACTGTACAGTGCCATCTACAGCTCGAGAGCAGAGTGTATACATATTATGCAGTGCATGCTGTTGTATTTCCCAACATAAATATTATGCAAAATATCTACAATTGCATAAATATGTATATTTTTATATGCAGCTGTTTAGTAGATCTACTAGTGTATGAAGATGGCCTGCCAATGGTTCTTCCTGTTCCATGCTTGAGTGTACAGCTGTAATTTCAGGAGCAACTTTTATTTCTGTATTAGTTATTTGAATTATAGTGAATATATTAAAATATTCCTTTTCCGGAATATATGCTACTAAGCTTTAAAAAAAACCTTTAACAACTTTTTTTTTAAAATAGAACTATCATTCCTTTCTACATGCAACAGGTTGATAACAGATACATCCTAAAAGGTTATTTTCAAAATGAATTTTACCAGCACTATAATGTGTAATGTTAGGATTACAGATGTAGTCAGTTTATTCTAGGTTTTGGTTCTTATTTTACATTTAGGCAACAATGCCCAATATTTATTTATATTTATTTAATTAATGGTTAATACCTTTAGCAATACCACTATTTTGCAACATGGCTACTGGTAATTTCACACTGAAATCCAATATTTTGTTGCCAGTGTGGACAATAAAAAATAAAGAATTGATAATAAAATGTAAATAGGTTAGGAGAAAAGTTACTGATGATCACAAGGCTCCAGTGCCAAGGGGATGAATTAGAAATTGTGCAGGTTTTGACTTGGTCGTAATACTATCTGCAGTTTTGTTCACTTTAAAAATGGCTTGTTTCCACCTGAAAATGTATAATGCAAAACAATTAAGGTTTCAATCTGCTTTTGGCTGATTTCACTGTTCTAGTGTTTTTCTCTTATTCGGAGTCCATTATAAATATCTATATCTGCAATGGTCAAGGGAACACTTAAAGTGAAATAGTTCAGTTCCTACAAATAGAAATATCTTTCTTTTTTGTTTACAAGTAGAAAAAAAAGAAAAGATGAACAGAACAACACTATAAGGAATAAGTAGAAAGGGATTATTATGGCTGCAAAATGTATTGTATGGTAGCATTTATAGTGTAGAAACAAAAATACATTATTTGTCTTAGATTTCATGAACCAGCCCAACATTATTCATTGTGGGCAATACCTTTCTAACACCAATGCACTTCGTCCATGAGTAGGCGACTGTAGTTTAATTATATTTGAATTCTGGTCATACAATTTAATTTACATTTATTACATTTACATCTGCCCCTGGGAAAGCTGCTCCCTGTGATATGGAAAGCAAGTATCTTATAATTACTTTGCTAGCCTTATAAATATGCCAAGCTTTTGCATAGCGGATTATATTTATAAGAGCCACATCTCCATTTAGCTAAATGGCCATCAGCCATTTTGTATCATGTGCCACACAGTTGACATTGGGTTTTAAAAGGTTAATATGTGAAATGAGCTTATTTCAAAGTGGTCTGATACATTCTGCAAAGCCTTAGTCTCACCAAAGCCATACATAAGCAAAGTACTTTATATAATAGTAATATTTCAGTAGTTCAGGAAAAAATAACATGTTTTTAAAGCATCTAAAACTACCAACATGAACATAAAAACATTTTTATTAAAATAATTCAACTTTTAATACCTATATGTTTTGATATCTAGATGACAATTTAAACCTTATTATATTCACATTTGTTAACTACAATGCCCTGTTGAGTTTAATTATAAAATGTATTATATGATGTTATATTATTTGTTAAACAATAAGCTTTTAGTTTGATTTTATAAATATGTAAAGTATTGAATTATGTTAAATAAGAATATTCAACTTTCATTTTTGCATATTTTTATTATATTATTAAAAATGTACTTATATTTTACTATTTTATGTTTTTGTTTATTTGTATTTGAAATGTAAACAGCTTACTAAGATTAAGATACATTTGTATGGAGTAAGCTGCCATTAGTTCTTCTTGCTCAGTGCCTGTAGGTATGTGTATGTAGCATAGACGTAGGATGTTCACTTTGTAGTCTGTTTTCTTCGGTAAGGGTGTGATGGGTAAATGAGCTCACTCTCTGCTACGAACACAAATACCCTCCCAATTCTCTCCACTGTTAAATACTAACAGGGTCTAGTAAAATTAAGATCTTATTTCAAATGTAGTTATTAGCCAAATACTTGGCTTTCATTAATATGTGAATATTTTCCCAAACTACAGTGGTCTTAGTAAGCCGACCAAGCTGTTTGAAATGTGCCATGAGAAACTGTTTGCAGATTTTACATTGCAAGCCTATAAAAGATGTATGTAGCTTCACAGGGTAGTTATCTGACACACTAACTTGATTCTTGCTTACTCAATGAAATGCACATGTATATCACATTATTTTAGTAATAATACAATGTTCTTGATGACTCCCTTTGCCTTTTTGAGAAGTGATATCTGATACATTTGTCACTGTATACATCACTAATGCTTGTTTTTTTTTTTTTTTTTCAAGCACTGTTGAAACTGATGATGAGCCCCCGTGTGCAGAAGAAATTGATTACAACACTGACAGTTGTTCAGATGAGGAAGTGACATGCTGTGATTTGGAAACCAGGAGCAAAGAGAAATTTGCAGTGGAAGATGCTGATAAAGGAAAAGTTGTTGCCTCCACCTCTGAAGCTGGAGAAAGTTTTACCTCTATTAATAAGGCTTCCTCGAAAAATGCTATGACCATTACAACAACGCAACATGGCTGCTGTCCTGAGGTCAATGTCCACCACAGTGATCAGAGCTATGAGCTCCCCAGCAATCATCAAATGGGGCAATGCCTTTATTAGCATGTGTAATTGCAATCAAGATGCACCATATATAATTTCTTAGGATGAAATAACATTAAGGGACCACTGTAGTCAATGTTCTTCTATATGGTCTTTTGAATAACAAAACTTGATGATGTGTAAAATGTTAGAAAGCAAACAAATAATCACAGCATTTACTTTTTTACATAAGCAATGATTCTTTACTGTGGAGTTTTATTTTTTTTACTAAGCCTGCTTCTCACAACTTCTACTCAGTTGGGCTTGTCTTTGAAAATAATTAACTTTTCATTACAACTAATGAGAGCACTGACAGATGTATGTTCCATCCTTCACGTTGTGCAGATACAATCTTCCTGTGTATTCAAAGTCTCCTTCCACCCCAGTAAGTAGGCAACTAGGTAAAATGGTAGATTTCACAGCTGGATAATTGCATATAAAAAATAAGAAAATAGAGGCTGTATTGTGTGTTTTTTTTCTGTTTACATTCTAAAAACATGTTACTTATTTTCAAGTGTAGTTCTTCAAAAAAGTTTTTTTTTTTTTTTATTACAGTGGTCCTTTAATTTGTTAATCTTATTCAATGTTGCATTCTTAGGTCAAGATTTACTAATGTGCAGGTGGCTTATGAGTTTATGTAAGTAGGTGTCTTGCTTGACCTCCCCTCCCCTCATATTCACAAAGATTTCTCAATACAATGACAGCCAAGCTGTTGTGAGAATTACACCTCCATCCCAGATGCATTGTGGGATATACTTCTAATTATACAGTAATGTGTGTTGGCATATAAAAACACAAACAACCAAAAGAAAAAACAGGGAATTAAAATCTATAAAAGCCTAAAACGTGTATTTTTTTAGACTTTAAGACTTTTATGTTTATCTTTGATAATGTTTGAACATAATGTATAGAATTCTGTTTACAAGTTCTGATATCCAACTATGTGTTCAGTAACACTCACCATGGAGCAAACATTTTTTTTAATTTAATCAGCAATGTATAATTAAGAAATGTATTCAAAGTAAAATGCAAATAGTAGGTTATATATATTTTTACAAAACCTCTTATTCATGTATATATATAAATGTGGAAATGCACAGATTACACAAACTAGCCATGCAATGAAAATTTACAGTTTTGTGGATATATATGGTGGAATGGGCCCTTAAAAAAAATTGATGCTAATATCACTGGGATATGTTGAATACTCTTGAGAACAATATTTCATTTTTTTTATTGCTTAACAATCTTTAAGTACCAAAACCCATCTGATATTATAGTTCATTAACCCTTTAACAACCTAACTGCCACCTGGAATGGGCCCTGACAAAGCCTTTATGTAAAAAAAATAATGGTTTAATCATTGGGTTGTGTTAAATACAATTGAGAACAATATTTAAGAGCCAAAACCCATCTGATAGTATGTTTTATTAATACAAGCCAGAATATGATTTTTTATAAAATAACCCAAAACATCGACTAACTAGAGAGACAGAATACCAGATTCGCCAAAAACATGTGACTAGATGGGATTCATGTAACTTCTAGGAAAACTAATATTAAGTACCAGTTCCAGGCCAGAATACAAATTTACAGAAAACGACCCAGAAAAGCAACTTCTAAGAGATTCCATATTCATCAGAAATGTGTGATTAGATGGGATTCATATAAGTAGCAAAACAAAAGAAAAATAGTTTAGGTATAAGCACTCCCTATACTAATAACTAATGGAGCCAAATATTGTTTTTGAATAACCAGTTAAAGAAAAAGAATCCTAAAATAAGGAGATGAATATATCCCTAAAAATGACTGGAAGCTGACAGTGAATAACTTGAAACAACAATGTATTACACATTTTATAAAGAAATTCCTTTAAGTAATCTGTAAGGTTATTCCTTGCTGTTGTTCAGTCATATCTGACTCTCTGTGACTCTATAGACCGGTAGAACACCAGGCACATCTGTCAGCAACTGCTGTCGTTCTGAGCTCCATCAAGCTCATGTTCACTGTTTCAATTACCTCATCTATCCATCTCTGCCTTTGTCATCCCCTTATTTGTGTGCCTTCACACTTTCCCAGCATCAGAGTCTTCTCTAGGGAATCCTGTCTTCTCATGATATGACCAAAATATTTGAGCTTTAGCCTCATGATCAGTTTTCTCCAACACCACAATTCAAAGGCGTAAATTCTATGGCGCTCACACTTCCTTATGGTTCAGCTCTGACACCTGTATGTTAAGACTGGGGAACCATAGTTCTAACTATGCAGACCTTTGTTGATACTGATATATCTTTACTTTTTAATAGCTTACCCACATTTGCAGTAGCAAGCGTCTTTTAATTTTCCTGACTACATTCGCCATATCAAAAGACTGTGGAGCCCAGGAAAATATAATATGTCATTGCCCCCATTTCTTCACTCTCTATTTGCCAGGAACTGAGATTGCTGTGTGCCCTGATCTTCGTTTTTTATGTTGAGCAGCGGGCCATCTGTTGCACTCTGTTCTTTCTCCTTCATCAATAGGCTCTTTACTTATTCCTCATTTTCAACTGAGGTTGTTGATATTTCTTCCAGTAACAAATAACCCCAGCAATAAATAACATGACAATATACAACCTTGTTGCATTCCTTTCCCAATCTTGAACCATTCTGTTGTACCATGTTCGGTTCTGACCATGGTTTCTTGGTCCACATACAGATTCCTCATGAGTCGGACAAGATGTTCTGGTACCCCCAACTCTTTAATACCTTGCCACATTTTGTTGTTATCCACACAGTCCACTGATTTAGAATAGTCTATGAAGCAGAAGTAAATGTTTTTCTGGAACTCTCTTGCTTTCTCTATTATCCAGTAGATATTGGCAATTTCATATCTTGCTTCTGAAATTAGTGCAATTGTTCGATAATTGGAACACTCTTTGGCACTGCCTTTTTTGGTATTGGGATGTAGACTGACCTTTTCCAGTCTACTGGCCATTGTTGACTTTTCCAAATTTGTTAACATAAGCCAAACAACACTTTCACAGCATCATCTTTTAGGATTCTGAACCGTTCAGCCGGGATTCCATCAACCCCAACCTTCCCAGGGCCCATCTCACTTCACACGAGATGTCTGTCTCCAACTTATTGGACAAACTATTGAGGTTATCAATGCTGTTAAGATCCCTCTTGTACAGACCTTCTGTGTGTTCTGCTTCTGTATTAGTTTATCCATATAATCATACCAAATGTTTGCATTACCAGGTATATTAAAGGCTGGACTCAGAGGGGTCAGTTTCTCACAGTATCAGTTATTTTGTAATTGATCAAACCTAGTGTGATACACAGTATCAATGCATGTCATATTGTAATGAGTGAGTTTGGATAAAAGCTTATCACTGCATCCAAAGCTTTGACTCAGTGGAGACAATGTCACCCATTATTCATTCAGCTTAATAACAGTATAACTGAGCTATATGATGCTGTAAGGTTAAATAATTATATAGAAATATTCTTCTTTTGAATTATGTATATTTATAATTTTCTTACAGGGTTTTTAACAGTTTATTAAGTGCGATCTACAAAATATATGTGATTCAATATTTATGTAGTTTAAAGATAGTCACTGTGACATATGCACAACATGGTTCTGTACAGAGAGAATATGCAATTAGAGACGTATGTACTTTAAGACCCTGCAAGAAACTGACAAGTATACATAATTCAAGTGAATACTATTTCTATATATTTATTTACCATTAAAAGCCTTATTGCACTCTAGAATTTTATGTTTAAGCTGAATTAGTATCTTAGCTACATTAAGCTTTTTTTAGATAAAGAAAGTAAAATGTAGTTTACATATATCAAATAAATATTAATTAACCAGAATATGAATAAATGTAAAGATACAATAAAAAAAGGAAAAGTGTGATAAATAAAAAACATGTCTTTCATATATATGTTTGCCACAACTATAGTAACACATATTTTCACATATAAATATAAACATATACACACTCATATATATAAATTGTAAAAATAAAAGATAACAAACATAGTACAATTTTGTTTTCAGAAAAAAACATTACATGTTTAATAATAAAGTTAACACATTTTTCTTAGGAAACTAGGGGTCTCATTCAATTGCGATCTGGCCAATTGAATAGGGCTCTATATAAGCACAGAGCATATTTTGTTACAGAAGTTTTTAGTTAGTGAAGACCTTGCCTTTGGATAGAAGTTCACTAAGTAAACACTTCTGTAAAACAAATATGCTCTGTGCTTATATAGAGCCCTATTCAATCGCAATAATAATCGCCAAATCGCCAAGTCAACTATTAATTAATGCAAAATTATCCAATTCTCCAAAATAATTAAGAGAATTAACTAAGTGATTAGCATAATCAAAATTCAACCATGGGCACCAAATGTTTTTACATTTTATTTTCTAAAGTACTAGATAATGTGTCCATTATAAGAATGTGATTAATTATTTGGATTAACATGGGAGTTTCTATCTAGATGTAACAAAAACACATATTGTAGCAAAAATAAATTGGATAACCTAACAGACAATTGATTGGATCTTGTTTCATTTCAAATGTTAGAATATCAGATAGAATTTTGCAAATGTTATACTATAAATTAAAGAGTTTTGGACAATCCCAAAGAATATGAAAAAATGGGCCTTATCGGTCACAATCTCAGCATTTATCAGACATAGATGGAAATATTTTAAAGAGATATGGAAGGTTTCTAGATTTTACTAGAGTCTGTGATTGCATATCCTGCAGTTGGTAGACCCATAAAGGGACTATTTGTATGATTTAGGCAGCAAAACAGAGCTTATAAGCACGTCTTAATAAAATAAAGTACATACAAGATAATAGATACATAGGTATATTACATACCTAGTAAAATCGAGAACATGCTCATGTCCCTTTATTCTTAAAGGCACCAAATAGGTTATATGTAAGTAATTAATGAAGTATCTGTTAATAAATATTTTTACTATACTATAACATTTAAAAAAAATCCAATTTTCAGTTGCTTTGGTTTCTCTTAAATTTTTTTGCGAATACAATTGAAAGTTACATTTTCTTTTCCTGTTTTTAAATTGATGCTAATTTTAATAAATAAGTTAAAGAATAACTTTTTAAGAGGAAAACAAATAAATTCAATTGTGTTAAAGAAGATATATCTACAGATTAAAAAGATAATAAAAAATGTTTGATTTGTAAATAGCGAAAAATTTTGTTATTGTGCATTTGAATGAAGATTTTAAGTCACCACAATCTATTATTTTTTTGTTATAATAAAAATTATACATTTTTGAAAAGCCAATAATTTCCCATCATTTAAATATTTTTTTTTGTCTTTAACTGGAATAAAATTAGAATTTTAGATAACTGAGGATAACAGTGATTGTTCTTTACAAAGATTTCATTTAAATCTATAAGTTAACCATAGAGATAAAGAATACTTAGTGTAGGGATTATCAATAGATTTAATAAATTTGTTTTTTCCCCCCATTTTAGATATTGTATATCAAGATGTGAGATAAGGTAATTTTTTATTTGGATCCAACATGGTTGATATTCATTAGTATGCCATAAACTTAGTTTTGATAATTGTGCAGCTATATAATAATTTTATAATCAGGAGGCCAGGCATAGTTTTATGTTTATCAATTGTATATTTATATTCTAAAATGTTTTTTGCTCCATATAAAACAAATAAATTAAATTTGTAAAGAGTCAAGAGTTATCTTAATAGAATGTATACAAACCAAATAAGACATATGGCATTTGAACCAAGACTCAAGATCTTTTTTTATTTTTTTTAGTAATCATTTTGAAATTAACTCTATAAATGTGTTAAATATTAATAAGGTAATATATAACTTTGGAAGAGTTGTATATGTTTTTTTCTTATAAATAAAAGTAAATTATCTTCAAATGCGCAATATATTATCTATTTTTGAATAGTTATTCAAGAAATATCTTTATATTGAGTTTCATGGTTAAAGCAAATAAAAGATAGATAAAGACAACATTGCCTAAGTTCTATCTATGGATAGCAAAATGTGTAGATGATTTTCCAATATTTAAAAAAAATAATCTGAAAATCCAAATACTTTTAAGGTTTTTAACCAATAAATAATATCATATGGTTTTTCTATGTCAAAAGCTAAAATACAAGGTGGAATTTTGTCATATTCAAAATGTGTTATTAAATGTAATGGAATAGCTTCAACCTGATCTTCAGCCTTATTAAATTGCAATTTGGCAAATTCTGAAGGGCTTTATTTAAGCACCTAGCATATTTTTTTACAGAAGTTTTTAGTTAGTGAAGACCTTGCTTTTGGATAGAAGTTCATTGACTAACAACTTCTGTAAAAAAATATGCTATGTGCTTAAATAGAGCCCTTTTATATTTGCTGAATCGCAATTTAATAAGGCTGATTATTAGGAGCTTGATTGGATAAATCCTACCTGATCTTTATGAATTAAGAAAGGTAAAAAAAGTATTGCCTATTACAGAGTATTTGGTAAATCATTTTAAATAAGTTTAGATAATGAAATATGATGATTTAAAAAAAAAAAAATAGAGCTGAAAAAACATTTAATCCTAGAGATTTTCCAGCATGTAATCCTTTTATTACTTCTTTAATTTCTTCAAATGTAATAGTTGAATTTGAGTGTTACGTTCTTCTGTTAATTTTGGTAGAGTTGTTTTAAAAAGAAAAATATATAATATTAATTCTTGATCAATAGAAATAGTTTGATCATATAAATTACTATAGTATTGTTGGAATTTAGATACAATTTATTAGGTTCTTTTGTAATTTCCAATTGGTATCTTGACACATTGACTCCATTGAGTCAAAGCTACAGATACAGTGATGGTTGGTTTTAACTAAACTGACTCATTACAATTATAGGGTATACTAGAGTGCTTGCATATGAACTCTGTTTATTTTGTTTTGCTAATTCTATGGATCCCATCTAATCACGCATATATGGTTAATTTAGTTTCTCTGGCTCTCTGGAAATCTTATTCTGATCCGAAATGGGTATTGAAAACTAATTTCCATGGATTTTTGAGGCTTACTACATGAACCCTGTCTAGTCATGTGTGTTTAATTAATTTTGTATTTCTGGTTCTCTGTGAAGTTGCCGTTCCTAGTCATTTTAAACAAATCACATTTTGGAAGCTCAAAGGATATTAAAGCATACCATCAGATGGGTTCTGGCTCTTAAATATTGTTCTCTTTATAAAGGTTCTGTTCTTGGCTGTCACTAATTGTATTTTGGTGGTTAGATAATTAATAAAATATAATATCAGATGGGGTTTGGTTGTTTAATATATTCTCAAGAGCATTTAACATATCCCAGTGATATTAGCACCAATTTCTTTTATAAAAGGTCATTCCAGCCTGTTCCGTTCTGTTCCAGCTTTTACACTGTCCTATTTTTATTAATATATTTGGATATGAACCTGTTGAAGTATCGTCCATTGAAATTACATAGGGATGTCTATACATAATTAGGATTTTGCATTAACACATTTAAGAAATCATGCTTGAAACATGTCGTTTCTGGGAGAGCAATTTGAAGATTTGATATGAATTTATATTCATCACTACCTTTGCAGGATATCTCTCATTGTTGTATATACAAGGACATGTGCTAGTAGGGAGCAGCTCTCTTTCATGAATATTCAACAGAAAACAATATATGATTATATTGCAAGCTTTCAGGCCATAACCCCTTCTTCAAAGCAAGGGGATTTTGAGTTTCATTAGATTGCAAGTTTTTATTAGCCTTAACAAATTCAGTGGAGAAGATATCTTTTGATGGATAACATGGTTGTCTACCAAGACTGCAGGATTCTGCAGATTGCACACGTGACCCTGCATTGAAAGGGAAAGGAGACAATGATGTCCAAGCTTAATTGAATATTGAATTGGGATCATATAGAAACCAATAAACTTCGTTAGATTTGAGGGAAAACTGGACAGCTGGACAGTAGCTAATATTTCCTGAAATGTTGTCTGTCGAAAAATGGGACAGTGCCACAAGATCCAGGAAAATTGTGAGTTATGCAAAATAGTGTAGGAAAGTAATTATCCAGGTCTTTTCTAATGGAGTGGGAATTGTAGTTCTTCAGCCTGCAACTATTAAAGCAGAATGTGTGAAGAGAATGTGTGCCTAACTGAACCCATAAGCTCTGCTAATTTTACCTTATACATATAGGGCCTCATTCTATTAGCGGCCGCAGCCGTTGCGGGGCCGCAAGGACCGTCCGCAAGCTATTCTGCTATTCTATTCCCTTACGGCCGGGGATTCCGGCAGGCTTGCGGCCGGTGCCTTGCTATCTCTTGCGGCCGCTCGCGCCGGAGGAAAGCCTTTGATCTAAAACGGCCGCAAGAGATTTGCAATTCAATTGCTCCGGGAAACCTCTCTGCAAGGCTAAAAACGAGCCGCTGCTTACTTGCAGGAAAGAGGTCTCGCTAGCACCAATTAAGCACATAAAATAGCTCAAATAAAGCCATCCTGCACTTTGAGAAGACTATAAAGGGATTTTCGGTGTTAGGAAAAATAGCACATAATTATCCTGTACTCAAATCCGTAAAATATTTTATTTTTAATATCCGTAAAATATCCATGTAAAAATCCCAGAGTGCTTGGAGCACCTCAGACCCGCCCACGCCGCAGCCGGAAAATAAACAGTTAATTTGAACTCGGGTTTGGGCAGATGTGCAAGCTTGAGAGTGGGTTCCTTTTAATCCTCATGTCCCCCAATATGATCCCTAGCATTTACAGAGCTGTACAGTGCAGGCTTGAATTTATTTTTGACTTTTTATATTTCACAGCTTACGGCCGGTTCCAAGATATGCGGCCGGCCGTAAAAGGAGATCCTTGCGGGGCCGTATAATAGAATCGCGAGTTAACTGAACCCCCGCAAGGAATCGCAGCCTTACGGCCGATTTACAGCCGATAATAGAATGAGGCCCATAGTGAGGAAAAGAGAGAGAGAGTTTTACATGAATAAAATCTATAACTGAACATCTGGGTCAATTCATAAAAAAAAAAGATTAATGAGGATTAAGGTACTCACTTTTTTATGAGCTATAGCACTGTAAAACAATGCCAACGTAGCAGTCAATTGATATAAATATATATTAAAAAAGTGGATAGATGTAATGTGAAGAGATGCACGATTTTTTAAATATTGTAGCCTCGCCCATATTGCTTTGTCTCTGCTGAAATTGGATTCTTCTACTCTACAAAATATGGTAAAAAGCTTATTTTGACTCAGAGTAAGAGTTTCATGTTTTAAGACAATTTCTTTATGTACAAATGTTGTTTTTTTGTCATAAATAGCACTTAGTCATTATAACAATAGTTTATTATGGTTGACATTAATAATTTCTAGACCTGTCATTATTTAACATACAAATTGTAGTAAATAGTTTTTAACCTTTTTTTAATTGATGCCTCCATTTTTTAAGTAAGAGGTAATGAGGTTTTGTGTTGCATTTTTAACAAAATAATATACATATATTTGTTTTGGTAATTTATTTTGGTAATTGCATAAAGCAGTGTTAGTCAACTGCAGTCTTCAGTCCCCACTAACTCAATTTGCTGCATGTTTACTTTGCACCTTGTCTGTTCATGTTTCGACACTTTGAGTCTTGGAAAGCGATCTTAGAACCAGAACACCTGGGCAGATGCCTTTAAAGATCAAATTAATTCTTAAACGCAGAGGTTATTTCACAACATCATTAGATGTCTCTGCAATGATGAAGCTCAGCCTGCTGAATTTGTCAGTGCAGAGTCAACAGTTGCTATTATATTTCCATTACAAATATTTTCTTTTTGCATTCTTCTTTTTTTTTATTAGATTTTATTTATATTTCTCCACATACATACAATATGTAAAACATGTCAAAATATATTGTTATCTGTATAACAAACACATCCACTTATACATCCATACTTTTTCAAATAGAATCACATTAAAAAATAACATGAGGATAAGGAGTAGGTTGGAGTTTTTTTTTATTTATTTTTTAGGAATAAAGCCAGAGTAATTATTTTCCTGTTTCTCTTGCTCTCTAGACCCAGAATTCCCATTTTGTTTTAATTTGATTATGCCTATTTGGTTCTAAAACCAAAAAGTCTTGTTCAGTTTGTCTATTTCTTTTGACCATTACTTTTATTTCCATCAATGATGGGAGTATGGATTTTTTTCCACTTTAGTACTAGCAAGAATTTTGCTACCAACAGAACATTAATGACAATGCTTCTCATGATCAATAGCTTCAGAGAAGATATGAAAGAGAATCCATTCTGGGGTTACTTTTAAATCATGATTGATAATTTTAGCTAAGTGATGTATACAGTTCTCTCAGAATTGTTGTATAATGTGGCATGACCACCACATATATTCATGTGTTCCCCATTCCTTACACACTCTCCAGCATTGTCCCGAATTCTGTTGAAGACATATTTTCGCCAACTTATTTGGAGTTAAGTATCATCTTTGGTTTAGCTTAAAATAAACTTATCTTAAGTAAAAACATACCGTATTTTTCTCTGTAAGCTTAAAAGCTTTAAACCATATTTCAGTGTCAAAATCTATATTAAGATCTTTCTCAAATTCTTGCATCCTTTTAGTTTTGTTATGTTTCATAGATGTTATAATTCTATAGCAATTGGTTATACACATTTTCTTTTTCCCGTCTTTAAGTAACTTCTCTTATTGTTATTAGAGAAAATATTTCCTTTACACATATGATCTCCATATTTATTTAAACAGAACAGTTATGATTAGCAGCTCTTTGCTCAGTACATGTTTAGTTTTCAGCACATTGGAAGGTGGCTAAGCAGTGGCGGAGTTGGAGAATGAAACGCCCTGGTACAAAAAAAATGTTTCCCCCCCCCCAAAAAAAGATACATATTCCCATATATTTTTCCCTATATTGTAACCATTGTTGTCTTACCTTCTTTCCTGATACACATCCCCAGCATTCTGAACTGCTCTACGCTGCCATCTTGGAGCTTCAAGGGGTGATCAGTCAAGAAGGGCCAGGGGGGGCCCGCAGAGGTGCCTGGAGTGTTGAACATAGAAAAAAATGAAATGCAAACAAATACAATTAAACAGCACTACTTTGCTGCCCCCAGAGGAGGGCCCTGGTGCACTGCTCCGCCTGCTCCAGTGGTAGATCCTCACCTGGTGGCAACCCTTTCACCAGCTGGACAGATTTCTTCCTCAGTTTATCTCTGTAGGAATCACTAACTAATCTATCTGTACATTGTGTATCATGTGTTCCAACAGCATTATCATTAATATGTAGCATGTTACTAGTTTGTGAGGACTGGAGTTCAGAAAGCCTCATCAAGAGTATGGCAACTAACTTTATCATTTTTACTAAAGTACAAATAACACTAACATATATCGTTTGCAATGCTCTAAGGAAACTCTGTAGCTTCCATAACTTTCAATGTTTTGTGATTTTTTTGTAATTTTTTGTTAGAAAACTTAAAATATCTGGTTATCTTTAAACTGGAGCTCCACCATTTACCAGAGGTATTAGCGTGTAGAGTACATTTTCCTGATGCAGCTTCGGTGCTGAGTAGAAGTCTGCTCCACACTTTGAAAATGATGGGAGGAGTTCCAGTTTAAAGAATGTGAGAAACTTTACAATGAAAATATCTAGTTGTCCTACAAATGTTTAAAGGGACATGGAGGGTTCCCTGTTTTTTTATATTAATATAAACTACCTAAGAGTTTCTTTATACATTTAAACATCATTTTATTAGCAAACACTTAGAAGCTATGTTTTTTCTCACTGAAACCTTCCAAACAGTCCCTGCAAAGGTCAGTCCCTTGTAGCTTATGCATGTTTCTATAGTACTGGATGTACTAGACAATAATATGTTTACTGCTGACACACAGCCTCATTAAATTTGTGGACCGTAAGTTAAACGTGAAGCACGTAATGGCTGCGGGCTTGAAATTTGGCAGAGTTACGTTGCTATTAAATTAGAGAGGGCTGCGAGCTATGGGCTGGAGACGCAAATCGTAGCTTGTTCGTAGAACGTTGGATTTTCGGCCGCATGGACGATCAATTAGTATAGACCGTAGTTACGGTTTTAGACGAAGCCAATGGAAGAAGAGATCTTAGGGGAGGTTAGATTTCAAAGTCCTACGGGCTCAAATTACAGTTTGCGAGCGAATCCACATTCAAGATGTAATGCAATATTGATAAAGCTGAAAATATGATATTCTATCACATGCAAGTTACAGTATATGTGATAACACATTGATTGCTGGGATAAATATAACACAAAATATAAACATGAAATGAAGGTGATTTGCGGGTTTGAGAATGTTGTTCTAATATTTCTCAGACCTAACATCACTTTCACTTTTAATAAATGTACAGTAGTGTGTTTTTATTTGCATTACAAGTGCTATGGATTGGACCTTACCCCCCTTGCGAGTGCTCTCCACCACCGGTTGGGCTTTGGGCTCCATTTGCGTGTTACGTGCTAGCTCGTGGGTGACTTTGTTGCAATTTTATCGCTGAATTGAACAAGTACTGGTTATGGGCTTGAAAGATCAAATGATTTGCGGGCTGCGAAGTTCCATGTTCACATCCCGTAGGCATTTTTCATCCGTCCTGCGGCTTACCCCGAAAGTTGTCTGCGGGGAGGTTTAAGCGGCCAATTAAATAACTCAAAGTCATGCGAGCTACGATTTTCAAAAATGTAGCAATTTAATGAGGCTGACAGTCTGTGATTGGTTAGTAAATTTAGTACTAATGAAACGCTGTATTCATGAGTTACAGGGGGCGGACATTTTTAGGGACTGTTTGGAAGGTGGGTAAAAGCAGAGCTTTTAAGCTCTTGTTACTAAATTGATGTTAAAATATGTAAATGAATACTTAATTGTATTATATTATTAAAAAACAGGGAGCCTTCCATGTCCCTTTAACTTTATACTTTAACTGTTTACTACTTAAAAGCTATGAAAGCTTGAACATTACGATGGCCCTTTAAGTAAATAGAGAAAATGTTCCACAGATCTTTAATAATAGAATTTCTGTAAATCTTATTACAATGTCAATCTAATCTTGCAATGTTAAATGTAATTTTGTAAAGGAAAGTTCTATAACAACTGTTATTTTGGTAACCCTGGAGAAAATAAAGTGGTTTTATTCTATACTATAACACACACATGTCATTATTCAATTAATTTATTTTCAAGTTTGAATATTTTTTTCTAACCATGTACCTGGACTGTCTTTCCATTTGTTTCTGGATTTTACATATTTATCATGCAAATTATTCCATATGATACTTGGTATAGCAATGTCACTAAAATTGGTCAAAGTGTAATTCGAAACATGGTTACCATTGTATAATGTCTACTAATTTAATACATTATTAATAAGTTAACGTGAGTTATATGGATAACATTAAGGATGAAAAGTATTCCAATGTAAAAAAGTAAAATGTAATCTTGAAACTATGATCAATGTTGACAGATTATTTTTAATCATCTAATAAATTATGTCCAAAAACAAAATCATTTTGATTTTTTAGTAAACGTTAGTTAAATAATGTTTGTATAACTCAAATAATGTAAATGTTTACTTGAATATTATATCTTTAACTTATCTTGTAGAATTAAAGTTATATTATATTGAACCATTTGTAGTCAAAATCTTTGTCTGGCCGAAATGGTTGTGAAGTTCACAGAATCTACTAAGATTTCCTAATTTTAATGAGGACAGCACATGGCAGCAAACCTCAGCAGCTATACATATATCTCATTATCTTTACTGTAACTTAAATGATGAAAATTTATGGTGAACATTGATATTTACAATCTTACATCATTGTGGGTATAGGAGAGTGGTGGGCAAATCTGTTTTACAATGGCCACCAACAGCCCAGTATTTCCTGATCTCTTTACCTGTGTATTATGGTGCATTGTTATTTAGCACAAGTGCATTAATCAGTTTCAACCATTCTGATTTATCCACCTGTGCTCATGCAGAAATATACTGAAATCCTGGACTGTTGGATACCATCATGGTATTGCATAAACCAACCACTGGTAAAGAGGTGATGAGATAATGAAGCTGCCAGGCTATTCTTGTTGTCACTGAATTGTGTAGTACATACAGCGGTTCTTTTCTATAATCTAGCCGCATAGAGTGTGAACACTGTGGTTGAACGCTGCGCCACAGCAGAGGTAGTGCATGCAAAACAATATTCCCACCTCCGATGTGGCGCATAAGGCGCACAGAGAGAAGAGGCCTTGAGGTATGAGAGGCGTGCCCTAGGCCCTCAACATAGAGATGGCCTCGCTGTTGATTCAGCGCTGCCGAGTTGCTCCATGTCGGAGGGAAGAATAATGTTTTTGCCTGCACTACCTCTTTTCGTTCAACCGCAGCGTTCAGACTCTGTGCGGCTAGATAACAGAACAGATCCCATACAGCAAGACAATCACTGTTGGTAAAAAAAAAAACACAATGCTGCCTTGACACACAAGTCTTACTTGATAAACTTACAAACCTATTACAATCAGAGTTTAGAAAATACTGAAGTGCATTGAGAGACTTGCATCTCTACATATTCATAATGTGTTTCTATTCATCAATTTCTACAACTGATAGGTGACCAAAGGGTGTGACTGTTGAAATGTAGCATTTTTGGTATCAGTACTTTTGAATATGGATGTTAAAATGACCCCAGTCTACAAACCCCTTCTGGCTACTACATACATTCACATGACTATGGTGTCCCCTATTAAAAACACATATATACAAAACCTAAAACTCCCAAAGCTTTACAGAGCATCTAAATGTAATGTATATGGTAAAAATGCCATTGCAGCCTCAGCCAATCACTTTGCAGCATCTCAGATGCTTAGTAAATTTTGGTCATTCTTTCCCAGTATCCTTTTCCTAAACATTTTAACATTAAATGAGTTACATTAAATATTTTTACAACATGGGCAATGAACAATCACAATTATATATTTACAGCCTTATTAAATTGCGATTCAGTACATTTAAAGGCCTCTATTTAAGCACAGAGCATATTTTTTTACAGAAGTGTTTAGTTAGTGAAAACCTTGCTTTTGAATAGAAGTTCACTAACTAAAAACTTCTGTAAAAAAAGTATGCTATGTGCTTATATAGAGGCCTTTTAAATGTACCGAATCACAATTTAATAAGGCTGTTAGCTAATCTCATGTTAATGCTAATATGCTGTGTCTAAAAGGTATGTTTACACTGCAAAGGGCTACATGTGAATATTTTCTTGTACTTCTCATGTTGCATCAGTGCAAGTCTGAATTGAACATATAGTAATAAAACATTAGACATTTATGCCCTTTCATTTTCCTCCTTTATATTTCCACTACCTTTTTCTTCTCTCTGGCAGCCTGTAGAGGTCAGAAAAGGTCCTCTATTTTAAAGCAAGTTTCATTATTAGTATTCTCGCCCTGTGCTGATAATTAAGCAGAGCCACATTCCCCTCCCAGGAACAAAATGCACCAGCTTTAATAAAACAGAATTCTAAACAATGTTACATTAACTCCAGTCTTATTTATTTTTATGCATTTGTTATTGTCATGCATTAATTTTATAAAGGAATAAAACCCCTTTTTACGTAGAGATTAAAGGCTGTCATCTCCTATGTAGGCTTTTTGTTATCAGCATGCTGTTCTTATGTCACTATTATATCTCCTTGAGTGTTAATGGGAAAATTAATTTGCAAACGGCTTATAACAAGGTTTCAGCTCATTAAAAAGGAGAGGTGTTTCCTTACGATTTGAGATATGGACTTTCGTAAATTCACTAGGCAACTAATCTACCCATTATGACACAGAAGGATGGTACCTTGTTAGCTTGTAGAGAGTAATTAAAAGGAAACATAATAATGAGGTGTTAACGTAATGTCTTTTAAATGATTAACTTTACGTTAAGGGTTTTCCAGCGAGTGTTTACGGTTAGGAGAACGTAAGTGCTTCTAAATGGTTCTAATAAAAAGTACCAATATTCTTAATCAAAAACAACTGATTTTAAGATATTTCAGACTTATTCCCAAAGCACCACTGTAATGGTTCAGCTTGTCTAACCTTTAAGTAATAAAGTTCAGTACAAACAACGTTTTTATTTATTGTGATTAAAATAAAGTTTTGTATAAAAATAGGGCCGGTGTAATCACATTTTATGTTACACCTATTTAAAATTAATTAACATTAAAACTATGTGTGTAAACATCAGCCGATCAAATCTTTAGCTAGAAAATGTAATTGAAAAACACAGTTTACCTCATTAATGGCCAATGCTGTACCCTCCCCCAGCTCTCTCATTGTCCTTATTGTCAACCTAACCCCCCCCCCCCTCCTCAACCTAAACCCCCATCCTCAACCTAAACCCCCCTAAATAACTCCCCCTCACTTACCTGCTTCTGTTCCGGCCTCCGCTCCGCTCCTTGACCCGGCGCGCTGTGACGTCACATGTGCGCCACGTCATTAGCATATACCAGGTGGGGTTAGGTTGAGGAGGGGGGGGGAGGGGTTTAGAATCAGGAGGTGGGTTGAGGAGGGGGTTGAGGAAGGAGGATGAGGATGGGGGGGTTGAGGGGGTTTGAGGATGGGGAGGTTGAGGAGGGGGTTTGAGGATCGGGGGGTTGAGGAGGGGGTTTGAGGATGGGGGGGTTGAGGAGGGGGTTTGAGGAGGGAGGTTGAGGAGGGGGTTGAGGATAGGGGGGTTGAGGAAGGAGGATGAGGATGGGGGATTGAGGAGGGGGTTTGAGGAGGGGGGTTGAGGAAGGAGGATGAGGATGGGGGGGTTGAGGAAGGAGGATGAGGATGGGGGGTTGAGGAGTGGGTTTGAGGAGGGGGTTGAGGATAGGGGGGTTGAGGAGTGGGTTTGAGGAGGGGGTTGAGGATAGGGCGGTTGAGGAAGGAGGATGAGGGGGGTTTGAGGATGGGGGGTTGAGGAGGGGGTTTGAGGATGGGGGGGTTGAGGAGGGAGGTTGAGGAGGGGGTTGAGGAGGGAAGTTGAGGAGGGAGGATGAGGAGGTGGTTGAGGAGGGGGTTGAGGATGAGGAGGAAGGTTGAGGATGAGGAGGGGGGTTGAGGATGAGGAGGGGGGTTGAGGATGAGGAGGGGGGTTAAGGATGAGGAGGGGGGTTGAGGATGAGGAGGGGGGTTGAGGAGGGGGGTTGAGGTTGAGGAGGGGGGTTGAGGAAGGAGGATGAGGATGGGGGGGTGGAGGAGGGGGTTGAAGATGGGGGGTTTGAGTAGGGGGGTGAGAAGGGGGTTGAGGAGGGAGGATGGGGAGGGAGGTTGAGGTTGAGGATTTTGCTTCAAAGTTCTTTATTTTAATTTTTTATTTTTTTCCCTGAAATTTCCTTCATAAAATAAGGTGCGTGTTATACGCCGGTGCGTGTTATATGCCGATAAATACGGTACTTATAATGTTCAAATGTTTTTAGACAGTGGTCTATTTATGGCACCCCCCCTAAAATACATGCTTCTGATAAGTTGGGTGTTCCACTACCAAACTCATCAAATCATGTCACCATCATTAGGTGTCCAGCTGTGTTCACAGAATTACCATTTACGTCCATTTGTATATATCAGCCCCAAATGCTGATTGCTCTCCTGGCAGGAGGAGGACTCAATAAACTCTAAGACACTTACACAAAGGAGTAGGGCGAGGAGGACAAGACCTTCTGTAGCGGAACCCATCCCTGTTTTACCCTGTTTTATGATTATTTAATTCTTGGTTAAAATATGATCCTACAATATGTTTGCTGTTTGATGCTCTGCAGAATATTAGCCAGACTTTTGCAGACCTAGGCTAATAGATAATCCTATTACAGAGATTCAAGAGATAAGAAAGTTGTAAAGGATCCTTGCATTTGCCAAAGTGTTTTAATTCTCTGATAAGAACAAAGAGGTGTAATTGAATCAATGTCTGATTGTATCAAAGTTGCCAGGGAGGTGTGACCCACCTATTGTTCTCTTTATGGGTATTGTGCAGCCAAATATGGGGGATGTGGATTGCCTGTGGGAAGAGATGTATAAATATTTCTGCACTAACAAAATAAAGTCAGTATTCATTTGACTCCCAAATTGTGTGTCGTCCAATATGGGAGGTCGGGAATGGTGAAACTGTAGTGCCTCGTGGGTATTTTATCGTATACCAGCGGAGATTTTGGACTGCGGGTCCCAGCTCCGTTACATTTGGTGGCAGTGGTGGGATTGTTCCCACGGTCAGAAGGACAGCTACAGGAGACACCATTCCGTGGAGTACAAATTGAGGGCAACGCTAGTATCCGTACAGCGCCCCTGGCTACAGCAGGATGGAACCGGCTAGTTTTTGGACAGCGTTCCATGATGAGGATGAGAAGGAGGCCGCAGACTACAGGGAGACAGACAGAATGGAACTCTGGTATGATGCCCTGCAAGATGCCCAATGGCGGCGAGGTGAGAGTCTCCCCATTGATGAGCAGCGGCTACAGAAGCGTGTGGCGATGCGGATGTATCTATTGGGAGAGCAGCCCCTGGATGAGTGGGTGACAAGACTAGAGACCCTGGTATGGCGAGAGATCTGGCTAGACAACGCATACCAGGCCCTCTGGTGGTATACCGTTCGACTTACCCCCTGGACGGCTGAACACGACTTACCGGAGGGGGATGATTATGATGGCCCGGGTTTATTATGGGATGCCTTGGAGGACGATATTGATCTTGGCAGCACGGAGGGGTCTAGGTTTTGGGACATCTACGACTACCGGATGGGCATGTATGTCTGGGATGACGAAGGCGAGGTGAGCAAAGACATGACCCACCTGGTAACGAGAGAGTGGGAGCTGGAGCAGGACTACCAACACCTGCTCAGCCTTGTGCAGCCCCAACCTACTCGACAAGCAGAACCAGACTTCATTGACTGGTCCTGGGATGACCTCCAGATGGCAGGTAGAGATGGGACCGAGGTCTCTCTACCGGCCCTCCAGGGGGCAGAAGGTGTCGTCCTTTCCCCCCAGCGGCAGTGTGAACCCCAGGGGGCAGAAGGTGTCGTCCTTCCCCCTCAGCGGCAGTGTGAACCCCAGGGGGCAGAAGGTGTCGTCCTTTCCCCCCAGCGGCAGTATGAACCCCAGGGGGCAGAAGGTGTCGTCCTTTCCCCCCAGCGGCAGTGTGAACCCCAGGGGGCAGAAGGTGTCGTCCTTCCCCCCCAGCGGCAGTGTGAACCCCAGGGGGCAGAAGGTGTCGTCCTTTCCCCCCAGCGGCAGTGTGTACCCCAGGGAGCAGAAGGTGTCGACCTTCCTCCACAGCGGCAGTATGAACCCCAGGGGGCAGAAGGTGTCGTCCTTCCCCCTCAGCGGCAGTGTGAACCCCAGGGGGCAGAAGGTGTCGTCCTTCCCCCCCAGCGGCAGTGTGTACCCCAGGGAGCAGAAGGTGTCGACCTTCCTCCACAGCGTCAGTGGGTACTCCAGGGGGCCAAAGGTGTCGTCCTTCCCCCTCAGTGGCAGTGTGAAACACAGGGGGCAGAAGGTGTCATCCTTCCCCCCCAGCGACAGTTTACCCTAACCAGGGGAGACACCAATCTCCCAGACGGCGCAGATGGGACCGTGGTCTCTGCGCCCACAGCTTGTCCAGATCCCCAACTACCGTCACTGGGACAACCGGAGGAGGGGGTAAGTACAAACTCCCCTCCCCAGCTAACTTCTAATGTGGCCCCAGGGTTAACAGAGGAAATGTTAACCCCCACTGACCCCCACGTTTCCCTGGCTACTGAGCCGGAATATGTCCCAAGTACCCCAGCAGAAGAGCTGACAGCGGGGCAGAGTGCAGTCGGCCTCTGCCCTCCCTTTGTCCCTGGTACAGAGCAGGAGGTCCTGCAGGTTATACCAGCAGAAGAGCTGGCATCAGGGCAGAGTGCCGCGGGCCTCTGCCCCTCAAGTCCCCTCAGCGTGTTGCACCATCACCCCAGCGAAATATCCAGGTGCCTGGTTAGACTTCCCCCCAAAGGGGAGATGTGTGACGAAGTGCCCTTCGCCACTTTGGCTTGGAGAGGACTGTTTGCCAGCCTCCTGCCCTGCGACTATGGCCCTGGTACATATTGCCCTTTGGAACCAGTGTTCGGCCATACCAGAGTGTAAGTCACTCATTCTGGCCCTTTACATACAGGGGGGTCATTCTGTACTTGCCCTGTGGGAGCGGTGATACCCCAGATAGCTATGCCATGGAGCCCATTCATATGATGAAAGACTATGGGAAAGACTTTAGCTACATGGCAATTGAACTGTGTGAAGAGGATCTGAGCGCTATTCGGTGGTTTTGTGCGCTCAGATCCCAGCTATCTGGGGATATGGGAAATGTGAATAAATGTGAATTGCAGTAATGCTGATGGGTTGTCAAACTAGAGAATTGACCAACAAATACTTTTGTCCGGACATCCCCAGGCCGATCCGTTGGGATCAGACCGTGTATGCCGGCTTATGGTCACGGGGGAGGTGTGTAGCGGAACCCATCCCTGTTTTACCCTGTTTTATGATTATTTAATTCTTGGTTAAAATATGATCCTACAATATGTTTGCTGTTTGATGCTCTGCAGAATATTAGCCAGACTTTTGCAGACCTAGGCTAATAGATAATCCTATTACAGAGATTCAAGAGATAAGAAAGTTGTAAAGGATCCTTGCATTTGCCAAAGTGTTTTAATTCTCTGATAAGAACAAAGAGGTGTAATTGAATCAATGTCTGATTGTATCAAAGTTGCCAGGGAGGTGTGACCCACCTATTGTTCTCTTTATGGGTATTGTGCAGCCAAATATGGGGGATGTGGATTGCCTGTGGGAAGAGATGTATAAATATTTCTGCACTAACAAAATAAAGTCAGTATTCATTTGACTCCCAAATTGTGTGTCGTCCAATATGGGAGGTCGGGAATGGTGAAACTGTAGTGCCTCGTGGGTATTTTATCGTATACCAGCGGAGATTTTGGACTGCGGGTCCCAGCTCCGTTACACCTTCCATTTGCCCTTATAAGATCTCAAAGTTTGGGGTCTGAAAATGCGAGTCTATTGATTTCTAAATTCAATGTGAGTTGGATTTTCACTTGTTTTCATTTGCATACAGACATGTCGGTGCATATACAATGTCAACTTGAGGCATTATACCCCCTGAATATCTTATAAACTTAAGCCTGAGCATAAATAGACCACTGTGTGCACAAGAGGTTCTAAAATTATTTGAACTTTATAAGTAAGCATGAAGTTGGCTAAACAGATCTGCTTAGTGCATCACACACTGTCAGGAAGTTTCTCTCTGCGCAACTGGAAAGTGGTATCTACAACTGCTAGTGTTCTCAGCAGAACTAAAAGGAAGTTCATTAGTTTACAAGCACATATCTTCCTGAGAAAGCAAAAGGTCACAGCAGAAAAAAACAATAAATAAATGTATCCCTGCACTAAAGAATAATTGCATTTTGTTGTTGTTCAGTCCTTCACTTGTGTCCGATTCACAGTGACCATATGGACACAGCATACCAGGCACATCTGTTTGTGTTTCTGGTTCTCCTTATTCATGTGGTTTTCTTGATAAAGATACTGGAGTGGGTTGCCAGTTCCTTTTCCAGTGGACTGCAATTTGTCCGACTTCTCTGCTATGACCTGCCCACCTTGAGTGATCTTACATGGTATAGCTCAAGGCTTCATTGAGGTACACACGCCCCTTCATCATGGCAAGGTAGCGATCCAGAAATGGAATCGCATATAAAAGTTGCAAAATGTAAAGGTATCCCACTGTGTATGCGCAAACAATCGCCAGCACTGACAGCTGCAGTGCCAGCATGTAGCCACTAGATGGTGTTGTCAGGTTTCATGGAAGGCCTATAATTATTCCCCCCTCCGAAATGGTGCAACTCAACGGCGCTGAATCGACAGCGAGGCCATCACTATGTTTGGTGCAGGCACTCGGCCCTCGGGCGCGCCTCTCATAGCTCAAGGCCTCTGTGCAGAAGTATTCCGAAAATCGGCAGTGCCATCTAGTGGTTGGCGGCAGCACTGCTGCTGCCAATCTTTTGTGTAAGGGAAGAGGGAAAGGACCAGGTTGTGGTTTATCTATTCTTACCTTATAAAATATTTTCCAGTGTTAGTTATTAAATAGACAATATAGAAAATGTTGACAACAGAGGTTCTTTAATAGCATTTTATTGTATCCCAGGATTGTCTGTTCTATGATGAGACATACTAGTTCTCTCCCAGGCTTTGCTCAGTAGGCATGGATCCAGTCAGTATGCTTTACCTCAGGAGTTATATCAGGTAGTAATTTTTGTTTATGACTGCATTAGGGGAGATTTACAGTATGTTATCTGATCACTGAACGAAAAAGGTATTTGTCACATGAGGACTTTTCTTTCAGATACAGAACATATATTTTAAATACAAGGGTAAGATTTCAATGCATCCAGGTCCATTCCTTACAGTGATATTACAACTACTTTTTTTCAAGTAATAGCAGTGCCCTTCCTGTAATGTTTAACATGATCCTTTTATAATATTTGGAATTTTTCAGGTTGCAATACATTTTACACATGCCATAATGGTCTAAAAGCAGGCCATTAATAACTCTGAGCCACATGTATTTCATATAAACTGACTGATATTAAAGTGAAATAGGACTCCCAAACAAATCTTTTATGCATATAACAGTGCAGATTTTAAACATTCCAAAAGGATGAAGTAGTGCAGGAAAAAGTAGTGCTACAAAGGTTTAAAAATTACTTTTTTTCAGTGTATACCAACTGCTTTTACAAATTGGCAGTTATACTATACTTTGTGTGATTAGTGGCAGATGACATACCCAAATTCATTATTATTATGATTATTATTATTATTACTGTTTTTGTAAAGTGTCAACATATCCCATAGTGCATAGCGCAATACTTGCATTCTTGCCAAAAACAACATACTTAGAAGGGTTACTGTGGGTCTGCAGCCTTCCATCAGGACCAGGAAAAACTACCCTCATCTATGTGGGGCTAACCTTCCTTACCCCCAACTCTATGTGTGCCTTTTATCAACATAATCATAAGTGACTCCAGTCGGTCTTTTTATGGTGAATGCAGTAGCACCACTGTGGAGCAGGTGTCCGGATCTATGGAGGCTTGCTCTGAGGTGCCAATTTCCCCCCACTGGTAGCTGATTTCCAAATACAAATTATGAACAGATCTCCCCACTCCACTTACACATTATCTCCCTGGTTCCCTTATCCTGCTCTTTGTGTTGCATGTTGTACTGGTACTATACACATACTATTTCCTAATAACTCACTGATGGGGTTAGGGAGATTTAAAATTGCCTCTATGATAGAACTAACTACCAAGATAATCCCTTGCTATTGATATTTAGGCTACCCATATGGGCCCTGGCTCATTTGCCACACAACACAATAATCACAAGAAGGTTGCAGTCATGCCCTCAATACTGAAGTAAGATGCTTTAATTATTTATTGATCCTGAATAAAATCCCTTTTTAGTTATTTAAAATTCAATAATTAATATCAAACTTCTTTTCATCAACAACTTGCCAGCTTCAAGCCAAGTTATCTGTGTCTACCCTCTTGTAATAGGGTGACCAGATATCCTTGTTTTCCTGCAAATATGCCCAGCTGCAATAAATAAACGATTTTTGAGTCTATACAATTTTCAGACCTTGTCCTCTCTACTCTTCACACAATCCAATTTTCTTTCTTTATCCCTCTTTTTTTCTGCATCCCATATTATCCCATACAGTTTATTTTGCTCATCACTTACACTTTTATTCCATGTCCCCACTCTTCCACAATCTCATCTGTCCTCCATCTTACTTTTCCTCTATCTCCCCTCAACTCCAAGACATTTTGCTTTCCTTCAACCCCCCATGTACTTATCTTCTTCAGCCCTCTTTCCTGTTACTCTTACCCTCTCTCTCCTGTACTTCATTAGATTGTCTTATTTCTCCCCTCATAGACAGACATCAGCTTATCACCTCTTGTGGAGAGGCAGCCAATGACGAATATTATAAATATTGTAGAGACCAGCAGCTTGACTAGGTGCTGAGAAGCTAATGCTTGAAATGTTTAATACTGAGTATCACTTTTTTTAATTCACTTTACATGGATTTTATTAATGATTGCTAATTAAACCATCATGCTCCTGTTAGGACATTGCATTGGATTTTTAGGTCTTAGAAATTAATTCTTTAATATTAGAACATAAAGTAATTTAATAGTTGTATGCTACAGCATGGTCAACACTGCATTTGCCTCAAGGTTTATACTAAAATGATTTGCTATAGCAACACATATAAATTCATCTTTTCAGGCTACTTGTAGCCTCAAGGTCCAATCCACCTCACTATTTATTATTGGCAACCTTGTATTTTTTCATCCTACTTTCATAGATATCATGCACCTTTAGGCAGTGTCAAAATATTATAGTTACCATAGAAACTAATAGTTTTTTTTTACATTTGGAAATACCGACTACACAAAAATAAGTACAGTTCCTTCAGTTTTAGAGTTTAGTGTACTTTTAAAAATATTATTTTTAAAAAAAAATATTTAAAACACTGTAGTACTAAAAACCGGGAAATCATCCCCCCTCTAAAAAGCTCTCCAGTTACCTTTGAGTCCGCAAAGCATGTAAATAATATAGAAACCTGAATGTTAAAGAAAGAAAAATTAAGATATTCTAAACTTACATAAAATATTTCCTTCTCTGCCCTTACAGTGACGGTCCCATGTTTATTTGTGAGGCAATAACAGGTACACTGATTTCTTATATTTCTTCTCTTGATAAAATAAACTCCATTCATTTCAAGGAAAACTTTTTTCTCTGACATTATGGAGCCTTAGTGGGATAATGTAATGGTAAGGCATTTGAAAGTATCATCATTATAGCATGATGAAAATACTTTAATCCAATAATATAAAATTATTAATTAAGACTCTTTTTTGTAAAATGTGCATCTATTTGCCAATATATGGCTATTATGTTGACCTCTCTACTTTCTCCCATACTTCATAGTATTATACTGTTTGAAGTAGGCAGGCAGCAAGCTGTGAATCTCTTGTGATTCTTCATATTGCATCCTCTAAAGTAAAGTCAGCCTCTTATTGTTAATCAACACAGTTATATAGTACTGGTTGCAGTTTATGATCCAGTGGACCAACAGGAAAGTGATGACCATGTAGTGTTTGAATTAGAAGATGCAATATGGAGAATCACAGCTTTCTGTCCACCTACCTCACACTGGGAACAGGCTGAGGAAATGGAGAGGGAAAGAGGCAAACAAAGCTTTGGTTTATTTTACCATTATAATGTTCTTTTAATATTTTTCTTATTTCTCTTTAAATTCAGTTTAGGGTTATTCAAGCTTTTTTAGGTATTCTTCCCATTCATACTTGCAATATAGTTAATTTTGTTCTGTCTTACGTATATTCTTTTTTTTTATTGTCCTTTGTATTATGGAGACCACTATCTCTCTCATTGGGGCACCTTTTTCCACCACGATGCTGTCATTGTTAAAAACAATTTGTTTCCTCCTTTTCCTAAGATGCACTGAAATAAGTCCTCTTTTTGCAGTAGTGAGTTTGACTTGTATTATCTTACTAACTCTTTTCAAAGCTTCTTTCCACAGAACTTGTGTTAAGAAACAGGACCACCATATATAGAAAGTCACAAGCGCAGTCATTTCAAATGTTTTTCTTTTCTTCGTTATCACAAAATAATTATATAGAAATCACCACAGAGGTAATGAGATAAAATGTGAACTGGGGGGAGGACAATGTGAATCAGGTTATCTTCTGTGGCAGCTTTAAGTAAATCTACACAATTTTACAACATATTTTTCCTTGGGAAAATATTCTGTTTTTGATGTTAAGAAGCATGCTATATAATCACTTTCATACATGACCAAGAATGGTTTATCATGTTCAGTAAAAAAGTAAAATGCTGTGAAGAGTAAACATCAAAGAGCACATTTATATTCACCACTCACTGGGTCAGATATATAGAGGAATAAAGGTTACATAGTTACAAAGGGCCTCATTCTATTATCGGCCGTAAATCGGCCGCAAAGCTGCGATTCCTTGTGGGGCTCCCGTTACCTTGCAATTCAAATAGACGGCGCTGCAAGGATATCCCCTTACGGCCGGCCATATATCTTGCAACCGGCCGTAAGCTCAGAAATCTTTAAAAGCAAAAATAAATTAAAGACGCCACTGTAAAGCTCTGTAAATGATAGGGATCATAATGGGGGACATGAGGATTAATAGCAACCCCCTCTCAAGCTTGCACATCAGCCCAAATCCGAGATTTCATTAACTATTTATTTTCCGTCCGCAGCGTGGGCGGGTCTGAGGTGCTCAATGCCCTCTGGACTTTTTCCACGGATATTTGACATAAATTAAAATAAAAATTATTTATGGATTTGAGTGTAGGGGAATGTTGTGCTATGAATGCTAACACCTACAATCACTTTATAGTCTCCTCAGAGTGCAGGATGGCTTTATTATGGCTTTATTATGTGGTTAATTGTGTGCCTGCGGGACCTTTTTGCTGCAAGTAAGCTGCGGCTCGGTTTTAGCCTTGCAGAGAGGGTTCCCGGAGCAATTAAATAGCAACCAGGATTTTCTTGCGGCCGAAACTCTTTTGGCCGTTTAAGATCAAAGGCTTGCCTCTGGCGCGTGCGGCCGCAAGGGATAACAAGGCGCTGGCCGCAAGCCTGCCGGAGTCCCCGGTCGGAAGGGAATAGAATAGGCAAATAGCTTGCGGCCGGTCCTTGCGGCCCCGCATCTCCTACGGCCGATAATAGAATGAGGCCCATAGTAATTAAGGTTAAAAAAAGACTTTCAGTCCCTGGAGTTTAACCTTTTAAGATCTCCTCTGATCTGCAATATGCAGATTAGTCATTAATTAATTAGTTGTTAATTAATTATTAACCAACTATTTAATTATTTATTTTTTATTTATTTTTTTGAAATTATTAATTAATCCAGAGGAAGGCAAACAGAAAAGAAAACCCAAGTAAAACTTTGCCAATCGTCTCAAAGAAAGAAAAAAAAAAGAATCCTTCCTGACGCCAGAAACTGGTGATTGGATTTCTCCCTGGATCAATACTCTCTCTCTAATTATCCAGGATAAACCTGAATTCCCCTTTTAAAGTTATTTATCGAATCCACTGTCACCACTTCCTCTGGTAGAGAATTCCACAGATTAACCACCCTTACTGTGAAGAACCCTTTTCTTTCTTTAAGGTGGAATCTTTTTACTTCTAACCTCAAGGGATGTCCTTTTGTCAGTTGAAAGCCTCTTGGCACAAAAAGCTCCCTTGACAAATCTTTATACTGACCCTGGATGTATTTATATAAGGTAATCATATCTCCTCTTAGACGCCTTTTTTCTAGAGAAAATACGTTTAATTTGGTTAGTCTTTCTTCACAACTTAGCCCCTCCATTCCCCTTATTAGTTTTGTTGCCCTCCTCTGTACCTTTTCCAGCTCTAAAATGTCCTTTTTATGAAGTGGTGCCCAAAATTGTACTCCATATTCCAAATGAGGGCGTACTAGAGATTTGTATAGTGGCAGAATTATATTTGCTTCCCTTGCTTCTATACCCTTTTTAATACATGCTAATGTTTTATTTGCCTTTGCAGCTGCTGCTTGGCTTTGAGCACTGTTACCTAGGTGATTGTCCACAAGCACTCCCAAATCAATTTCAATATCTGATACCCTTATATTTGCTCCATTAAGATTATAAATTGCATGGCTATTTTTCCTTTGCAGATGCATAATTTATAACATTTATTCATATTAAATCTTATCTGCCATTTAGATGGCCTTTCCTCTATTTTATGTAAATCCCTTTGGAGGAAAAGTAAGTCATTAATAAATATTTTAAAAAGGAGAGGACATAATACTAAACCCTGAGGAATCTCACTTACCACATTATGATCTGAGTATGTTCCATTATGTAAATCCCTTTTGAGGGAAAGTACATCATTATCTGATTTAATTACCTTGCACAACTTTGTGTCATCAGCGAAAATGGAGACACTACTTTCCAGTCCCACCTCTAAGTCAATAATAAATATGTTAAAAAAGAGAGTACCTAATACTGAACCCTGAGGAAACTCACTTACCACATTATGATCTGAGTATGTTCCATTTACAACAACCCATTGCTTCCTGTCTTTTAGCCAGCTCTCAATCCATGAGCAGATATTTACTGCAATTTCTGTATCCCTTAGTTTGCACAATAGTCTCCCAATTCCAGCTACAGAGGATGAAGTCTCCAAACTGCTATCATTCACTTGCCTCATTAACTTTCCTGAGGTTACTATTCCAGCTCAGCTCATCTCTCCCCTCTCTACCACACTAATCCCAGTTCTCACACATATTTTCAACCTCTCCCTTACTACTGGCATGTTTCCATCTTCTCTAAAACATGCCATAGTTATACCCACCCTCAAAAAACCCTCATCTGACTCTGACGTCGCATTTAACTACCGCCCTATCTCTCACTGGCTTCCAAACTGCTGGAGCGGCTCTTCTTTACCCGCCTTACCAGCTTTATTTCCTCTAACTCCCTTCTTGACACATTCTAATCCGGCTTTCGGCCCCAACACTCCATGAGACAGCTCTCACTAAAGTCACCTATGATCTTCTTACCGCCAAGTCAAAAGGTCACTTTTCATTTCTTCTTCTTTTAGATCTATCTGCTGCCTTCGACACTGTCGACCATCCACTTCTACTCCATATCCTCCTCTCCCTCGTGGTTCTCATCATACCTACAAAATTAGATCATTCAGTATCTCGTTCTCCAACACCTCTTCTTCTCCTCACCTCCTGTCTGTTGGTGTACCCCAAGGATCAGTCCTAGGCCCCCTCCTCTTCTCCATCTACACTTCCTCACTTGGTACCCTTACAAACTCTTTTGGGCTTCATTATCATCTCTATGCAGATGACACCCAAATCTACCTCTCCGCATCAGATCTATCCCCCTCTCTTCTAACGCACGTCTCCAACTGCCTGTCTAGTATATCCACTTGGATGTCCACCCACCA
This sequence comes from Discoglossus pictus, assembly GCA_027410445.1. NCBI lineage: Eukaryota > Metazoa > Chordata > Amphibia > Anura > Alytidae > Discoglossus > Discoglossus pictus. Next base: position 182,957,975 of record CM050167.1, read on the forward strand.
TCTCAAACTCCACATGTGTAAAACTGAACTCCTAATCTCCCACAGCGTTAATTCCTCACATCTCTCTCGCTGTCAACAACAACATAATCAACCCCCTCCTCCCAAGCTCGTTGTCTTGGAGTTCTACTGGACCCCGCTCTGTTTTTCATCCCTCTCATACAATTACTAACTAAATCTTGTCTTCTCCATCTAAAAAACATCTCCAGAATTCATCACTATCTTACACAAGACACAACTAAAATCCTTATACACTCTCTCATCATCTCTCGACTAGACTACTGCAACTCGCTTCTTGTTGGCCTACCCACCACCCGACTATCTCCACTTCAATCCATTATAAATGCCTCTGCTAGACTCATCTTTCGTACACAACGGTCAGGGTCGGCATCACCTCCGTCAATCACTCCACTGGCTTCCCTTAGCCTCAAGAATAAAATGTATGACCCTAACTTACAAAGAAAAAAAACAAACTTACAAAGCCCTCAACAATAATGCTCCCCCTTACATCTCTGCTCTCATTTCCAAATACTCCGGCACCCTCCTCTTCATTCTGCTAATGACTTTCTTCTTTCTACAACTCTTGTCACCTCCTCTCACTCCCACCTCCAGGACTTTTCTTGTGCTGTCCCTAGTCTCTGGAACTCTTTACCTCGCTCCACCAGATTATCCTCTTGCCTCAAAACATTTAAAACCTCACTTAAAACGCATCTCTTTAAAGAAGCGTATCACCTTCCACCCTAACACGCTTATCCCCTCTCTCTCCCTCTTTTACCACTCGCTATACATTAGAGTGTAAGTCTGCAAGTTTCTATCCTAAGTACTTTGCGAATTCACAATGGACATTGGATTCCTAGCTCAAAAACAGGGCCCTCCTTGCTTTGCTATATGTTAATGTGTATTTATCTTTGTCTGAACTTAATTTCTGTACAGGGCTACGGAATATGTCGGCACGTTATAAATAACTATAATTATAATAATAATAATAATAATAATAATAATAATTTCAACATTTGATACTATAGCAATATTATTTGTAATGACTAAATCCAAGATAGCTTTATTTCTAATAGGCTCTTGTATAACCTGGGCCATGTAATGATCCCTGAGTGTACTCAAGAACCTGCTCCCCTTAGCTAAACTGCTGGTCTCATTTATCCAGTTTATTTCAGGGTAATTAAAATCTCCCATTATTAGAACTTGCCCATGTTTAGCTGCATTTACAATTGGTAACAATAATTGTATTTCCTCACTTTCAGCTATATTTGGGGGTTTATAGCATACTAATTTTGGAATTTGCTGCTCCGCTATTTAACTCTACCAAACATTCAACATTACCTCTAGTTCCACCATAAATATCTGACTATAGGCTTAAATCCAGGTTTAACATATAGACAAATCCCTCCTTCTCTTTTACCATTGCCCCTATCTTTCCTAAGTAGGTTATAACTATCCAGATTAACAGTCCAGTCATGAGATTCATCCAACCATGTTTCAGTAATGCCTATTAAATCCCATTTTTCATTAATTGCTAATCATTCTAACTCTCCCATTTTTCCTCGCAAGCTTCTGACATTAGCAAGCATACATCTTATGTTATGAGTTTGTAGTTTTGAGGTGCCTGCCACTATACTTGAGTTACTTAGTAATACCTCCCTATTGACTATACTACCCCTCCCCCCATCTCCTCCCCCATTACTTATATCTAGTCCCTCCCCCACCTACTAGTTTAAAAACTCCTCCAGCCTTTCCACCATCCTATCCACTAGCACAAAAGCTCCCTCATCATTAAGGTGCAATCCATCCTTGCTGTACAGATTGCACCGAAGTGAGAAGTCAGCCCATTGCTCTAAAAACCCAAACCCCTCCTTAGTGCACCACATCTTTAGCCATGCATTAACCTCCCTAAGCTCCTTCTGCCTCCCAGGGCTAGCACGTGGCACTGATAGTATCTCAGAAAATACTACATTGGAGGTCTTTGCTTTAAGCTTATTAGTTCTCTAAAATCATTCGTTAGGACATTCCATCTTCCACTAACTTTGTCATTGCTACCAATATGTACCAAGATCGCCGGTTCATTTTCAGCCCCTCCCAATTATTTGTCTAACTGATCCACAACATGCCGAACCCGTCCACCTCGGAGAAAACAAACTGTTCGATTGCTGGGATCTGGGTGACAAATCAACCTGTCTACCTTCCTAATAATAGAGTCCCCTACCACCAAAACCTGTCTGTTGCCCTGCTTATGCTGCCCATCCACTCCTCCAGTAGAACTGTTCTCCCGGCTGTTAGAGGGAATAGTTCTATCTGGCATTGCTATTCCTGAATGGACATCCCCAACAGTTTAACTCAATCTGGCAAATCTGTTGGTGTGTGCCAACTCAGAACTGACCTGCCTTCTCCTCCCGAGCCCCCTGCTTCCCCTTGTTACTGTAACCCAGCTACATTCCTGGACATCTGCACTAGCCCCAGCTCCACCCTCCATGCTAGGTCCAGCTAAACTGTGCTCAGTGAGCACCAACTGTGGAATAACAGTAACTGCTGCAATTCTCCTCTCCAGTTCTCCAATTTGAGCTTCCAGAGAGGCAACATGCTCAAACCTCTCACAGAGTTATGGACCTTGGATCCTCTGTTCCAGTAGTGCATATATATGACAGGATGTACACTGAGTGAGGTTGCCACTGGACTGACTCATAATTATTATCTGTGACGAAGTGCCCTTCGCCACTTTGTCTTGGAGAGGACTGTTTGCCAGCCTCCTGCCCTGCGACTATGGCCCTGGTACATATTGCCCTTCAAACACAGTATTCGGCCATACCAGAGTGTATGTCACTCATTCTGGCCCTTTAAATACAGGGGGGTCATTCGGTACTTGCCCTGTGTGAACCATGATACCACAGATAGCTATGCCATGGAGCCCATTCATATAATGAAAGACTATGGGAAAGACTTTAGCTACATGGCAATTTAACTGTGTAAAGATGATCTGAGCGCTATTCGGTAGTTTTGTAGTTTTGTGCGCTCAGATCCCAGCTGTAACGGAACCCATCACTGTTTTACCCTGTTTAATTGTTATTTAATTCTTGGTTAAAATATGATCCTAGTAATATACTGTATGTATGTTGGTTTATGCTCTGCAGAATATTGGCCCCAGGCTAGTGCAGACCTTGGCAGGAGAGATAATCCTGTTACAGATAAGGGAGTCGATTGTATAAAGTGTTTTCATTCTCAGATAAGAACAAAGAAGGCTGATTTAATCATTGTCTGATTATATCAAGTTGCCTCAGGGAGGGGTGACCACACCTATTGTCCTATATGTGTATTGTGTGGGGGATATGTGAAATGTCTGTGTGTTATGTGAAAAACATACTTTTACTAACTTTTGAACCCCTGGTCTGATTCATGCCATTTTTTAATATGTTGTTCCCCTGGGTGAGAGATATTGAACGGTGCTGGACTTAAAGGTGTACCCCCTGTTTTTGGGGTACATCCAGAATGTGATTAAAATTGTGTCTGTTTTAATTGTGTTACCTGTTATCTGAGGGGAGGAGACGTGGGGGATGAACCATGTATATAATTGGCTGTGATAATTATGTGGGTGTAGCCCTTCAGAGGGCACCATTGCATAAAAGGAGATCCCCTGTCATTAAAGTTACAGTTCTTCTTGACCCTTCAAAACGTAGTCTCATCTTGTTATTGGAGAAGATGGCTCTATCATACTGGGGATTGCTATGCTTTTGCATACTCCCTTGAGCTGTAACTACTGAACGCTTGTTCCTGATGTGTCCTCCTTGGAGGAGAGGTCTTCCCCACACGGTCCTGGATGCTGGAGATTCATACAGGGTGGAAGGAAGACGGCTAAACTACGGCGGTTGTGGAGTCTGTGGTGGTTGAGGTGTCCGGTGCGGTGCTTGTAGGCCTCGGCGCAAACTAGGACGCGTCTATCAACGGAGGTACCCGGTCGGGGTGCCAGGAGATCCGTTACATTGTCTACAAAATTTTGGTCTGAAAAATAAACAAACAATAATAAAAAATCATTTATCTGTATAAAGTTTTAAAAAAAAAATAAGTATATATATTTGTTTTCTTCCTTTTTAGCACTTTAAGTCTGCCCCCCATTTTCTTTGATCTCCCTCCTTTTATTTAAACTCCTACACTTTTACTAGAACTGCAACTCCCTCCTTTTATTTAAACTTCCACACTTTTACTAGAACTGCAACTACCTCCTTTTATTTAAACTCCTACACTTTTACTAGTAATGCACTTATACTAGAAGTGTTTGCAAGCTCACAAGTTCGCCCCTTCTCCTGTTTATATTAACTTTTGCCTACTCACCTGGACACAATTACTGCACTCTTGTAATTTATCTGCCTTTACTTGCAAGAAGTAAATGAAGCAGAGCATGGATTGTGAGGTATCCCAACAGCTCTCTTGTCAATCAGCCATAATACAGAGCGCTCTGCACAAGGAGAGGCAAGAGCGGACACAGGCCAGCAAGAAGCAAAGATGGACTCTATCCCAATGAGACTGAAAAAGCCTGAAATGAAAGACAGGTTGTAGAAGTTCTTACAAATTATTACTAAAATAAGGGGTATCAGGATGATGCTAAATTATATTCCTGAATGGAGGAGGAAACATATGTTTCAAGGCAACAAGGTGTATTACAGGAAGAATAAGAGATGTATATTCTGGAGCAGAGGCAGAGTCCTCCCATATATAAGCTGAAAGAGCAAATTATGCTGATGCTGCTGCACAAAGACAAACAGGAGAAGAAGCACAGTGGTACCAAGGGTACCTGTTGAGAATAGTGACGCCGATGATGGGGATATCCTAGCAGAGCCAGAACCGGCCCTGGGAAAGGGCATGCTTGTGGAGCATATGAATGATAATGTACCATAACAGAAGCAGGTCGGCCATATGAAGCTGATACAGTTTTGTGAGAACTATCAGCCAGCCTATTGGAGCACCTGAAAAAGAAAGAGCCAGGTAATCATGGGCTCGGGACAGTTGGCAGGACTATAAAGTAAATAGCAATGAAAATGGGGAAGAGAAACAGCCAGGAAGATGCTGTCAAATAATGAAGATGAAAATGATGATGATAAACCTAAACTGATTGGGAAATCCTGCATAAAGGGCTGAAGAACAGAGTCAACAAGCAAACAAGTTTTACAAATTTTGACCAAGAGTGGAATCATAAAGTCAGTTGCAATCTAAGCGAGACACCAATCCACATCTGGCTGTGAGTCAAACCGGTGCAAAGATGAGAGAAAGAATGTACAGAGTTGACAGTCAAAATAACGTGGATGTCATGTTCAACATTTACAGCCTGTCAGTTCAAGTCGCTCAACCCTATGATGTTGAGCTGAGGGGTGATGTATGAACAATTTTTTTTTATTTCATCCCACGTGGGAGACTCGGGGGAGAGGGACCTTTTCCAGTCTATTGGCCATTGTTGAGTTTTCAAAATGTGTTGGCATACGGCAAGTAACACTTTCACAGCATCATCCTGTAGAATTTTCAATAGTTCTGTTGGGATTCTATCACCTCCTGCAGCCTTATTATCAGCAAGACATCCTAGGGCCCATCTCACTTTGCTCTCCAAGATGTCTGGCTCCAGCTCATTGGGCAAATTATTGAGGTCATCAATGCTGTTAAGATCCTTCCTGAATACAGTGCCTTGCAAAAGTATTCACCCCCTTGACTTTTTACCTATTTTGTTACATTACAGCCTTAAGTTCAATGTTTTGTTAATCTGAATTGTATATGATGGATCTGAACACAATAGTCTAAGTTGGTAAAGTGAAATGAGAACAATATATACATACAACTATTTTTTAGAAATAGAAAAAAGAAAATTGGCATGTGCGTATGTATTCACCACCTTTATTATGAAGCGCATAAAAAAAAGCTCTGGTGCAACCAATTACCTTCAGAAGTCACATAATTAGTGAAATAATGTCCACCTGTGTGCAATCTAAGTGTCACATGATCTGTCATTACATATACACACCTTTTTTTGAAAGGCCCCAGAGGCTGCAATACCTAAGCAAGAGGCACCACTAACCAAACACCGCCATGAAGACCAAGGACCTCTCAACACAAGTAAGGACATTTTTTATTGAGAACTACAAGTTAGGGTCAGGTTATAAAAAAAGATCCAAATATTTGATGATCCCCAGGAGCACCATCAAATCTATCATAACCAAATGGAAAGAACATGGCACAACAGCAAACCTGCCAAGAGATGACCGCCCACCAAAACTCATGGACCGGGCAAGGAGGGCATTAATCAGAGAGGCAGTACAGAGACCTAAGGTAACCCTGTAGGGGCTGCAGAGTTCCACAGCAGAGACTGGAGTATCTGTACATAGGACGACAATAAGCCGTACGCTCCATAGAGTTGGGCTTTATGGCAGAGTGGCCAGAAGAAAGCCATGGCGCATTTTGAGTTTGCGAAAAGGCTTGTTGGAGACTCTCATAATGTATGAAGGAAGGTGCTCTGGTCTGATGAGACTAAAATTTAACTTTTCGGCCATCAAAGAAAATGCTATGTCTGGCACAAACCCAACACATCACATCACCCAAAGAACACCATCCCCACAGTGAAACATGGTGGTGGCAGCATCATGCTGTGGGGATGTTTTTAAGCAGCCAGGACTGGGAAACTGGTCAGAGTTAAGGGAAAGATGTATGGTGCTAAATACAGGGATATTCTTGAGCAAAACCTGTACCACTCTGTGCCTGATTTTAGGCTAGGACGAAGGTTCACATTCCAGCAGGACAATTACCCCAAACACACTGCTAAAGCAACACTTGAGTGGTTTAAGGGGAAACATGTAAATGTGTTTGAATGGAGTACTTAAAGCCCGGAATCCAATCCAATCGAAAATCTGTGGTCAGACTTAAAGATTGCTGTTCACAAGAGCAAACCATCCAACTTGAAGGAGCTGGAACAGTTTTGCAAGAAGCAATGGGCAAAAACCCCAGTGATAAGATGTAGCAAGCTCATAGAGACTCATCCAAAGCGATATGGAGCTGTGACTGCCGCAAAAGGTGGCTCTACAAAGTATTGACTTTATGGGGGTGAATAGTTATGCACATTGAATTTTTCTGTTATTTTGTCCTATTTGTTGTTTGCTTCATAAATAAAAATAAAAAAAACATCTTCAACGTCTTGGGCATGTTCTGTAAATTAAATGATGCAAATCCTCAAACAATCCATGTTATTTCCAGTTTGTGAGGCAACAAAACACAAAAAAATGCCAAGGGGGGTGAATACTTTTGCAAGGCACTGTAGATCTTCAGTGTATTCCTGCCTCCTCTGCTTTATCTGATTTTCTTCTGTTAAGTCCCTACCATTTTTGTCTTTTATCACTCCCACGTTGGCATGAAAGGTGCCTTTTAGGTTCCCAATTTTCTTTAAGAGATTTCTTGATTTACCCATTTGGTTATCTTCTTCAATGTCTTTACATTGCTCATTGTAGAAAGTCTCCTTGTCTCTTCTTACTATCCTCTGGAATTCTGCATTCAGTTGGACAAATCTTTTCTGATCTCCTTTTGCTTTCCTACTTTTCTGGGCTACTTTCAAAGCCTCATGAGATAGCCAGTTTGACTTCTTACTTGTCTTTCTTATAGGGATATTCTTTGTTTCTGTTTCCTGGATAATGTTACAAACTTCAGTCCAAAGTTCTTCAGGCATTCTATCTTCCATGTCTAGTCCCTTAAATCTATTCTTTACTTCCACTGAATATTCACAAGGGATACTATTTATTTCATATATACTTGGTCTGAAGGTTTTCCCTCTTTTCTTCAGTTTAATTTTCAACTTTGCATTAAGAAGCTCATGCTCTGAGACGTAGTCAGCTCCAGTTCTTTTTTTTGCTGACTGTATAGAGATCCTCCATCTTTGGTTGCATAGTATATAGTCAATCTGATTTATATGTTTTCCACCTGGTTATGTCCATGTGTAGAGTCGTCTCAGAGGCTCTTGGAAGAGGGTGTTTGCTACGACCAGAGAATTATCTTGACAAAATTCTACTAATCCTTGACCTTTTTAATTTTGTACTCCAATGCCACATTTTTCCCTGTTATTCCAGGTCTCTTTTGGTTCTCTACGTAAGCATTCCAAACTGATATAATTCTGTCATTTATTGGGTTGTAACCGAGCACTGCTTTGGCCACTCTTTGATTGACTAGGATGGCTACTCCATCTGTGGGATTCTTGACCACAGTAGAATATTGGGTGGTTGTCTGATGTGAAAAGTCCCATTCCAATCTAATTATGTTCACCAATTCCCATGATATCAATGTTTAACCTTGTCATTTCATTCTTGACCACATCTAGTTTGCCTTGGTTCATAGACTTTCCTTTCCCCTTCAGACACATCCTAAGACCCTCTAAGCCCCCTCAAATTCATGTTCAATGCTTCAAATACTGCCTCTGCCATCCATCTTCATGTACCTTCAATCTTTCGCAGCATCAGAGTCTTCTCTAGGGAGTCCTATCTTCTCATGATATGGCCAAAAGTAGGTAGTAGCTTGTCAACAGGTTGTTTGTGTATTGGTGCTGTTGCCTTCTAGGTCTGGACAAGGATAATATAAATCCTGGACATAGTACTTGAGCACCTAGGCTGAACAGAACTTAGTCTCCCACAGACAGCTAAAGTTCTCTTTGCAACTATCACTGTTGCCATGACAACTTTAAAAAACACAGTTTTGATTTGAGAGAATCCCAAGTAAAGGGCTGTTGCCACAGAAGAGGCTCTGTATTAACCAGGTGTGGTATTAATTGAGTGTCAGTGGTTAATAGTGTGAGCAGGTATTTGTAACTGATATTGTAATTTATTTCATTGTTCTTTAGTGCTTCTTGTTGTAGAGGACTGGGTTGAGCATTAGTAAGGCTTCCTAGTGGTTTACAATGTGTAGGCCTCATGGTTACTTCCTGTAAAATGATTCCTTAGGTTGTGTTTTTGTTTTTTTGCCCAAATGTCTGTCTGTTGGGCATACATTATGAAAAACAGTATGTTATTTAAAATAGTAATGTCAAATAAAAACGTAATGTTAATATTTGTTCTTACTTTTGACTGTGTAATTTTTGCTCTGCTTATCTCCTCCTACCTGTACCTATGAGGGCATGGCCAATTCTGAAAAAGCTGACCAGTCAGACAATGAATCAGATTGAGCATAGACAGTAAAATTGGCTCATGCTCTGTCAATGGGCAGGGTCCAGAGGGAGGTAAAGAAAGGCAGCTCTGCTTGTGGAGAAAACAGACAATTTCAAAATAGGGACACATATTATTTTTTATTTTATTTTGCATACTGTTTTCAATAGTCTATGCCCCCCAAAAAACAAACAGATGAGCTTACTTGTAAGTGCAGCACAGTGGTCCTTTTAGTGTCTCATAATTGTTCTTGTAAGGAGTTTAGCTGCCATTGTGAGATGCTGAGTTTTCAAGGAGGGTTTAGGTTCACTGGAAGAATCCACAGAGCTTTCCAAGAGCATGTGGTATTATGTGTAAGCTCTTACGGAGACTTGTAATTGCACTTTAGGTAAAACCACAGTAGAGCAGGGAAAAGTTGACACACTGCAATCACTGGTGAGGCTTTACATTTAAGGTTTTGATACAGCCAGCATGCATGGGCTTTTCACTAGTAATTTGTCCTACAGGAGCCAAGTAATCAAGCCCTAATTTATTCCATGTTACCTGCACTTTCAGTTGCTTCATTCACCTTGTTTCATTCATAATACTAACATTTGCTTAAACAGGAGCAACTCATACTGAAAGTTTATCTTTAAAAAATGCCAAAACTTCTACAGTATAGCCAGAAGGAAAAGAGGAAATTACATTTTGCAGAGCTGAGCATGGTAAACAAAATGCTATGAAAAGTAGATTAGAACTAAAAGCATTCAGAGACCTTTGCCAAAAGCCACAGTTATATAAAAATACCTTAGTTTTTTTCATGTCCTGAAAATGTATGTATATATATATATATATATATATATACATATATATATATACATATATATATATATATAAATATATATATATATATATATATACATATAAGTAAATGTAACTACAGTATATCCGTAGATATAGTATGACTTTATATTCACTATTTTTCTGCTTTACGAGTATGTTTATAAATGCATTATATCCTTTATTTGGCTTATTTCTCTGTTTATATTTTCGACTTACAGCTTCTATTGAAATAGAAATTAGTCACAGGCGTTATATATTCCAGTAATAAACACATTTATTTTAAATGATTGTAAATATACACTTAGATATAATTTTAGATATAAAATATATATCTTTGACGCAGTGGTGTAGCTGGATCTTTTGCCGCCTGGGGCTGTCCCTGAGTTTGCCAACCCCCCCGTGTGAGCATTATATATATTATATATCCCATTCTCTCTCTTACACTCCCCCCTTCTCTCTCTCTCCCTTCTCTCTCTCACTCCTCCTTCTCTTGACTCTATCCCTCTCTCTCCTTCCCTATCTTTCTCTCCCCATCTCTTTCTCTGTCACCCCCTCTTTTTCCCTCCCTTCTATCTCATCTTCCCTTCTCTCTCTCTCCCTCCTTTCTCTGCCTCTCTCTCCTCTTTATCTCTCTCTTTCTCTTACTCTTTTCTCTTCCTCTTTTTCTCTCCATCTTTCTCTCTACCTCTTTCTCTTACCCTTTCTTTCTCCTTCTCTCCCTCTTTTGCTCTCTCCCTCTCTCTCTCCTTCCCTATCTTTCACTCCCAATTTCTTTCTCTGTCTCCCCCTCTCTTTCTCTCCCTCTCTCCCCCCTCTTTCTATCTCTCTCCCTCTTTCTCTCTCTCCTTTCTCCCTCTGTTCCAAATTCTTATCAGTGTTTCTTGCAGAGGTTTCTGCCTCTCCCACTTCCTTTAGATTGTAAGTCTGCGAGTTTTCACTCCTGTAAGGTGCTTTGGAAAAAGCACTTTGTATGTAAGATTTTAAATTCAAAGATAAGGCCCTCCATCTTTTTCCATGTTTAAAATTGTAGTTTTTGTTGTTCTTAAACCCCTGTATAGTGATGTACAAATAAATAATAATAATAATAATAATAATATTTAGATAATAGAGAATTACAGATTAGTGAATACCATGAAGGTTGAAAGGGAGCTGCATTGCCTGTTTTGTTGTGTTGCATAGTGAGATACTTGATGAAATCCTATCATTAACATGTCTTGTTACATAGACACATAACTAATACAAAATACACAGATTTAAAGGCTCAACCATTGCACAATGAAAAACAATATTTGTTTGAAAACTTTGAGTCTGACAAAGAGCATACTAAATTAGAAACATACATTTTGATCAACGTTCTTCAATCAAGACAGAAGATAACTGATTTCTTATTAAGATGTGTTCTAATATCCACGGCTGAAGATTGTGGATGAGTGTATCAGTAATCATCACTGGAGGGTCATCAAGAGATGTAAGAATTAATATAATTCGCAACTGCTTCTTTTTACTTTTATTGTAATCATTTTTTATTTTTTTTGGTAATAATTTGTTTTTATTGGCAATTTATTGTATATGATTGTGTATGTAGTTTATTGGGTAGTGTTAGGGACTGTGGGGATCCATATGAACCCCCAGGTATTAGGTTTCCATTTGGGTCCTTAGGGACCCCCAAGTTATAGGGTTATTATTATTAAGTGCAGTGGGGTCCCTAGGCACCACATAAGATAGGATAGGTTATTATGGGGGTCCATAGTTTAATATACCATGGACGTTAATTTAAGGTTCCAAGGGGATCAATAAGCACCCACCTGCTTATAGATTAGATTTATTGGATCTTCTTGCAGTCCAAGGGACACCACAATTAAAAGGTGTCAAATCCATGGTGCTCACACGTTTTCATGGTCCAGCTGTCACATCTGTATGGTACTACTGGAGTACCATAGTTCTAATTATGCAGACCTTTGTTGATAGTTTAATATCTTTGCTACTGGGGAGGAAAGCTATGGCAAGCTTGGGCAAGCTAGTAAAAAGTAAGCTTCTTTTAATTTCATGACTATAGTTACCAGAGATCTTGGATGCCAGGAAAATAAAATCTGTCACTGCCTCCAATTCTTTCCCGTCTATTTGCCAGGAACTGAGATAGTTGTTTGCCATGATCTCCATCTTTTTAATTATGAGCAGCAGGCCAACTTCTGTACTCTCTTCTTTTACCCCCATCAATAGGTCCTTTAGTTCCTCCTCACTTTCAGTAGTATCATCTGTATATCTGAGGTTGTTGAAATTTCTTCCAGCAATATTTGTTCATCCAGTTCGATCTTCCTGTTCCATATATTGTTGGAGTCAAGCTTGTAGAATCTTAAGCATTACCTTGCTGGCTTATGAAATGAGTGCAATTGTTCGATAAATTAGTACACTGTTTGGCACTGCCTTTTTGGGGGATTGGGATCTAGACTGACCCTTTCCAGTCTGGCCATTGTTGAATTTTCAAAATGTGTTGGCATAAAGCAAGCAACACTTTCACAGAACCATCTTGTAGAATTTTGAATAGTTCAATTTGGATTCCAACACCCCCTTCAGCCTTATTATCAGCAATACATCCCAGGGCCCATCTCACTTCACTCTCCGAGATGTCTGGCTCAAGCTTATTGGACAAACTATTGAGGTCATAACTGCTGTTAAGATCCTTCCTGTATAGATCTTCAGTGTATTCCTGCATCCTCTTCTTTAACTGATCTCCCTCTGTTAAGTCCCTACCATGTTTGTCTTTTATCACACCCACGTTGGCATGATGCCTTTGAGGTCCCCAGTTTTGTAGAAGCGATCTCTTGATTTACCCATTCGGTTATCTTCTTCGATCTCTTTACATCGCTTATTGTAGAATGTCTCCTTGTCTCTTCTTGCTATCCTCTAGAATTCTGCATTCAGTTAGACAAATCTTTTTCCTGTCTACACTACCTTTCACTTTGCTTCTTTCCTGGGCTACTTTCAAATCCTCACCAGACAGCCAGTTTGCCTTCTTACTTTTCTTTCTTTTAGGGATATTCTTTGTTGCTCTTTCTTGGATAATGTTGGAAAGTTCTCCAGGCATTCTATCCGCTATGTGTAGTACCTTAAATCTATTCTTTACCCCCACTGCATATTCACAAGGGATATTATTTACTACTTGGTCTAATAATTTTCCCTTTTATCTTCAGTTTAATTTGGAACTTTGCAATAAGAAGCTTGTGGTTTGAGCCACAGTCAGCTTTAGGTTTTGTTTTGGTAAACATAATCTGGTTCAATCACCAGGGCCCATTATCTGAGACATGTGGAGTACCTGTCAATCAAAATATGTCACCCTCCCTGGTTACCCCCTGCAGAATAGGAGCCTGACTGACTGATAATCTAATCTCCCCTATTTGTTGATCATTGCTTCATAAACATGAATATCCATAGACATGAATATCAGCAAAGTGCTTAATGGATGGTAAGCTACGATCAGAAAGATCAAAGAGATACCAGTAACAACCACTTGATCCCAATTGACCTCTGTTGGTTGAAAAAAATGTTTCAGTCACTTTATTGACAACTTTGTTAAGCCAATTGACAGCTTAATTCACCTCCATTTACTCCCATTAAAGTATATGGCCCTGCTATTTACAGTGACCACTATTTACAATCCCATCAGGTACCCGGTTTGACAGCCCAGCAGGAAGGAAGCTAAGTTTGATACCGTTGACCACAATTTTCTTATGCAAACTCTCCACTCTCTTGGCATCCATGACACAGTTCTCAAATGCTTCAAATCTTATCTAGAAAATCAACATTTAGTGTCTCCTTCTCTGGCACCTGTTCTTCGCCGCTGCCCCTGACTGTTGACGTATCCCGACGTTCAGGCCCTATCTTGTTCTCCCTTGGTACCCTAATAAAATATTTTGGATTTCAGAATCATATATATGCAGATGACACTCAAATTTACTTCTCACCACCAGATCTATCCCCCTATCTTCTAGCACATGTTACCAACTGACTTTCAAGCATACTCAACATGTAAGCTACCCACTCTCTACTACAGCTTCCACTCCTCATATATCAGTTCCTCACTCCCATAAATTAGGTCGTCAATCTTCAACTTCTATTGGACCCTACACTTTCTTTAATTCATCATAGACAATCAATAACCAAATAATGTAATTTTCACCTAAAGAATATTTAAAAAAATATGTCACTATGTTACAAAAGAATCACCTGACTACTGCAACTTGCTCCTGGGCTGGCCTCATCTGTCTTCTTTCCAATCCATAATAATTACCTCAGCTAGACTCATTTACCATACTCAGCGCTCCGTGTCTGCAGCACCTCACTGTTAGTCACTCCACTGGCTTCCCATAGCTTCCAGAATAAAATGTAAAACAATTACTCTAACATCTAAAGACCTTAACAACATTGTGCCCCTTATATCTCTGCCCTCATCTCAGAATATTTCACCATTTCTCTTCTCTATACTAATTATCTTCTTCTTTACTCCTCTCTTTCCACCTCCTTTCACTCCCACCTTCAAGACTTTTCTTGAGCTGCACCTAGTGAGTGGAACTCCTTGTCTTACTCCGTCAGACTATCTTCCTGCCTCAAAAACGTCATAAAATCTCTAAAAACACATCTCTTTAAAGAAGGTTATCACCTTCAGCCTTAATATGCACAACTGTATATTCTACAGCATAAAATTGCCAACACACACACAATCTACAGTGTAACACCCAGATACCAGCCCTTGCATTGCTGTCTCCTCTGCCAGTGAAATGGTTAATGGACCAATGTGATCACATTTTTTAAATATATATATATATATATTTAAAAAATAACACTTGAAAAATGTTCAAAATGTTTTAGAATAAAACATAAAACAATTCAGCCTCTAATTTATTACCTTTTATATGCAATTATGCTGCTAAAAAATTTACCATTTATGTTTCCGGTTTTAACTTTCTGGCGTGGGAGGAGACATTGGTTAAACAGGAAGTTTTCATCCACACAATGTTAATTTGACATTTACAGCTGCCACAATTTTCAGTAGCCGTAACAGAAACACATCCTCCTGAAACACAGATCTAGCTGGTAAAAGAAATATACAATGTTGGTGGGATGGTAAGCTAATTTTATGTTATGTACCCAAGTTTTGCAACTGGTTGTTTGTCAGCAGAGGTGTGGAGGGGTGGGGGGAGTTGCTTGGGCAGTGGTAAAAATGGGTTTGTCCCTACCCTATGGCGGTAAGCTGGTGACAGACAGTGGGGCCCTGAAAGCGGACTTAAGGCGTGGTGTGATTGTCACTGGCTGGGCTTTCTTCCCCCCCAGCCCCCTCCATATTTAGCATTGTCCTGTTTTTTAGTTGGGGACACACATGGGCCCCTAGCAAGTTTAACATCACCATAATGGCCAGCTCTACCACATGGGCAACATTGGTGCCTATGTGTAGCATTGAGTAAGAGGGTGCCCTGAATGAGTTTGAATAGATTCTATTTCTATTTTTTCCCAGTTATCTTGGGCCATGGAGCTCAATCGGCTTCAAACAGCCCTGATTACCATACTTTTGCACAATGACTCTAGACCCATGCCCCTTTAATCTTTTGACACAGACAGACCAGAATCTGCCCAGTTTACACAGTTGCTTCTGGGATGTCAGGCTCTTGATTCAATTACTGATAAATAAATGATGGACTTGTTTGTAGCTGCATAAGGTGACAGCTGCTTTCTGTTAACCAACTCCCGGGCTTGCAGAACATACTGTATATTTCTAATTGGTACAGTATTTGACAAAACTATGTCAAGTCTTAGCATCTGAACACCCAGAGGAGTTGCAAAGTTTTTTGGAGCATTTCAACAACACTATCTGAAGAATCTATTTAATAAAGTCTCATGAAACTGAGGAAAGAAAATTAATCTCACAGAAAGTAACATAAATAGTAAGAAGCATATAGCCGAATATTTACTTGTTGTATTAACCACACATTTTTAGCATATGGTACACCACAGCTCATACATAATGAACATAACGAGGAGATAAAAAATAATATATATGGTTCCCATACAGATATTAAATTATTTAAATACCTCTGATATACATTCTTTTTAGTTGCATATTTGGTGTGTAGTATTTAAAAGGGAAGTTTCATCCCAGCATATATTATAACGTCTTGTTGGAGGAGACAGGGAGGTGTCATTCAAAATGTTGTCTTGAACATGTAATGTTCATGGTCTCTGGAATCAATCTGATCACCAGAACTGTGTCAGTAGCATCCACACAAAAAATTAAACAACAGCTCCATGTCCCCTCAAGGATGGAACAGTAAAATGTGATATATATATCCTCAACTCTTGTTTGAGGACCATCAGCCTCATTAAATTGGAGGCCAGTAAGTGCAACGTGAGTGAGTCCCGTAATGGCTGCGGGCTTGAAATTCCCCCATGGTGCAGGGCTATTGAATTGGAAGGGGCTGAATTGGAAGGGACCTACGGAAAGGACCTTAAAGGTTCTTAAAGAACCTGCACTAACTAAAAAATGTACCCCTGCTGTGGGGATACTATAAGTGCCCACCAAGCACCTTAAATTAACCCCATCACTCATGGGGTACAGACCTTTATGGGACAATGCTTAACCCTCACAATTAACACTATAAGTGCCATGAGGGTCCTCCAGGACCCTCACTACACAAAGCCTAAGCACTACACTATTAACCCTTCCCTACTTTATTCCAGTCTATTAACCCCCTCTAACTAATTTACCCCCTCTACACTATCCTATTAACGTCCCTCTACCCTATCCTATTAACCCCTACACTACCCACCTAACCCCCTAATAAAATCCCTAGCAGCCCACTAATTACGCAAAATAAAAAAAAACACTAATTACACAAATAAAAAAAAACTACATTACCTTTAAGGTTCTTTCAGGTCCTGCAAGGCGGGAATTTTGAATTATAAATAAAGCGGGGGTCCCGATCCCATCCCTCGCTGCAAGGGGACCCCCAGCATAGGGGGGTTACTTTTAGGTGCCGCAGGGGTACTTCACGTACCCCTGCGGCAGAAGTTAATAGCTTAAATGCCACAGGGGTCACAATAGGGACCCCCGCATCAAACGTAAGGGCTGTACAAGCCTTTGCAAGTCCTCCCCAGCACCCGTTGGGCTTTGGCCTCCATTTGCGTGGTACGTGCTAGCTCCCTTTGGACTTTATTGCAATTTAATAGCATGATTGGAACTTAGTTGGTACAGGCTTAACAGATCAGAGGGTTGCGGACTGCGAAGTTCCATGTTCCACGCCCCGTAGGAATTTTTCGGCCGTCCTGCGTTTTAACCCACAAGTCGTCGGCAGATCAGTTTAAGAAGTTAGTTTAATAGCCTTCAGTCCTACTTTTTATGATACGGGCTACGTTTTAAAACGTAGCCCGAATTTAATGAGGCTGCATAAGTGGTCTGTTGGCTTCATTAATGTAGTCCAACAACTGGGATCATAAGCAATTTCTGATACCAGGTTAAGAACATTTGTTCTGCTTGTCTAGCCCCTGTCTTTAAAGTTAAAATTTACCATGCACAGTCCCGCTACTGAAACCAAAATCTGAAAGGTCTAGCAACTGAAGTCTTTTGAGTGCAATACAAGCTCTGTTTATTTACAATCTGTGTGATGTTGTGAATGTTATTTGACTGCGGTCAGTCCAATCTGCTGTGGTTGTGTGCTGGTGTTAGAAAATGAGCTGGAGGACTATATAAATCAGTAGAGTGCATTTAGACACCAACAGCCTTATTAAATTGCGATTCGGCAAATTAAAAAGTTCTCTATTTAAGCACATAGCATATTTTTTTACAGAAGTTTTTAGTTAGTGCTTTTGGATAGAAGTTCACAAACTAAAAACTTCAGTAAAAAAAATAGGCTATGTGCTTAAATAGAGCCCTTTTTAATTTGCTGAATCACAATTTAATAAGGCTGCAAGTTGTTGAGTTGTACACTACTAAGTGCATTGCTACTCTGTTCCTGATAATCACTTTTTCTGTTCCTGACTTTTGCCTTTTGTATTGCTACCTGAAATTACCCTTTGGCTTGTTATAATATTTCTGAACCTAAACTGCCAACCTCTGCACTGAGACTGATTCATGACAATGGGGCAAAGGTGGGGAAGATCCATATTTTATATTTTTAAAATGTTTTTTGTTAACTTTTAGTGATTTGTAGCTATTTGTAAGAAAATTCTTTAGAAAATCTTTTTGATCAGGCACTTTTTTTCAAAATCTAATTAACTAAACTGCCTATAATTTACCATTTTGCTTGCTTGGAATAACTTGACCTGTTGCCTGGTTACCTGAGACCAGGCAACAGGTCAAGTTGCTTGGTCTCAGAGTGGGTACTGTGACGCCCAAGATAGCCCTCTGGAGGACTGTGGACTGTTGTGGGCCCTAAGGGTAACCTAGTTCTAGCATAATGCCCAAACCCCTGAATACATGGACTGTGGTTGCGATGTTGGCCCAAGATGGATAATGTTGCTACCAATGTTTTTCGTGTGACAGCCATATTGTGTATTGTGGGCCATGTTTTACTGTCAGCCATCCTGTTTGTGATTAGTCATGCTATACTTGTAAAGCCATGCTGTTCATGAAGGGGGACACAATATGGGGTCAATCACAGTTAATGTATGTGTATTATATATAGGGCAGTGTGTGTGGCCTTAACAGGCAGGAATTATTGGATTACTGTGTAAAGGTATTGATGTAAAGGTGGTACCCAAGCATGTTTGGTATTTAAATGCTGCATTTTCCCCAGGGAGTTTTAAAAGGGTATTACCAGGGTCACTGGGGCAGACGGGTCCCAAGTTACAAGGTGCTTGGTTGTAGGGGATCCAATACAGTAGGGCAAGAGCAGGTCTGCATCCAGGAGACAGTGGATACTTAGATGTTAAAGGGGAAGCATGATGGGCATATGGAGGATCCCATACATCAGAGAATAATTGTCTCCACTAATGATCTGATCATATACCCCTGTAAAGCCAGGGTCTGGGTAGTAAGTTCCCAGACCAAGGGGGTGAGTAGGGAGGTGACATCACTGATGGGCTGGCCTCCTCACATGGTCAGGGTGGGGTATGGTGGAAAATGGTTGGACTGGGTTGTGTATAATAATCCTTATTACTGGGATTATTGCTGCTAAACCTGCATGGAACTCGTTACAGTCGGTACAATTTTCTGGGTGGCTACTGGTTCCTGTGCGCAGCTGGGTGCTTAGTCAGATAGATCCTCAGGTGTGTTTTGTAAGCTGAAAGCATGATGGTTTGGGTGCATGTGATCCCCTCATCTCTGGGTTGTGACAGGTACTGGGATCCACCTTGGAAGGTGGGCCCCATGATTTCAGACATTTATATTATGGGCTGAGATGCCTGTCATCAGGGGAGGAAGGACCAGAGCTTTGTGGCTGCTGAGACTAACACACTAGGACTTCTGGCTACTCCACTTTCTGTTCCTGTCAGTGCAGGCAAATAAACTGTAGAAGGCGTATTATAGAGTAAGGCAGCAATATAAGAGGAGACGCCACAGCAATAGGTAATTAATATATGGCATTCTATATATGTATAGGGAGATCAGTGTTTTAGGGGGTCCAAACTTCTTATGAAACAGCTTGCATAAAAAAATCATCCAATTATGGGGTGTTGAGGGACTGGTACAGTACAGCATCATGTCATCAGTGGGAGCCTTAAAAAGTATATTGTGTACTTAAATATATATATTTCTATTAATACTAGGACACCCTGCAGTCATTTGTATATATTTTTTTATATAAACTCTTCAAGCCTGCCAGTTGTTGTGTTTCTCAAATATACATTTGTGCAGGCTACACTACAATATTGTACAGTTATGTGTGAAAAAACATATTTTCATATATGTATATGTGTATATGTTTTATGATACAATATCTCACATAAGTGAGTACATCCCTAACATTTTTGTAAATATTGTATTATATCTTTTCATGTGACAACACTGAAGACATGACACTCTGCTACAATGTAAAGTAGTAAGTGTACAGCCTGTATAATATAGTGTAAGTTTGCTGTGCCCTCAAAGTAACTCAACACACAGCCATTAATGCCTAAACCGTTGGCGACAAAAGTAAGTACACCCCTAAGTGGAAATGTCCAAATTGGGCCCAAAGTGTCAATATTTTGTGTGGCCACCATTATTTTCCAGCACTGCCTTAACCATCATGGGCATGGAGTTCACCAGAGCTTCACAGGCTGCCACTGGAGTCCTCTTCCACTCCTCCATGATGACATCACAGAGCTGGTGGATGTTAGAGGCCTTGCACTCCTCAGCCTTCCATTTGAGGATGCCCCACAGATGCTCAATAGGGTTTAGGTCTGGAGACATGCTTGGCCAGTCCATCACCTTTACCTTCAGCTTCTTTAGCAAGGCAGTCGTTGTCTTGGAGGTGTGTTTGGGGTTGTTATGATGTTGGAATAATGCCCTGTGGCCCAGTCTGTGAAGGGAGGGAATCATGCTCTGCTTCAGTATGTCACAGTACATGTTGACATTCATGGTTCCCTCAATAAACTGTAGCTCCCCAGTGCTGGCGGCACTCATGCCGGCCCAGACCATGACACTCCCATCACCATGCTTGAGTGCAGGCAAGCAGTGAACATAGTGATGTTTCCTATTTTTTACATCCCTGACATGAACTCCCACAGTGCTGACCTCTTCTGGGGTATCATTTGTGGAAACCCATGAAAACTGGCCCATCCAGTGGTGAACCAATCTGGAGTAATCCTGGGGCCTCACCCTCCCCAGCCAAGCCAGTACAAACAGCTGACTGGTGGTATTTACAACAGTCCATGGGCCTAAGGGACCAAAAAAGGCCAACATTCTTCCCCTCCCCATGTCTGCTCCTTCCCTTATCCAGTGTTTGAGTCCCGGGGATTTTAATAGTTTTTCCGGCTTACCTAATTCAAGTGGTCCCAGGGGCGTAGCCAGTTCCAGTAACTGCTCATCAGGGATTATCCCTATTTCACCCCCCAAAAGCAACGGCCAGTGCCCTTTCTTTGCCCCTCTGGGGCATCCCATAAAACAATAGTTCCACTAAGCACTGTACCTGCCGCATCTTTCAGTTTGTACTCCTGATGGCCTTGTCTGGGATCTCTACTCCTTGGGGCTGCATTGTGCTCACTGTCTCTCAGACCCTTCTTTGGCACCCACCGCCTTGATCTTTACTTCCTGGATCCTTGGGCAAAATCTTCTATCTCTCTCCATCTGATACCGCCTGGCATGTGGATGCAGACAGTCCTTGATTACCAGCTGTTACTGCCTCCTGCACAGTCTGAAGAGCAGGACTGCTTGCCGTTTCTGATCCAGGGTCTGTGGCTGGCTCCTTGACAATGGATATCCAAGGAACCTACCCACTAAACTTACAGTCCATTGGTAGGGCCCAGTGCTCATTTGGTTCTTCCTGACTATAGGAGCAGGGTAGATTTCCCCCCAGGTCTTCCCCTGGGTCTGGCACTGCTGTGGTTAGGCCCTGTCCCCATGCCTCTAAATGGGCGAGGCTCAGCCCCGTAAAGCTAGGGTCTAGTTCTTCCTCCTACAGGTCAAGCCATGGCATCAAGGCAGCTTTGCTAATTTTAACATCCATAAGGCCAGAATTCTCCATTCAGCCCATGCCACCCTCTCCCCGGATCCTAACTTACAAAGCCCTTAAAAAACAGAGCACCCCTTTACATCTCTGCTCTCATATCCAAATACTCCCTCACCAGCCCCCTTCATTCTGCTAACAACTTTCTTCTTTCTACCACTCGTCACCACCTCTCACTCCAGCTTTCAGGACTTTTCTTGTGCTGCCCCTATTCTCTAAAACTCCTTGCCTTGCTCCACCAGACTATCCTCCTGCATCAAAAACCTTCAAAACCGCACTAAAAACACATTTCTTTAAAGAAGCCTATCACCTTCCATCATAACATGCACAACACTTCTCTCTCCCTCCTGTACCACACACAAACCTTAACCTTTAGCTGTTACTGCCTCCTGCACAGTCTGAAGAGCAGGGCTGCTTGCCATTTCTGATCCAGGGTCTGTGGCAGGCTCCTTGACAATGGATATCCAAGGAACCTCCCCACTAAACTTACAGTCCATTGGTAGGGCCCAGTGCTCATTTGGTTCTTCCTGACTATAGGAGCAGGGTAGATTTCCCCCCAGGTCTTCCCCTGGGTCTGGCACTGCTGTGGTTAGGCCCTATCCCCATGCCTCTAAATGGGCGAGGCTTAGCCCCGTAAAGCTAGGGTCTAGTTCTTCCTCCGACAGGTCAAGCCATGGCATCAAGGCAGCTTTGCTAATTTTAACATCCATGAGGCCAGAATTCTCCCCTCAGCCCATGCCACCCTCTCCCTGGACCTCTTGACAAATTTTATGGTCCTCTGTGTATATATACACATATCTTAGCTACTTACTCACCTACAACAACCATTCTGATAAACCTTCCCTCACTCCTTTTCCTCGCTCCTGAATTTGTATTACTAAATCTATCCTGTCTTAGGCTAATTTTTCATTCACCTTCATCTCATCTACTTCCTGTACCTATACACTGTGTCACAATGCTCTCTCACTCATTTCTCCTCATCATCTCCTACTGCCTCTCAGACTTTCCTTTGCAGCCACTCCATATCATGTCCCCAACAATATAACCATCCCACCTTCTTTGCTATCCTGTCCTCCTCTTTGCTCCCATGAACTCCTCTCTTTCATCTAGTCACAATCCCATCCCTTCCCTAACACTCATAAGCAAAAACACCACTATAACTCCCACTCCAATATTCTCTCACTCTCAATCCTTCTTCTCCTGGCTGCTGGAAACATATCCCCTAACCCAGGTCCCTCACTCATTTCCACCTGCTATTAGCCACGCTCTTCCCCAAGGGCAGCAAATGCCTGAAACACCAAGAATTTGATACTCATCACTTGTTACAAACCTTCCACTGTACCTTTCTCCTGCACCCTCTGGAATGCACGTTCTATCTGCAATAAACTCACTTTCACTCATGACCTATTCATTACCAACTCCCTCAATCTTTTGGCTCTCACTGAAACCTGGCTCTCCTCTTCAGACACTACCTCCCCTGCAGCACTCTCTCACAGTGGTTTTCACCCCAGTCACACCTAGACCTGGGAACAAACAAGGTGGTGGTGTGGGTGTATTACTTTCACCTTGTTGTACATTTCACCTCAAAAGTCAAACCATCTGCAATTAACTCTCCTCTCATCATGGCTCACACATTCCACCCTCTCAACTAACCAACAATACCCATTCTTCTCCCTTCCCCATTCCCACAGCCACTATGAACTACTTTGACCCTGCAAAGTGGACAAAGTCTCCAGCCTATTATCATCCTCTCACCTCACTACCTGTCCTCTGGGTCCTATTCCATCTCAACTCATCCCTCCCTCTCCACATAATCCCAGCTCTCACACACATCTTCAACCTTTCCTAAATACTGGTATGTTTCCATCTTCTCTAAAACATGCCATAGTTATACCCATCCTCAAAAAACCCTCATCTGACTCTGATGTTGCATCTAACTAACTATTTCCCTATTTCCCCTGGCTTCCAAACTGCTGGAGCGGCTTGTCTTCAACCGCCTTCCCATCTTTCTTTCCTCAAACTCCCTTCTTAGCACCTTCCAATCTGGCTTCGGGCCCCAACATTCCACTGAGAAAGCTCTCACAGAAGTCACCAACGACCTGCTCACCGCCAAGTTAAAAGGTCATTTTTCCATTCTACTTCTTCTGCTGCCTTTGACACGGCCATCTGCTTCTACTCCATATCCTCTCCTCGGCCAGACTCTGCCAGACTCATCTTCTGTTCACAACTTTCAGTGCCGCAGGACCTCTTTTTCAATCACTCCACTGGCTTCCCTTAGCCTCGAGAATAAAATGTAAAATCATGATCCTAACTTACAAAGCCCTCAAAAACAGTGCACCCCTTTGCATCTCTGCTCTCATCTCCAAATACTCCCTCACCAGCCCCCTTCATTCTACTAACAACTTTCTTCTTTCTACCACTCGTCACCACCTCTCACTCCAGCGTTCAGGACTTTTCTTGTGCTGCCCCTATTCTCTAAAACTCCTTGCCTTGCTCCACCAGACTATCCTCCTGCATCAAAAACGTTCAAAACTGCACTAAAAACACATTTCTTTAAAGAAGCCTATCACCTTCCATCATAACATGCACAATACTTCTCTCTCCCTCCTGTACCACACACAAACCTTAACCTTTAGACTGTAAGTCTGCGAGTTTCAATCTTGCAAGGTGCTTTTGGGAAAGCACTATGGACACCGGATTCCAAGCTCAAAGACAGGGCCCTACATTCTATGCAATGTGTTAATTTTTAATTTGTTGTTGCCTGGAACTTATCTTATACTGTATATAGTGCTAAGGAATATTTTGACGGGGCAATAAAATTGTAAGGCAGGGAATGCTGTTTGGGCCAGACATTCATTTTTTTTTGAGGTCCGAGATCCTTCTGCGCTCATTGCGAGCCTCGCGCTGAGCACCTTCGGTGCTCATTGCGTGGCTCTCAATGAGCGCCAAAGGCTCTCATTGCGAGGCTGTTGGTTGTTGTATTTTTTTTTCTGATAGGCGCTTTTGCTGTTTTTGTTTTGTCCGCGTTGATCTGCTTTTTGCGCTTATTGCAAGGCTTTGTGTGCTATGAGCAGCGTTGGCGCTCGTTGGGAGTGGCGCGGTAAATGGGTTTTGTGTTTATTGTGAGAGTTTTTTGTATGCTAATGAAATAAGTAATAAATAAATAAATGAATATACTTTACCTATTTAGAAGTAATATATGCAGGAAGCATTGTGCTGAAGAGCTGACAATCTGTTTTGATGTTCCTGCAGCATACATTGTAGGTTTGCACTGTTGTGGAGCTGAGGTGTAAGTGTCAGCAATGTGTGCAGTGTGTAGTGTAAATAGTCTGCGTGTTCGAGGGAAAGCCGTTAGGGTAGCTGTGTACTTCCGCATTGTGTAAGTTAGTTTTGTAAAACGGCGGCGAATGTGTATGTGGTAAGCGGCTGTGTATGATGTAGCTTCCTTGGTAAGAGTGTATCTTGTACCTCGTACAGCTTTTTTGAAAAGCTGTATGTGCTTGGTGGTGTTTTGCATGTTTAGGGTCCTGTAGCCTCGTTTTCTTTTTTCGGTGGCCATTTTTTCTCTTGCTTAGGGGCTTTCCGTGTGTCTAAACTTGGGAATTTTGACTTAAATTGAGGTGTAACTTCACCTTTCGAGGTCCTGGGTGCCCCCCTTGCTGTGGGTAAGCTTTTTATGTATTTTTTGTGTTTATTTAAAATGGCGGCGAATGTGTATGTGGTACGCGGCTGTGGATGATGTTGCATCCTTGGTAAGAGTGTATCTTGGAGCTCATACGCCTTTTTTGAAAAGCCGTATGTGCTTGGTGGTGTTTTACGTCTTTAGGGGCCTGTAGCCTCGTTTTGGGTTTTTTCGGCGTCCATTTTTTCTCTCGCTTAGGGGATTTCCGTGTGTCTAAACTCAGGAATTTGGACTTAAATTGAGGTGTAACTTCACTTGCAGAGGTCCTGGGTGCCCCCCCTGCTGTGGGTAAGCTTTTTATGTATTTTTTTGTGTGTATTTATTGTGTTTTTAATGTTTTCAGGTGCGCGCGGTTCGGCCGTTAAGGTCGTATTTTTGCAAGGTCGTAATGGCGTCTCGTATTTTTGTATGCTAAGTCCCGCGGTTCGTATTTTTTTGTGTAAGTCCGTATATAGTGATTGCGTGTTAGATCTATTTTTGTAAAATGCAGCTTGTGTTGATGTTTGTAAGTGCGTGTGAGGCGCCGTAGAGCATCCACCTCCGCAATTGCGGCCCCTCGCTTCGCGACGTGGGAGCCTCCACCTCCGTAAATGCGGCCCCTCTCTTTGCGAGGGTCCACATTTGCGGCCTGCAATGAGCCTTTGGCTCATTGCAGCCAACGTTGGAGCCTCCACCTTCCGCAAATGCAGCCCCTCGCTTTGCGAGGGTCCGCATTTGCGGACCAAACTGCGTCCCTCGCTTCACAAGCTTGCAAAGCGTGACGATGATTCGTAGTTTGACAACTATTATATGTGATATATATATATATATATCCCATATATAGTTGTGAGCGTACGGGCCGTTGCTCACGCTTGTGGGCTCGCACAGCGAGCCAAGGCCCTCGCAAAGCGAGGGCACTGGGCGAGGGCCTCAGTTGCTGGCATGGAGCGCCTTCGGCGCTCCATGTCAGCAACTGCAACCCTCGTAAACTTCACGTCGCAACGCAAGCAACACGACACACCAATTACAACACTTGCTAAATTTTACGAGCAACGCAAACAACATACGACACACGTTAACACACATTACGGCCTCGCAACACTCGGACGCAACTCGCGAACGTTACTAAATTCAAAACACAATACATACACACAGCCCATACATAAAAAGCTTACCTACAGCAAGAGGGAGCATCCAGGACCTCAACAATGCAACTTACACCTTCATTTCACTCAAAATAAAAGAGTTTAGACACCAAAAACTTTGCTAAGCGAGAGAAAAAAAGGCCGCCGAACAAAACAAAAACGAGGCTACAGCCCTCTAAACACGTAAAACACCACAACACATTCGCAAAACACCACACGAAACTCGAAAACCACCACGAAGCACCTACGGATAATCCGCAAAGACGCATAACACAGATAACCCGCCATTTTACGCCAATGCGGAAGTACACCACTACGCTAATGGTTTGGTCTCGCGCACGCATAATATTACACTGCACACATTCAGAACGCTTACACAGCAGCTCCACACCAGTAATGCTGCAGCAACCTCAAAACACATTGACAGCTCTTCAACACAATGCTTCAAAATAGGTAAAGTATATTCATTTATTAATGTATTATATATTTCATTATTACACACCAAACAGCATTACATATTGATTTATTAATGTATTACATCTTTCATTATTATACACCAAACAGCATTAGCTACCTTAAAATTTCATTGGCGTCATTATTTGACGGGCAATTCGTTTGTATATATATATATATATATATATATATATATATATATATATATATATATGTATGGTGGGGGGAGGAGAGGGGGAGAGAGGGAGTCTAAATGTGATCTAGTTTAAATTCTAATTTTGTAATCTTGTGGTGTTTGTTATTTACCTTTCGCTTCCTTCTCTGGGGTCGACATCAGGAGTCCCAGTGCTTTTACTGTTGTCCCATTACCTATTGATTATTCATTAAAGTAAGTCCGGCCTTTATATGGAAATACTGTTTGGTAGGTTTGTCCAAGGTTCCCATATTTTTATAAAGATGGGGTAAGAATCTAATATTGTGTGTGTCATTTTTTCATTGATCAAAATCTTGACCCATGCATGATCCATTTAGGCTAGTTGATGGAATAACTGACACGACAACTTGAGTTGGGAGAAACAACGGTCCAAAGCTTTATTTTGACACAATGTAAACAAACAACCGTAACTTATTTAGATGACTATTTTAGTCCTTTCCTTCCGGGGGAGGAGCCCGGCCACGAACAGTGACCTCACGCTTTGAGCCCTGCCCAAAGCCCCAATGCTTATCTTTAAGCACGCCCTGTGAGGTGGGGCCATCGCCCCCTTAGGCCAGTGGGCCGGGCAACTCACCTCCCGCCGCACAGACATAAATTAAGAATACACAACATACAATAGCCACTTCTCCGAATTCTTTAACCAAAATTATATATTAATTTCAATATTTCTTATTTATATTATATATATTATATATATACTTTTTTTATTTTTTTTAAAAGAATAAACCATAACATCTGTTAACAACAAAATACAGGGTGGGTGGGTGGGATTCCAGTCGGGAGACCGCGCTGCTGTGTTCAATGGCGCGAAACGGGCTTCCGACACGCCCCCCGACGCTCCTGATTGGCTAATAGCCTCACAGGCTCCCCTGGGTCACGTGACGCTACATGCCGACCCAGGGATCCTGTGCAGCCTCCGCGTCATTCATGACCCATGCATGATCCATTTAGGCTAGTTGATGGAATAACTGACACGACAACTTGAGTTGGGAGAAACAACGGGCCACAGCTTTATTTTGACACAATGTAAACAAACAACCGTAACTTATTTAGATGACTAATTTAGTCCTTTCCTTCCGGGGGAGGAGCCCGGCCACGAACAGTGACCTCACGCTTTGAGCCCTGCCCAAAACCCCAATGCTTATCTTTAAGCACGCCCTGTGAGGTGGGGCCATCGCCCCCTTAGGCCAGTGGGCCGGGCAACTCACCTCCCGCCACGGAGCATGCGAGGGACGCCTCCCGAGGCTGCGATCCCCCCCTGCTAGACATTAAAGCCAAGGCCCGCAAAACACTCTCCCTAAACTCGAACATCATCAACTCATACCCTATTTCCGTAAGATGAACCTTATCCTTTGCGAAAAAATCATCTGCGCCGACCGGTTCGAAATCTTTATACCGGATGGCAGCGAAACCTTGTTTTCTCACAAAGCTCGCAATCTGCTGGTTTATCTTCTGTCTAGCCTTATCTAAGCCTACTGGGTCGCACGCGTTACGTCATGATCTTCTCTTAATCATCTCAGACCAGATAAGGAACGTGCCAGGGAACTTCTTCACCCATTTCTCGATGTCTCGTCTCATCACCTTTAGCATTCGTCTCATGGGAACTGTCTCCAAATCGTTCCCGCCGGCATGAAGAATTATAACACTGGGCTGACCGTAACGCTGCGCGTACGTTTCCAAGAGACCGTCGAGCTGCGCCCATCGCAGACCCCGAATGCCACACCACCTTACGCGTAAGTCCGTAACAGGAAAGCCCAGTTGTGCCTTTTCTTCGGTAACTGTGGCTAACCTATGGGCCCAGTACACGTATGAATGGCCCACAATCCATAGTTGCTTCTGTTCCCCTGAAAGTAGAAAGCAACACCATTAAACCACTGCATTTGGCCGTACATAGGAACGAAAACGGTCTGAGTCCCACCTCCAGATGCGCTTTACTGCCGCGTCGGGCAACCCCAACCTAGCCGCTTCAGTGGCAGCTCCAATCCGAAAGGAGTGTGTCCCAAAGTCGGACTGCTTGAAACCGAGCCGATGCAGTGCGCTTTTTAAAACTCTTTTAAACTGATACATAGACAGTGACGTTCCATCGGCGTGGACCAGCAGCGAACACCGTCCCACCGGTCGGTGCTTAAGGTACTCCACTACACATGCATATGGGCAACACTCTGTGCCAACCTGATGCAGAACCACTTCCCTTCCTTTACTCACTCGGTCGGTCTTTGACCTCCGCAACCACAATACCACCGTACCTTCCCTGAGGCAGGTATCCACCAATTGCAGACCCCCCGAACCGTGTCTACTGTTCGCGACTAACTCCCCTATCCTAAACGCTCCGAAGAACGCCAGGGAAAAAGCCGTTCGGAAAAGTAGAGTTTCAAAGGGGTCCCTGCAAACCACCACCAATTCCTGAGCCAATCTCAGCAACAGCGCAAATGTTATTGGCCGCCTACTATCTGGCCTTTGCGCACCGCTGAACATTCCGCACACCACCTTGCGCACTAGAAACTCCTTAGTAAGGTCCCTCTGCCCAGCAAGCTTAAACATAAAAGCAAGCGCCGTGACCTGTCTCCCTACTACGGGTTTTGATTCGCCTTGCTCGGCGCACCGCAGCAGGTACCAAAGCAGGATCCCTACGCTCTTGTCCTCCGTCGTGGCACCACCTGCCAGTGCCACTAGACTATACCATTTTGCCCACACGCATCTATAAGCGTTCCACGTCGCTGGGGCAACAGACTGTCTCACGAGTCTCGTTACCTGACAGCTCCAATCTCCCAGAGCTCCTCGGGGATGTGCTCCCCCAGGGCGTTCGCACGAGGAGCCAGCGCCCTGAAGCGATCCTCCTGAAACCGAGAGAGGGCGTAAGCAATTCCGTTATCCACATTTGTCACGTGTCTTGCTTGAAACCATATGTTCAAGCGAAGGCAACATAGCACAAGATGCCCGAGCAATCTAATCACTGGTACGGATGCCGCCGTGATGTTGTTCACGGCTTCAACCAACCCCTTATTACCCGAATGGAAAATGACTCGCCTGTCCCTGAAACAAGGACCCCATAAGTGCACTGCTACCACCATAGGAAACAGCTCCAGGAATGTGGGGTTCAGCAGTAAACCCGCCTCTTCCCATTCCTCCGGCCATGCCGCAGCGCACCATCTCCTTTGGAGATACGCCCCACAACCGATCGGTCCAGAACCATCGGTGTGAAGGTCTAGCTCTGCGCTGGTGGTGCCCTCCTTTTGAAGGACCACCCGCCCATTAAAATCTGCAAGGAACATCGCCCATACCCTTGCATCGTCACGCATGGCCCTAGAGACTGTTAGGAAATGGTGCGGCTTCGCAATCCCTACCGTAGCCAGCGACATCCGTCTACAGAATATCCGCCCCATGGGGAATAATTCTGCACGCGAAATTTAACTTCCCCAATATTGATTGCAGCCGCCGCAGGGTCACCCTCCGTGCGCCCCGTAGCGCCGTAATCTCGGCTTGCATGTCCTCCACCTTCTCTAAGGGAAGACTGCACTCCATTTTGCAGGAGTCAATCCGAATCCCTAGAAAAGTCAATTGCTCCGTAGGGCCCTCCGTCTTGTCATGGGCCAGTGGTACCCCGAATTCTGTACAGATTTCGGTGAACACCTCAAGCATGAAACGGCAAGCGTCGTTTTTCGCTGGGCCAACAAAAAGGAAGTCATCCAGGTAATGGGTAACACTCTTGTACCCCGCCTCGATGCTCACAACCCATTGTAAAAATTTGCTGAACGCCTCGAAGTAAGCACAGGATATCGAGCATCCCATGGGTAAACATAAGTCGACGAAGTAACTTCCGTCTACGAAGCACCCCAGCAACCGATGGCTTGACGGGTGTACGGGGAGCAATCTGAATGCTGCCTCGATGTCCACTTTTGCCATAAGGGCCCCCTGGCCCTCCCTCCTCACCAGGTCGACCGCCCGGTCAAATGACTCATAAGACACAGTAGCCTGGTCTTTTGATATGCCATCGTTTACCGAACGACCTCTGGGGTAGGAGAGATGCTGGATCAATCTAAATTTACCCTTCTCCTTCTTGGGGACCACCCCAAGTGGAGACACAACTAATCCCTGGATGGGCGGGGCCGCAAATGGCCCAGCCATCCTCCCCAATTTTACCTCATTTAGCACCTTAGCTTTGGCTACCCCTGGGAAATCCCTAGCCGACTTCAGGTTTGGGACAAGAAAACCTTGAATGTCGACCCCACATGGAATCCGGAATCCTTCTCGGAATCCGTCCTCCAACAGGCGCGCCGCTTCGGCGGTGCCTGCCAATTTACCGTATCGCTTTAGCCACGGCAGCATGGCGGGGAGGCGTATGGGCGTCCTGCCCCTTTGCAGGAGGTTCGCCCCTGCCTCCCTCTTTGGGTCTACCGCATCTAGACAGGGGGTGTTCACCTCCGCAATTTGAGCATGCATGCTTAAACCTGCAGTTAGGTGCCCATCTGCAGACCCCCTCGTTGTACGAAAAACAGGTCTTAAGACCTGCTCCTGAGGCGTGGGTGGGGCCCTTAGCTCCACCGGCCCCGCTCCGAAAGGGCGTCATGACTCTCATGGGTGTCATGATGTTTAGCCAATACGCCACCACTTTGTCACTCCACGCCATACTTGGCCTCGAGGCCAAGTATTGCTGGAATTCCTCATCGTACCGCCACCAGGCCGTACCCCCATAAACCTTGTGAGCATTCCGAATTTCGTCTATGTAGACGAACAATCCCGAACTCTGTTCGGGGTGCCGCTCACACAGTACGCAAGCCCAAATAGAAAATGCTTGCAGCCAGGTATCAAACGTCCTGGGTAGCCTAGCAAAGGATTTCCCCTCCCTGGGGCCCCTCTCGGCCAGGTCTGTTTGCCTAGACATAGGGAGAAGGGAAAACAACTCTATAAATTCCCTCCTCCAGATCTTTTCCTTTACATCCTGTGGAAGGTGTGCACCTAAATTATCCAACGAGCAGAGGACTATAGGCCTCATGGCTGCGTCGGTAACTCCCACGGTGTTATTCCCAACTGCTGCAATCGCGTTGACTACCGGCTCGGGCGCGCGCAAGCTAGCTAGCGCCTCGCTCGCGCTCGCTGGCGCCACTACCGCTGCTGGCTGGGACCATGCACCCTTTGCTAGCCCCCCTATCCAAGCTCCCATTTCGCGCTCGCTAACTGCAATGTTATGCGCAGCTAATAGAGTCCTTAATGACCCAATAAAACCACCCTTGTCTGCTGCGCAGCTCAATTCTGAGTGCTCACCTGCTTCTGGAAGCTTTGGAGTAGATACGGCCAACGGAGTATCCCCGCGTCTCTCCTGACGCTCCGGGGACTCTGACCGTCTGGCCCTCCGCGGGCTTCTCCTTTCAGATCCAGTGCAAGCACAGCTGCACCGACAAGATCTTCTGCTTCTAGACCTGGATCTCCTTCTGGATCTGTGGGTACAAGAAGAACAGTCACTAGCTCTCCGCGACCTGCATGCCCGCGCCCATACCGCCCTTTCCTCGTCTGAGGAAGGGTCCTGGTCAGCTAAGCTTGCGCGGCTGGAGTAGGCTAGCACTGCCTCCGCCGCCCCCTGTAGGGGGTCCCCTGAGACTTCCTCGGGCGTTGGAATATCCAGCTGTTGGTCAGTCTTAGACCCTTTGCGCTGTGGCCTAACCGTATCGCCCTCAGTCTCTACTCTGCTACGCCTTAGCGGTGTGTGCGTAAATAGCAGCGGACTGTACCTGCTCGTAGCCTTCTTAGCTCGAGTGGGGCGTCCTAGCCTCGCCACTGCCGCTGTCACAGGCATTTCATCAATCATGACCATGCTGTCTTGGCTATTCATCTCTCTGATGACCCCATCTCTTCTCTCTCTCGTCGTCGCCATGCTCCTCTCACTGCCAGTTGGGCGTCCCTGTAAAGTACCAGAAGCACTGTTAATGAGGGAAACCCCAGGGACCATCTGCTTGGCACCGTGAGGGCCTGTAGGAGCCTTTTTAGGACTCCCGGCTTTTCTCTTACCCCCTGCACCCCCCTTATGGGGTGTTAGAGGGGTGTTTCGCGACCTTTGTCGCGGCCTAGGACCTTTAGGCAAGTTGGCAGGTGGTGGCCGAAGTGCTAGGCCCTCACCCCCACCGCCCGTGATCCTGGCGCCCTCCTGCCTGGGGGGTACGGGGTCCCGGCCGCCCTGACCTGTAACCCCCCCATCTCTGGTGTCTCTGCTACCTGATGGACGTGGGTCTGGCAGCCCTACAGTGGTGGGATGGGAAAACATTTCCCTGGAGGCATCAGAATTGGCTAGGACACCAGCCACCGCAGGCTGTTCCTGTACAATGTGCTGAGCTCCAAGCGCAGAAGGCATGGGAGGTCCCAGCCTGTCCTGCACCCACCTGACCCCTTGGCTTAAGGCACGGGTCCTAACCTCAGCCAGTAAGGCCTCTAAGCCTTCTGGATCCATGGTAAATGCTAACCGGGGAACAAACAGGGGGAACAACAAGCAGAATACAGGCACACACAGACACAGGAACACACACAGACACAGCACACCACAGGGAGACAAGGACACACACACACACACAAAAACGGAGGAGGAAAAAAACACAAAAACGGACAAAGATAGCCTCAACAGTGATATCCCCTTATATGCTGGTAAGCTGGGGTGAAATCTCAGTAATTAAACCTTCCTACTTTATTTTTAGCTGCAGGACCTCAGACCTCCGTCCATCCAGTCGGGAGACCGCGCTGCTGTGTTCAATGGCGCGAAACGGGCTTCCGACACGCCCCCCAACGCTCCTGATTGGCTAATAGCCTAACAGGCTCCGCTGGGTCACGTGACGCTACAGGCTGACCCAGGGAGCCTGTGCAGCCTCCGCGTCGTTCAAATTCATCTTATTGATGACCTGCTGCATGTTAAGGTTTTTTTTTTAATGGAAACCACAATTAGAGTATACTGAGGAGTATATAAATATGCAATATACTCATGTCGATTAAATGTTTTATTCGAAAGCGCAAAAAAACTCCTCTAAATGAGAACTGGCAAAGGTTGGAGCAAACGTTTTGGTGAATGGCTGGGCAGCTTTAGGATGAGTTTACAACATATTAAAACTATTTGGTCTTTATGTATTCCATTGGCTCCTAGGTTGTAGATGATATGAATCCTTTAAGTCACATGTTTTAAACTGCCTATTAAAATGAGGCACTCTAAAGCTGCTGAAATGGTAAATAAATCTCACATCTCAATTACACATCCCAACAATACTTGCATAAAAATTTTAATAAATTAAAGGTTGTACTTTTTGTTTACCTAGAAAAAATAGTTTGCTCAATATCAGTCTTATTTCTTAAAAATATATAGGACTTCAGTGGCCCTTTAATGTTGTGGTAAACTGTGGTTTTAATAATTTAGTTTTAATAATATATGATGGTTTAAGATACATGAACAGAATTGCATCCTAAACTTAATAAACTTAATTTGAACTTACATTAAACATGCAAGTGTGCAATACATATTTTATTTTTCACCTTGCCACTTAATCCAATGTGGTTTTGTAAAATTATCACATGGGAATATGGGGAAAAGCATCTTCTCAGATTGTGACTTGCATTTGGCAAAAAAATCATGATATTCTAACTATAAAGGAGTGGGGAGGCAGCACTTATTTACAGCCCCATTAAATTAGAAAAACATTCTAACGAGGTTTGAACGTTAGGTCTGCGAGCTGGAAATATGATAGTTTACCAACTCTATTAAATTAGACCTGTGGCTAGCAACGTATAAACTTGCAGCACGGCCGTTCCACAATGACCGAGTCAAACTGACAGAAGTGAAAAGTCTGCGAGATGATCTTGCAGGCTTCACACCTCATCACTTGCCGCACGGGGCCCAATTGATAGCTCTGCGGCAGTTCTAAACATAAGCCCTGCTGTTGGAGGTACTCCAAGTACCCCTAGCACCTAAAATTAACCATGCTGGGGGTCCACATTGGGACTACCGAAGTGTCCCCACATTAACCCTTACAACGGGGGTCCCTGTGCGGCATCGATCGTGACACCCGCTGCATTTAAAATTTCCCGCATTGCGGGTTCTTAAAGGACAGTAAAGGTCCTGAAAGGACTTGCTCTAAAATAAAATATTAACCCCTACCACGGAGGTACTATAAGTACCACCCAGGCACCTAAAATTAACTTCATCACTCAAGGGGCTCCAAACAAAGCCCCATGAGCCCCTATAACTCATGAGGCTCTATACATAGCCCCATGAGCCCTTAATTATCTCTGTCTCTCAGGGGGCTCAATACAGTGCCCCATGAGCCCCTAATGACCCCTATAACTCATGTAGCTCTATACAGCGCCCATGAGCCCATAATTAACCCTACCAGTCTCATAAGGATCTATACAGACCTTTATGGGACACAAATTAACCCCATTAGGCCAATAGACTCATATAGGACACTAATTAACCCCTATATTAACACCAATAGTGCCATGAGGGACCCCCAGGACCCTCATGACACAAAGTCTAAACACTACACTATACTATTAGCCCTAACTATACCCCATTAACCCCTTAACCCTAACTATACACTGTTAACCCAATCTGACCCAATAACCCTAACTGGGCCTATCTAATCCTAACAGTGCCTATCTAACCCATCTAGCCCTATGTAATCCTATCTAGTGCTAATTAACCTTAACTGGGCCTATTTAACCTTGAATGTACCCAGTAAACCCTATCCTAACTTACACTATTAACCCCCCTCTCTACCCAGCTAAACCCTACACTACCTACCACCCTAATAAAATCCCTATTACCCCACTAATTACACACAAAAAAACACCTAACTACAGAAAATAATAACACCTAAAATTACAGAAAATAATAAATAAATAAAATAATAAATATACCTAATAATAAATAAACCTAAGTTACACAAAATAAAAAAGGAACTACGCACCTGAAAAGAAAATACATGTACAAAAAACACATAATATTACATTACATTACATCATCAATATTACACTACATTACGTCGTCTTCTGCCCTGACTGAGCCTTTGCCAAAAACCGCCACTCTAAAAAAAAAAAATAACACAGCTCCTCACTTACACAGCTTCCCGACGCTAATGAGGCCTCTAGCTCCTCTTCCGGGAGAAAATTGTCAATGGCTCCTTCTGTTTAGCTGAAAAGGCTGTCAATCAAATTTTAGCCAATCAGAAGGCTGCAGTCTGATTTACAGTGATGACAGTCAATCAGAAGGCACAGATGCCTTCAGCCAATCACCCCGTGGGGCTGTATCCCATTCTGATTGTCTCAAGGCAATAGTACCTTCTGATTGGTTTAAAAAAGATTGACAGGTCCATCAGCCAATTAGAATGGGATATATGGGTGTATCCCATTTTCATTGGCTCACACATTGGTGCCTGAAATTTGATTGACAGGCTTTTCAGCCAATCAGAAGGCTCAATTGCCAATTTTCTACCAGAAGAGGCCCTAGAGGCCTCATTAGCGTCGGGGAGCTCCGCAATTTTTTTTATTTAATTTTTTTGACTGGCGTTTTTTGGCAAGAGCCCAACCAGGGCAGAAGACAACAAGGACGGGACATCGTGGACAGGTACGTTTTATGTATAGAATGTTTAGTTTATTATGTTTTGTGTTTTTTGTGTTTATGTGTGTACTAATGTGATGTTATTTTGTTCTAGGGGCTGAGCCGGAGAAGACAAGAAGGGCGGGGACATACTGGAAAGGTGAGTTTAATATTTAGGATGTTTTGGTTTTGGGTTGTGTTTAATAATTTCGTACTAATTGTATGTTTCTTTTATCCTAGGGGGGCTGATCTGCTGAAGAGACATCTGGTAAGGTAAGTGGGCTTTATTAATCTATGTCAGTTTTGATTTAGGGGTTTTGTAATGTATTTAGTTAGGGGTTAGATTGATTGTAGTTAGGGGCTAATGCTTTTAGTTAGGGGTTAATGTATTGTATTTAGGGGTTAATGTTGATTGTATTTAGGGGTTAATTGATTGTAGATAGGGTTAATGTATTATAGATAGGGATAATGGATTGTAGATAGGGATAATGGATTGTAGATAGGGTTAATGGATTGTAGATAGGGGTATATTTGAACTGTATTTTATTTATTGATGTATTGTAACTGTATTTATTGTATTGATGTAATGTTATGTGTTTTTTGTACAAGTATTTTCTTTTCAGGTGCATGGTCCTTTTTTTAAATTTGTGTAACTCTTTTAATTTTGGTAACTTACGTTTTTTTTTATTTTGGTAACTCAGGTTTTTTTAATTTTGGTAACTTAGGTTTCTTTAATTTTAATAATGCAGGTTTTCTTTATTTTGGTAAAGTCCTTTTTTATTTTCTGTAATTATAGTTTTTTAGTTTTTCTGTAATTAGTGGGATAATAGGGATTTTATTAGGGTGGTTGGTAGGTAGGTAGTGTAGGGTTTAACAGGGTAGAGAGGGGGGGGTAAATAGTGTAGGGTAGGATAGGGTTTACTTGGTACATTCTGGGTTAAATAGGTCCAGATAGGGTTAAATAGGCTGAGATAGGGTTAGATAGGCCCAGTTAGGGTTATTGGGTCCAGATATGGTTAACAGGGTATAGTTAGGGTTAAGGTGTTAATGGGGTATAGTTAGGGTTAATAGTATAGTGTAGTGTTTAGACTTTGTGTCATGAGTGTCCTGCAGGACCCTCATGGCACTTATAGTGTTATTATAGGGATTAATTAGTGTCCTATAGGTGTATAGACCCTTATGGGACTAATAGGGATAATTAAGTGCTCATGGTGCTCTGTATAGAGCCTCATGAGTGACAGGGTTATTTATGGGCTCCTGGGGCTCTGTATAGAGCCCCATGAGTGACAGGGATAATTTAGGGCGCATGGGACTCTGTATAGAGCCCCATGAGTGACAGGGTTAATTAAGGGCTCATAGTGCTCAGTATAGAGCCCCATGAGTGACAGGGTTAATTATGGGCTCCTGGGGCTCTGTATAGAGCCCCATGAGTGACAGGTATAATTTAGGGCTCATGGGACTCTGTATAGAGCCCCATGAGTGACAGGGTTAATTAAGGGCTCATAGTGCTCAGTATAGAGCCCAATGAGTGACAGGGATAATAAAGGGCTCATGGGACTCTGTATAGAGCCCCATGAGTGACAGGGTTAATTAAGGGCTCATGGTGCTCAGTCTAGAGCCCCATGAGTGACAGGGTTAATTAAGGGTGATGAGGTTAGTTCTAGGTGCCTGGTCCCCCGCGGCAGGGGTAAAAAAAATTGATAGCGCGGGTTCTTTCAGGACCTTTATGGTCCTTTAAGGACCCATGGCGGTAAAAAAAAAATTATGCAGCGGGGGTCTCAATCTATCCCGATCAGCAACCCCCGCTGCAAGGGTTAATGTGGGTAGGCTGCGGGTGTCCCTTTAGTGACCCCTGCAGCATAGGGGTGTGTTTAGGGTGCAGGGAGAAGCAGTAGAACAGGGGGTCGTTGCTGCGAGGCAGCACGTAAAGGCTTTTGTAGCGCTAGCAGGCATTTTTTTGTGCTTGTTGAGATATTAGCGAGGGATGAGGTTCGCCCTATAGATTAAGGTGTGTGTGTTCTACGTAGCTCTCCTCTGAGCTATTTCCAGCGTTTTTTTGTGTAATCTGGCTAAGTAGGTTGCAAGGAACATTTTGAGGAATCGGCCCTTGCTAACAGCTCTACGAGGGCTTTAGCGAGGGCCGAAGGAACAACGAGGAGTAATTTAATGAGGCTGTTAGTGTAATCTTCATTGTAATTATTCTTTTGTTGTTTTACATGTTGATAAAGGATATTTTAAAAAGTTCTTACTAAATCCATTTAATTAACAGCCTGTTTCCATAGAGAATACATAGAAGACTTGTAGATGAATAGAATAAAATTGAATCCTCACCTATAATTAATGTGTTATTTGGGAAATGGGAACCACGTTACAGATAAATACAGTACATATCACTAAATGAGACATATTGATTTTTTCCTGGCAGCTCTGCAATATATCGTATTATACATGGCTTAAATGTTATTGAAGAGATGTAATAATTTAATAGTAGGGAATATAAAGTAATATATCATTATATTATAAAGGATTAACTAAATGCAGACAAAAACATTTAAAACATGAAAACATTGGATTTTGTTGCTGACAGCTGAATCCTGAATTTGTATTCTTAGTATGTTCAGTTATTTTATAATTCACATACATTTATTTAATCCTATTTTAATTTTTTTCCACAGAATAGCAATAGAAGTAAAAAATAAATATAATACAATTTGCTTGCTCTGGAACGACGTGGGGATGTTATAAATAAATTATGGTATATTTAGGTCTTCGCTACTTTACGGTGGTGAAGGGGCTTGTGCACCTCAGTGAAGCTGTGAGCTATACCATGTATGGTCACCCAAGATGGGCAGGTTCATAGCAGAGAGATCAGACAAATCACTGGAAAGGGGGGTGTCAGCCCACTTCAATATCTTTGCCAAGAAAACCATATGAATAAGCACAACCAGAAACATACAGATGTGCCCGACATGCCGCATCCATGTGGTGACCAAGAGATAGACACGACTGAAGGACTCAACAACAACACCAATTCTGCTTACCTGCACAACTGAACAACTAGAGGGGCTTAGGTGCCCCTCCATTCCACCCAACCTTTGTAAAACATGGTTGAAAAAGAGGAGCTTTTAGAGTGCCTCATTTCGCCTGCACGCTGATTGGTGAAGGTGGAAAGGAAAGAAAACTCCTAAAACCTAATAAAACACAATTTCCTGTGGTTTCATTGCCCTCTCTAATTAGCCTGCCCTATTCCCTATAAGCTCCTTTATGTCTAGGGTGTGCCATAATCCCCTCTAAACTATCCCTACCTATCCCCTCTAGCCTCCACTAGCCTTGTGGGCTGTAGGGGCTTCAATAAATAGGGGTTTGGCGACCCAATACATCATTGTTCATTGAAGCTGAGCACTGGTACTCAGAGGTGAGATATCTTACTGACTGAAAAAAGCCAGGTATGATGAGTGTACCCTTATTGTTTTATTAGATATTATAACTTGTTTCCTGTCATCACATGGGACCTGTGGGTCAGGGGGGAAAGTAGGAGCCATACATTCTCACTGTATAACAAAGTGGCCCCATGACAAAACCCTGTGCTAGGCAGAAGGGTCTTAAACTAAACACATATGTTTACATAAATGGAGATAGTTCCTCTGACTGTAAAAATCTGAGTAGGTCTCGTGAAGGAAACTGGTACAGAGGAATATAGGGGTGACATGGCAAAAATCATCAGAACATTTAATAAAGCTCAGTAGGAAAATAGCTTCCAGAAAAAGAGCACTGTAAATAAAATGTCATAATTTGAAGTTAGAAGGTTGGAGATTGAGGTGTAAAGCATAAAAGTACTACTGTACAGAAACTAGTGGAAGAGGTAGAGTCACACACACTAAAGGAAGTCAAGCATGCCTGTGATAAGCATAAATCTATCCTGAGGTTTAACTAAAGTGTGCTTCTTACATAAATACATTAGTAGACAAGACAAGCATTTTGATTCTTATCAGCGGTCAAATCTAAGTTTACATTTATTTGCAGTCTAAGGACTGGAGCTTACAAACTTTGTATAACAATAATGTGAAAGCTATGGAGTAGAAGGATACATTATTTATCTGCATTAATCACATGATAGTACACCCCCCATTGTGCAGTCATGTTAAACACTTCCATGTGATCTTAGCCATTTTATGTAATTATGCCATATGTGTAAACTGTATACATCTTGCGGAGCATGACAAATTATTGACTAGTGTGACTGCCATGCAAACAGCGTGTGATTGTTTTCTGACGGGGCCAGTAATAAGTGCTTGATTGTGATAAATGAAATATTGACAAAACAACAACACAAGTGATATTATTATTGTTGCAATAACTGAGCTCCACTGATTTTATTCTAGTCTAGACGTGAGCAATTTTGTGTTGCTGGATCAATAAAAGGCAGATGTTTGTTTCATATTATGGCCCCTAAGCTCTAGCCCAGTCTGACGCGACAACAGATTTATTCACAATCAATCAGCAGAAATAAATGCATATTCATCATAAAATCAAAGAGCGGATAGGAACAAATAAAGGAGACAACATAATGGCTTATAAGAAATTAATTAAGAAGCCCATGTTGCCATGTTAGATGTTATCAGTGAAGTGATTACAATCAAGATTTCTTTCAGGGGCAAAGAATGTAGCATTATCTTGCAGAGGGAGTTGTTTATAAAATTTTAGATACCTGATCTGTGTATGATTGTCTAATGTAATAATAATAGTGTATATCTCATGACACCCATAAATGATGCAAGCCATAGTGACAGCTCTCTATTAACCTATGTACAAATTCCATACCAATGCAAATAAAAGCATATAGCTGCAGCATTTGTTAAAGGGAGTCTGAACCCACAGATACTGCTCTGCACCATTATGTAGTGCATTCAAAATCAAGAGGAAAAACTTTCAAACATTTTAACTTTTTTTTTAAATGGTGCAGTGTTTGCCTTTACAGCACTCAGATTGTTTACTTTTCTTGAGTCTAATCTCTAGTTAAGCTACACTGGTCCATATATTATGGAGACAAGCTTTAAGACCATGAGGGAACCATTTTAAAGCTGCCTTTAAATAATACTAATCAGCTTTTCCCTTTGGTGTTAGAATATCTGGGTAACACAAAGGAAAAAGCTGACATTTTTTTGCTGTACCCAAAAGGTTCTTTGCTGTTTGTGTGATTTGGAACTTTTTGGTCCTTTCATAACCTGTAGAGTTAAAGAAGCTCTAGATAGTGAATGAGGATTAACTGTGTTATATAAAACTCCATAAAACAGTAAAATAAAAATCCTAAACAGTTTAACTTTGTTTTCAGTGCCTGGTGTCAGGGTGTAGAGCAGCATTGATAAATTCCATTATTCTTCAAACATTTCAACCAATTAAATTAACCAAAAGTGCAGATCCCTTGCCATGTTTATGTTCGATCTCTTAATCTGTAAACCACCTAATAATAACAAGATCCTCCACCGCTGGAACCATAGCCAGAGGACATGGAAGGTACTCTAAATAACAATCCCAGTTTGCGTAACATCAAAACTATGTGAGTCAAGCAGATCTCAGTTTAACAATCATTTTAAATAGTTGCTATCAATCAGGGACATATGTAAACTCCTACTTATGTGTTTTTTGGTTCACTGATGCTTTTAATTCAGGACTGTAGTTTCACTCCAAATACAATGAGCCATGGAGGATAGTTAAAATTCAAATCAGCTGCATCGTGAATAATTTCTTCTGTAACTCACATCTCCTGATTCCTCTTGCATACCTACTTGTAACAACAACATGCAAGGTCCAAAGCTTTTACATACATTTGAGCATTGTTAATATATTTCCTTTCGCTTAACAGTAACTTGTGTTGAGAATAAATGTCTACTCTTGCTTTTTTACTACTGCATCACATCAGCCACCAAAAAACTATCTCATGTTAAAGAAAGAAGAACAAGTAGCAGCAGGGCTCTCCCCCAATCTTGACAATATTATCTTCATATCCTGAATAGAGTAAATGGGTATGTATTGTGTATAATTTATATTACTTGAATGAATTCTTTATGTTTTATAGTGCCCAATGTCCCCGTATTTATAGGTCATTCCCTTGATTGAGAGCTTTGTCTCCCCAAAAATATTATCTTCAGAAAAGTCCCATGAAGTCACAATATACAGTCAAGAGTGTCACTAGATAATATCCTGAGTGTATGGTAAAACTTAATATTAAGCTGATATCTTTAGAGGTTGGTTGCTGTGCCTCCTCTCAAACTTTCTTAGAGGTGCCCAGTGTATGTGCTCAGTCCATTTGACAATATGTGTCTCCAGTGCTTCCAGTCCATATATATACAATGCATGGTACCTCCTAGGGCTTTTGGAAGCTCTGTTTGAAAACATTATTAAATCATTATATTTAATCTATTTAATCTACTGTATTTGTTACATTTAAGTTAGATGTATATTGGTATAAAATAAACCAATTAAAATATTTGTTACACCCTTTTGCAGTTAACAAAATCCCTGTCTTTCATTTAAACAATCTGGTCATCTTAATTAAGATTGTTCTAACGATTGCACTCATAACTCTGTCCATCACCTAAGATACTTTTTAGAAACATAGACATAAAATGTTTTTTGTGTGTCTTGAACTTTAATTACACAGGAACAAAGAAACTTTTATAAATAAAATATTGTTCTTTGGATGAGGAGCACGTGTATAAATGGATCAGCACAGGGCATAAAGCTGTTGTAATCACATCTCCAGCTGCTTTACATTTTTGACAATAAATTAAAGTCCGTATTTCCACTGTGAATGTGTCAAGCCATGTACAGTTCTAACTTGGTGCAAAATACATGCTGTGACTTTCACAATTAATTACATTTAAAGGGAGCCAATCACACAATATGTAGATGGGGAAGAAATTGTGTGTGAATGTGTTCCTGCTGTATCCAGAGTCAAAACACAAAAGTAAGAAAAACAACATAATTAAAAAAGACTTTATACAAAGTGCAATGACAAATAGAGGGGGGAACATTTCTATTACATATTGTTTTGAATTTCCAATATTGCTCAAATTAAATTACGGTAAATAGCAATTATATTACTGTATTTTCTGATTCGGTTGTTCCAGAAATCAAATATCCAATCTCCCCCCAAAAGAAATTACATGTCACATTCACCATAAACCCCTTAGATACCCATATTTGCAATGAACTTCAAACTGCTGCTCAAAAGTCATATTCCAAGGGGCTTACCAAGTAATGGGATTTGGATTTGTTTTTTTCTGTAAAACACAATAGGATAGATAGATATATATATATAGATAGATATATATTATCCACAGTAATACAAACAGAATACATCAAAATAAATCAAATCAAAGAACTGGCCATTGAAGCACTACCTTTACTTTTAGTTAGATATCTCTATAGCAGGGCTTTCACCCAGCTGAGCATGGATGTACT
This sequence comes from Discoglossus pictus, assembly GCA_027410445.1. NCBI lineage: Eukaryota > Metazoa > Chordata > Amphibia > Anura > Alytidae > Discoglossus > Discoglossus pictus. The sequence continues at coordinate 183,002,090 of CM050167.1, forward strand.
AAAACAAAATCAAACAGTCCAATACTTTAGTATTCAATTACTGGCCTTTCACTTTTAAGTTTTAAGTGGGTTGCTCATCAGATCCATGCCTTTGTATCTTTGTCTTTCTCCAGCTTCAGCACCAGTATAGACACCATATACTTCTCTGGGTTAATCTCGGTCTTTAAACATACAATTGTGCACAAGACCTACTGTACATAACTCCAATGAGATGGTTGAATCCAGTGAGTGTTAACCACTCTACAAAAAATTAGCAGATAGAGAAAGATTACTTCAAAATTATGACTCCACCCCCAATATATGCAGTAAAGTGTGCAAAGGATAAAATATAACCTTTATTGATATTACGCTACGGCATTAGAAATTAAAAACTCACAACTCGACGATTAAAAACATAAAAAAGAGGCAAAGCTCATTGATATCCAAGATCTCTGGTGAGAGTATTAATGCAGAATGAACACATATAAAAATAACTCAAGGACTCTCTCTCTGGGTATATTAAAGACAACAATACTATCCTACACCCAAATATATGTATAAATCAATAAATATGTGCTATACAATAAAAAAGTTTGAAAGTGAAACCACTACTAAGTATAGTATATCATTTAAGAAAAATTATAAAAATAATTATAGAAAATAAACATTGTTATATGCTGGCTAGGACCTCAATGGTTGCCTCCTACCTGAAAGCCTGCCCTTGTGGCGTACCCCAGTTCTAACTACTGTATAAGCCCTAGCCCACTGCAAAACTATCCACTGTAAAAAATGTAATAATATCAAAATAACGCCTCTCACTTCATCAAAGAAAAAAATAAAATAAAATACAGCAAAATACACTATCTAATATAACAAAAACCTAATTCCATGTAATCTAGTGAAAGTGACCATGACAAAAGTGAATCATAATTTAAACAGCATAATAATAAAATACCCATATGGTGCTATATGTCTCCTAATTTGTAGAAAATAGAGAAAGTATATATTGGGTCTGGTTCTCACTCCAATAAAATCTATATATATATATTTTATTACAGTATATCAGTTACAGTCAATCTATATCAAAAAGAGCCAGTCCCAAAACCTGTTATCGGTCTCCAAATAACCATGTATCATAGTACCAACCTTGGAGGCAATGTGTAGTAGAAAAACATCCACAAATCAATTGCTACCCTCCTCATTACACTATCTGATACTTCCTGAGTGTTCGGACCATGAGATTGGCTAGTCACATGCGCATCTGCCTAACTCAAATTTTGAAACACACTTTAGCTCTGATCTCTAAAACTATGGTAGCAGAGATATGAATTTAGTTCCAGTTGTAGATCCAGTAACTTCTGACCACTGTGTAACACTCCAGTCCTTTCCAGTATCATGTATATCCTTTTTCTCAGGAAGACATTCCATTCATATTTTGTATATTCAGCCTTTCTTCATGATGAATGTCCAGCCACTCAATTAAGGTATCAGCCTTCTGCTTCCTGATAATTTCAGGGAAATTTTGAGGCTCTCATGTCAGTGAGACTCTCTATGAAGCTTTGGGCTACAAAATGGTGTTTGACTCCTTGACTTGTTCTTTGACATCTCTGCCTTCACTCTCTACTTTCAGCTCCGAGCAACTCTGAGCTTGTCAGGCTCCCTTCCTCGGCCCTTTCTGCAGGGTCTCCAACTCTCTATAATTGTTCATCATCATCATTTTCATTATCTTCTTTATGGGACAGCAACTTTTTAAGCTGTTTCACTTCACACTTTTCCTCTCAATTTACCTGCAAACTGATCTGTACCTCATCTATCTCACTGTTCACAACGGGCATCCTTGGCACCCCTGTGCTTCCAATCCTGCAGTGTCTGCTACTCTTTATCTCTGCTAAGAAGGATTTCTCAGAGTTTCACTATCCACCAAATGCATGCTTCCTCCTCCATTCAGGAACGTAGTTTGGCCTCATCCTGATACCCCACATATTAGTAGCAATTTGGCTGTCTTCATTTCAGGCTTTTTCAGTCCCAATGGGATATTGTCAAACTCTGTTAAGGATCTCTTTCTTTTCTTTATACAAAACAACAAAGGCTTTTTGAATTTCTCCACGTAAGTAAGGGCAATGACTGTGGCCCAGTGCTTTTTAAGACATGTGGCAATTCTTTTAAAATGAAGGAGGTATGTTTCTACATCATTCTTACTTGTTATTTTCCGTAGGCAGAGATTAGGTTTTGTGGTCCCACTAGTCTCTGAAATCACAGTAGTATCTGCAGACCTCACGTGCTGCAGCTGAGCTTTTTGTAGTTCCAAAGCTTCTCTCATACGGGCTTTGTCCTCTGCAATGTGTCTCAATAATTTCTGTCTATTCTATTCTGCTTGTCTCAGCCATTGCTGTGTAAACTCTCTCTGGTTTGCGTTGACCTTTTCTGCTTGTCTGATGGCTTCTAACAGGGCTTTCACAAGTTCCTCCATCTTAAACCCACTTCTAACACCACATGTGACAAGACATCTGTCTTCCATTGGGTCTGTGCCCTTATTTCTGACACATTCAATGGAGGAACACCAATAGAGTGGGCTTTTTAAATGCGCTTTCAAATTCTACTAAACGATTGCCAGTAATAAAAAAATAATATATCAAAATAAATCAAAGAAAAGAACAGGCCTAGCTTTTTTTAACAGAGCTTTCATCCAGCTGGATGTAGCAAAACAAAAGCAATCAGTCCAATATGTTATGACACCAGTGTAGACATTCCTCTCTGGTGACTCTTGCAAACAGCATACACTTCTCTGGGTTAATCTCTGTCTTTGTCTTGTCCCAGGATTAGTAAAAACCTTTCTGGGTTTTCTCTCTTGCAGCTCTTACAAACAGTGTGTACTACCTGTATTTTGCTTTAAGCAAACTTTCCCCAGATTGCTTTTGTAGCCTTTCCAATGCTGCAGGCCCCAAACCCATCTTGTCTCAATTAATTATAATCCATAAAAGGGCCCTCACTGCCAGGCTGCAATCCTGCAGTCCATTAATATATATATATATAGTTCTCAATTAACATATTTTTAAATTGTAGCATAAAGTGGGGGGAAAAGTATTTGATCCCCTGCTGATTTTGAATGTTTGTCCACTGACAGAGAAATTATATAATCTATAATTTTAATGGTAGGTTTATTTTAATAGTGAGAGACAGAATAATACAAAAAAAAACAAGAAAAATGTCACAAAAGTTATAAATTGATTTGCAGGTCCATGAGGGAAACAAGTAATTGACCCCTTTGACTTAGTAGTTGGTGGCAAAACCCTTGTTTGCAATCACAGAGGTAAGATGTTTTTTGTGGTTGGCCAACAGCCTTAAAGTGCTTCTTCTTGAGCCACTCATTTGTTGCCTTGGCTGTGTGTTTTGGGTCATTGTTATGCTGGGATACCCATCCATTTTCAATGCCCTGGCTAATGGAAGGAGGTTCTCACCCAAGGTTTGACGGTACATGGCCCTGTCCATCGTCCTTTTGATGCGGTACAGTTGTCCTGTCCCCTTAGCAGAAAAACACCCTCAAAGCATAATGTTTCCACCTCCATGTTTGACGGTGGGGATGGTGTTCTTGGGTTCATATTCAGCATTCAGTTGAGTTGATGCCAAAGAGCTAAATGTTTTCCTCATCTGAACACAACACTGTCGCCTGTCGCCCAGTTCTCCTTTGAATCATTCAGATGTTCATTGGCGAACTTCAGAGGGGCCTGTACATGTGCTTTCTTGAGATGGGGGACCTTGCGGGCTCTGCAGGATTTAAGTCCTTCACGGCGTAGTGTGTTACCAATTGTTTTCTTGGTGACTATGGTCCCTGCTAGCTTGAGATCATTAACAATATCATCCTGTGTAGTTCTGGGATGATTCCTCACTGTTCTCATGATCATTGAAACTCCTCGAGGTGAGATCTTGCATGGAGCATCAGACCAAGTGAGACTGGCAGTTTTATTGTGTTTCTTCCATTTGCAAATAATCGCACCAACTGTTGTCACCTTCTCACCAAGCTGCTTGGCGATGATCTTGTAACTCATTCCAGCCTTGTGTAGGTCTACAATCTTGTCCCTGACATCCTTGGACAGCTCTTTGGTCTTGGCCATGGTGGAGAGTTTGGAATCTGATTTATTGATTGCTTTTGTGGACAGGTGTCTTTTATACAGGTAACAAGCTGAGATTAGGAGCAATCCCTTTAAGAAAGTGCCCCTAATCTCAGCTCGTTACCTGTATAAAAAACACCTGGGAGCCAGAAATCTTGCTGATTGATAGGGGATCAAATACTTATTTCCCTCACTGACCGGCAAATCAATTTATAACTTTTCTCACATGCGTTTTTCTTGTTTTTCTTTGTTATTCTGTCTCTAGCTGTTGAAATACACCTACCATTAAAATTATAGACTTATCATTTCTTTGTCAACGGCCAAACGTTCAAAATCAGCAGGGGCTCAAATACTTTTCCCCCCCCACTGTATGCTTCAATTTTAAAATTATGGTAATTGAGAACTACATATTCTAACTTTGCAAAAGTGTTTTATAGGACAGGTTGTTGACCAAACCGATGTGTCAACTAAGTTTTGTCTACACAATGATAAAAAAAAAATATGTATAATATATCTTTTTATTAGTGTCTAGACAAAACTCAATCGACACATATAAATTATTTTTGCAAAGTTATGTTATGACATATAGTTCTCAATTAACACATTGTTTTAATTGTAGCATACATACTCTTTTCCAAAAAGCCTGCAAGAAGGTACAGGCTTAGTAAAGGTAATGGAAGACTGCAGTAAAGAATAATCACATATATAGTTGTGAGCGTTTGAGTTGTTGCTAACGCTTGCGGGCTCGCGTAGCGAGGGCTGAGTGGGAGTGCCTCAGTTGCTGGCTGGAGCGCCAAAGGCGCTCCTTGCCAGCAACTGCGACCCTCGCAAAATTTACGTTAAAATGCAAACAACACGACACAACAACCGCGACCCTCGCAAACTTTACCTCGCAACGCAAAAAACATACGAGACACGTTGCCACACATTACGACCTCGCAATAATCGTCCGCAACTCGCGAACATCACAAAATTAAAAACACAGTAAATACACACAGCACATACATAAAAAGCTTACCTACAGCAAGAGGAAGCATCCAGGACCTCAAAAAAACAACTTACACCTTCTGTTAACTAAAAATAAAAGAGTTTAAACACTAAAAAAATCGCTAAGCGAGAGAAAAAATGGCCGCCGAACAAAACTAAAACGAGGCTACAGCACTCTAAACATGCAAAACACCACAAGAAACTCGCAAAACACCACAAACGACCTACGGATATTCCGCTACAGACGCATACCACACATTACCCGCCATTTTACGCTAATACACAACTACGCTAACGGTTTGGTCTTGCGCACGCACACTATTACACTGCACACATTTATCACGCTCACACAGCGGCTCCACACCACTAATGCTGCAGCAACATCAAAACAGATTGTCAGCTCTTCAACAGAATGCTTCCTGCATATATTACTTTAAAATAGGTAAAGTATATTAATTTATTAATGTATTATTATACACCAAACAGCATTAGCTCACTTACAATTTCATTGCCGTCATTTTTTCACGGGCAATTCGCTAGTTGCAAATAAAAGTGATAAATGAAAAGGCTGTATTTTTTTTTTTACTTTTTAACAACATAAAAGTTTTTTTTATTCAAAAGAGTCCACACTACAGTATTTTAAAAGCTTTAAATCTAATCAATAAGGGTATACTAAATATTAAAATCTGTCTTTTTTTTCAGTGACACTTAATGAACTGCCATTGATGTCCTATGGGGTCCATTGTACACAAGAGTGGGCTCAGTCTAAATAAGGCAGCACTTCACATTTCACAGAGCACTGTCACAGCTGCTTCATCTCGTCGTTAAGTACCTGATAATCTCAAGACAGACATCTCTAATTATATGTCATTCTTATGACATCCTTTTTTTTTATACCAGCAAGATAATATTTCCCCCCAGATCCCTGGATAACCTGACTGACAAGTAGGTAATTTGATGGTTCATTAAATAGTAAAAAGGTTTTGCTGGCATTAGCTGTTGTATTATGAATATTATATGGGTCTAAAGTAACGTGGCCACCGTATTTTGCCATAGCGTGTTCATAGTGCTGTCATTTAAACTGGCCAGGCTTAGCAGTGGTAAAAAAGGCTAATTCATTTATCACTTCTGTGTCAGATTTCAAGAGATTCTAAACAAGAAAATCTTTAGGGGCAACACTCTCAAGAGTTGTGAATTATTTATTATACATCTCCTGTGTATTGTAATGTTTAAAACATGCTGAAAAGAAGATGTGGGTGTTTGTGTCCTTTTAAGTGTTAATGTATTACAGTTGTGTAATCACCCATGGGAATTAAAATTACGTGAAAATACTGGAAAAGGTATTACATAATATGTGACAAAATATACAATTTAAGCATATTTTAGTATAGATGAATGATAATTTTACATATGTTTACATTTCTTTAATATTAAACACTTTTACCATTGAAGGACAATGTGTGAGCAGTGGTGGAGCCACCGGAGTGCCCCGGTGCAAACATTTTTTGCCCCCCCATCTCTAGGCCCGCCTCTGATATGAACTCATTATATATATATATATATATATATATATATATATATAAATACACACACATTATATATAGTATTTAAATAATTATATATAATATAATTATACTAGCGACTTGCTGTTTGACACACAATGTGAGTCTCTGATCCACTTAACCTTTTTGTTATGTAGAAAGAAGACCAACAATATAATAACTTTTTTAAATTTTTTTAACATTCAACTTGTGTTTCAACTACTGGTAAGCAATCATTTTTTAACCATATTAACCTTTTTAATCATCATGTATGCAGGAATAATGTAACTGTAACGGAGCTGGAACACGCAGTCCAATATCTCCGCTGGTATACGGTAAAATACCCAAGAGGCACTACAGTTTCACCATCCCCGACCTCCCATATTGGACGACACACAATTTGGGAGTCAACTGAATACTGACTTTATTTACCTTTACAGAAATATATATACATCTCTTTGGCCACAGGTAATACACATGCCCATATTTGACCACACAATAAACATAGAGAGAACAATAGGTGGGGTCACACCTCCCAGGGACTAGCCGGCTACTTTGATACAATAACAGATATTGATAAGATAATGCTTCTCTTTGTTCCGTCTTTCACAATGTGAACACTTTACACAATAGGGCTCTCCTGCCTCCAGGAGACCCTAATAGGATTATGTATTCTGCTAGGTGTCTGTAATATTCTGAGCTAATATCCTGCAGAGCATCAACCAACATACATATAATATAACAGTAGGATCATATTTTAACCAAGAATTAAATAACCATAAAACAGGGTAAAACAGTGATGGGTTCAGTTACAGTAACAATGGATGAAGTTTGGACCCGTAATAAAAAATTAATAAAAAGTACCCTATCATGCATGAGGCTCTATACAGAGCTCCATCAACCCCTAAAAATCCCTGTCACGCATGGGGGTCAATAAAGACCTCCATAAGCCCATAACTAACACTGGCACTCATGGGGGTCAATACAGACCCCCATAAACCCTTAATTAACCCTGTCACTTATGGGGGTCAATATAGACCCCCATAAGCCCTTAATTAACCCTGTCACTCATGGGGTTCAATAAAGACCCCCATAAGCCCTTAATTAACCCTATCACTCATGTGGGTCAATATAGACCCCCATAAGCCCTTAATTAACCCTGTCACTAATGGGGGTCAATACAGACCCCCATAAGCCCTTCATTAACGCTGTCACTCATGGGGGTCAATACAGACCCCCATAAGCACTTAATTTACTCCATCACTTATGGGGGTCAATACAGACCCCCATAAACCCCTAATTAACCCTATCACTCATGGGGGTCAATACAGACCCCCATAATACATATCATTAACCCTGTCACTCATGGGGGTCAATAGAGCCCCCCATAAACCCATAATTAACCCTGTCCCTCATGGGGGTCAATAGAGACCCCATAAGCCCTTCATTAACCCTGTGACTCATGGGGGTCAATACAGACCCCCATAAGCACTTAATTAACCCCCTCACTCATGGGGGTCAATACAGACCCCCATAAACGCTTAATTAACCCTGTCACCCATGGGGGTCAATACAGACCCCCATAATACATATCATTAACCCTGTCACACATGGGGGTCAATAGAGACCCCCATAAACCCATAATTGACCCTGGCACTCATGGGGGTTAATACAGACCGCATAAACCCTTAATTAACCCCGTCACTCATGAGGGTCAATATTGCCCCCCATAAGCACTTAATTAACCCGGTCACTCATGGGGGTCAATACAGACCCCCATAAGCACTTAATTAACCCACTCACTCATGGGGGTCAATACAGACCCCCATAAACCCCTAATTAACCCTGTCACTCATGGGGGTCAATACAGACCCCCATAAGCACTTAATTAACCCACTCACTCATGGGGGGTCAATACAGACCCCCATAAACCCATAATTAACCCTGTCACTCATGGGGGTCAATACAGACCCCCATAAGCACTTAATTAACCCCCTCACTCATGAGGGTCAATACAGACCCCCATAAACCCCTAATTAACCTGTCACTTATGGGGGTCAATACAGACCCCCATAATACATATCATTAACCCTGTCACTCATGGGGGTCAGTACAGACCCCCATAAACCCATAATTAACCCTGTCACTCATGGGGGTCAATAGAAACCCTCATAAGCCTCTATTTAACCCTATCAGTCTTATAAGGGTATATTATGACCATTATGGGCCTGTTACAACCCAACATTAACCACATAAGAGCCATGATGGTCCTCAAGGACCATGATGCAACTAAGTATAAACCCTACACTGCACTATACCCCCTAATAAAATATTAAATATCAACTAAACACCCTCTACACTAACCTATTAACACCTACACTACCTATACTACCTACATACCCCCCGCCACTCTAATTACAGAAAAGAAAAAAAACAGTCAACAAAAATCAAAAATCTACATTACATAAAATAAAAAAAACAAAAATCACAAAAAATAAAAAATCTACATTACATAAAATAAAAAAAACTAAATCACAAAAAATAAAAAAGGAACCTTACATAAAATAAAAAAATACATTACAACCCCCCCACTACAGAAAAAAAAAATTACACACCTGAAAAGTAAATACATATAATACATACAATCCAATACATACAATACAATACAAATAACATGAAATACAATACAATACACCCCTATCTAATATACAATATATCCTATCTATGTAATATACATACATAAAATTATTGCAACACATTTACAGTAAATAAATAAACATTATAAACATTATAAATATTCTACTCACCTTTCCAGCATGTCCTGTCATTCTTCTATTCTTCTTCTCCGGTGCGGCCCCTGTTAAAAAAAACATAACATTAGTACACATACATAAACATAAAACAAATTAAAATAAACATAATCTACATTGTACTTACCACCCCGCGATGTCTCCGGCCTCTTCCTCTTCTGCCCCGTCCTGGAACTGCGCTCAAAAAAAATAACACACATCAGCACTCGCGGACATCCCCAATGCTAATGAACCACCCGGAGACTTTTCCGGTAGAAAATAGGCAATGGCACCTTCTGATTGGTTGAAAACGCTGTCTATCAAATTTACCCAATCAGGAGGCGCCAATGTGTGAGCCAATCAGAAAGGGATACACCCTAAAATCCCACTCTGATTGGATAATGCACCTGTCAATCTTTATTTAAACCAATCACTAGGCGCAGATGCCTTCAGCCAATTACAATGGAATACACCCCCGCAGGGTGATTGGCTGGAGGCATCAGCGCATTCTGATTGGTTGCACTGACAATAGCCAATCACAATGGTATACACCCACACGTACTGATTGGCTGAAGGCATTTGCGCCTTCTCATTGGCTGTTGTCAATGTCAATCATTATTACAGCCAATGGGAAGGCTCAGATGTCTTCAGCCAATTCCCTGTGGAGGTGTATCCCATTGTGATTCGCTGATGGCAATAAAGCCTTCTGATTGGTTTAAATAAAGATTGACAGGTGCGTTATCCAATCAGAGTGGGATTTTGGGGTGTATGCCTATCTCATTGGCTCACAATTGGCGTCTTCTCATTGGCTGATTTTGATAGACAACGTTTTCAGCCAATCAGAAGCAGCCTTTGCCAATTTTATTCTGGAACACTCCTTAGGACGCTCATTAACGTCGGGGAGGTTCGCAAGTGCAGACCTCCGTTAGTTTTTTAACCATTTTTTTTTTTAGAGCGCAGATTTTTCCAGGGCCCAGCCGGGGCAGAAGAGGAGGAGGCTAGGGACATCGTGGGGAGGTACAATGTATATTATGTTTATTTTACTTTGTTTTATGTTTATCTATGTGTATTAATGAAATGTGTTTTTTTAACAGGGGCAGCACTGGAGAAGAGGATAAGAAGATGGACGGGACATGCTGGAAAGGTGAGTAGAATATTTAGAATATGTACTATGTTTATTTATTTTGAGCAAATGCTGTACTAATTTTTTATTTTTTTTCCCTAGGTGGCTGATCTAAAGGGACATCTCAAAGGTAAGTGGTCTTAATTGTTTTATTTTAGATTACAATTAGGGTTTCTAGATAGAGATAGCATGTACTGTATATTACATTGTGTGATATATTGTATATTAGATAGATTGGGGGATGTATATTACATAGACAGGATGTATTGTATATTACATAGATTGGGGGATGTATATTAGATAGGGGTGTATTGTATTTCATTTTATTTGTATTGTATGCATTGTATTGTATGCATTGTATTGTATGTATTATATGTCTTTCCTTTTCAGGTGTGTAATTTTTGTTTTTTTGGGGGGGTTGTAATGTATTTTGTTATTTTCTGTAATGTTCCATTTTTAATTTTTTGTGATTTCGTTTTTTTTATTTTCCGTAATGTAGATTTTTTTTTTGTGATTTAGGTTTTTTTATTTTCTGTAATGTAGATGTTTTATTTTTTGTGATTTAGTTTTTTTTCTTTTATGTAATGTAGATTTTTGGTGACTTTAGTTTTTTTGGGGAGGGGGTTATTAGAGGGTAGGTAGGTAGTGTAGGTAGATAGTGTAGGTGTTATTTGGTTAGTGTAGAGGGGGGTTAGTTGATATTTGATGTTTTATTGGGAGGGTATAGTGCAGTGGAGTGTTTAGACTTAGTGGCATGATGGTCCTTGAGAACCGTCATGGCACTTATGTGGTTAACGTTGGGTTTTAACAGGCCCATAATGGTCATAATATACCCTTATGAGACTGAATGGGTTAAATAGAGGCTTATGAGGGTCTGGATAGACCCCCATAAGTGACCGGATTAAAATGGTGTAGTGCTTACACCATTGGATGTCCTGGATGACCCTCATGGCACTTATAGTGTTATTACATGCGTTCATTACTCTGTTAGAGGGGTCTATATAGTTGAGGCACACAGTACACTCACATTGGCCCTCATTCAATTGCAATTTGGCCAATTGAATAGGACTCAAAATAAGCACATATCATATGTTTTTTAAAAAAGTTTTCAGTTAGTGAAAATCTTGCTTTCTGATAGATGTTTACTAATTAAAAACTTCTTTAAAAAAAATATGCTATGTGCTTATTTAGAGCCCTATTCAATTGGCCAAATTGCAATTGAATGAGGGCCATTGTGTGGCAAACAGCATTTCAACACTTTCTTTTATTGCCCCTTCATTTTTTGACGGGCAAGTACCTAGTGAATAAATAGTTGTAAACCATTACATAAATGCTTTGGAACATGCAACTTATATTTGAAACATTAGTGAACCATTTTTAAACAATACTAACATTTTTAAATCTGAGGTATGGATGAGTAAGATAACATTAGGTCAATGAGTATATTAAACCATTACATAATGCTTTGTAACATGCAATTTTAATTTAAAGTACTGTTAAACCACATAGGTATTAAATCCAGAGGAAAGCAAACAGTAAACCCCCCCATTAAAACTTGGCCAATTATATCAAAGGAGCGAAAAAAAAATAATTCCTTCCTGACCCCATTAACTGGCGATCAGATTACTCCATGGATTAATACTCTGTATTTAATTATACATTTATTTTTTGGATAAAGTTTTAATGAGGAAATTTGGAAAATTAAATAAAATCCAGGAAAAAACGCCAGTAATATATTAAAAATGGGGGTGTGTCATTCCTAAAGATTTAAATAATGGCAATGGCTGTCACTGTCCCACAATATTTTGGAATATAATTAGTGACAACCTAATTTGACAAGTAAAATTGATATAGCATATAATAAATTGATGTTGTCATAATAGTTGGGCCTGTTATTGGTATAGTAATAGCATCAGAAGTATCTATGATACATTTATACAGGCCTCATATGCAAAATATTTGCTAATAATCGGTATGCAACAAAAAATAAATGCATTATTATATGTAGGAATGAGACACACTTTAAAAAAAAAAGTAGTGCACTAAATACAAAAATAATTAAAAACAAAGAGACAAATAAGGGAAGGGAATGGTGCATATAAATATGCTGTACTAGAGTATACAAGGGAGAAAAATATATATCTCTAAGAATGCATACATATCATCTTTAACATCATTAAACCATAACACAATGTTTGGTTTTACTGTTTAAGTGCAGAAGAAAGAAGCATCACTTAAAACCCTTATTGGCATTTCATACATCCAATTACATTCAACAAATATCCTCTAAGAAACTTAATTACATGTAAAAGTACATATGTGATTTATGTTCTCGTTTGCCCGTGTCCAAAGTTATATGTAGACAAAACGATAAGGCAACTACGCCGAAGTATACTTGAACATACCTATACAGTCAAAAATCAAATGGATACCCCTGTCTCAAGACATTTTCATAGAGTACATGCTAACAAACATTCAACAATGAAATTTTATGTCATTGACCACCTTTGTAGAAAACAAAGAGGAGATTTAAACAACTTCTACAGCTCAAAAGCAAATGGATATTCACTTTAAACTCACAATATCCAAATTGTATTAATGAGGGTTTCTCATACTCAGCACTTTTTTGAGTCTGTTCTTATATTATTACAAATCAATAAATTAGATAATACACCTAATAAATATTAAATAATAATCCTTTATCACTTTACAATATAGTAAAAAAAATAAAAAAATAATTAAAACAAAAATCAATATTCACTCAATATAACACATTTAAGATTCTTATCACTATTAGGATTAATTAAATTAATTCTTTATTAAATTATATTAATATCACATTTATTATTAAGATACAAAATTATTTCTTCCTTGTTTTGTTCACTTAATTAATATAGTTTAAAGAGTCCTTTTATAATCTGCTATATATCAAACATTTGTATTTATATTTATTCATTAAATTATATATGTGCTGATAAAGAAATAATAATTTTCTATTTTTCTCACTGGGAACAATAAAGTATGTTCACTGAGTGGAATAAAGTTTCAAAGATTGATAGTGTAAACAATAATATCATGTATGAACGTAGTAAAGCTTAGGGTATGTCATTACGAATTAATAGCCTGTTGATTGCTCTGTTTTACGAATAAAGTTGGTACGATTCAACGAATAGACGCGATGACGTCACACGTCAACGCGCGTCTAGTGATTAAGGTGACGTGCGAACCAGGAAGAGAGACCCGGAGGTGCTCAGGCCTTAAATAGGCCACAATCTTCACTATTCCCTAGCCCATGAGTAAGCCCAACACAGTGGCGAAACGGACCGTCGGGAGGAAGGGAAGGATGGGGCATTTAACCTAAGTTTATGTGAGGTGTACCATTAGAGATTTTTTCTCCATGCAAAACGCAAGTACTTAGGCATATTTTATGCCAACAAGGGATATAAGTGATGCTTATTTTCTCTTTTTTACGCGCTTAAACAGTAAAACCAAACATTGTGTTATGGTTTAATGATGTTAAAGGGGATATGTATGCATTCTTAGAGATATACATTTTTCTCCCTTGTATACTCTAGTACAGCGTATTTATATGCACCATTCCTTTCCCTTTTTTGTCTCTTTGTTTTTAATTATTTTTGTATTTAGTGAACTATGTATAAAAAAAAGTGTGTCATTGCATACCGATCATTGGCAAATATTTTGCATATGAGGCCTGCATAAATGTATCATAGATACTTCTGATGCTATTACTATACCAATAACAGGCCCAACTATTATGATAACATCAATGTATTATATGCTATATCCATTTTACTTGTCAAATTAGGTTGTCACTAATTATATCCCAAAATATTGTGGGACAGTGACACCCATTGACATTATTTAAATCTTTAGGAATGACACACACCCCATTTTTAATATATTGCTAGCATTTCTTCCTGGATTTTATTTAATTTTCCCAATTTCCCCATTACAACTTTATCCATTTATATTATTTAGTGTTACCCACTAGGAAATTGCACAGGTCATTATATTATATAAAAAATACATTACATTTTTACAACACATGACCATCCTCCTACTAACATGAACCCTTAATTACATTACATACAATGAAACAACTTTTTAGACCTTGGAAAAAACTATTTTAACATTACAAACATGAAGTTAATGTGTTAAAATGTAAACAGTAAAAGTAATAAAATATAACATAACTGTTTTGTGGGGCCAATTCTGGCAAAAGGCCACTTCCAAGACATTACAATATTTTTTTTTGTATGTCCAAGTGGTTCCATTAAAAAGAGCCCAGCAGAATTTTAATTTTGTCTATGGAATATAACCACTAATTATTCTTGTTTTTTTTTTTTCATTTCATTTTTTGTTGTTATTGTTGTACTTTTGTAAAATTGTACATAGAGTTTCCTATGTGAAATAGTGGTCCTCTAAAAAGAGCCCGCGTAACATCAAATTTCGTCCTCAAAATAAAACCACTGTTCTCTATGTTGACAAAACCTCAAAGTACACAATATTTTTGGTAAACATGCGTCCATCCTTTAATAGATCACCCTGACTTGGGTTGTATTCAATTGAAACTTTAATATCATCTGGATTTGTGCACCTTGAAAAAGCAACATAGAGTTGTCCATGTGCAAAAACAGGTTCCTGTAAAAAAATACCCACAGACTTAAAAGTTTGTCCTTGGGATTTATTTATGGTCATGGCAAATGCCATGAAAACTGGAAATTGTCTCCTTTGACGGACAAAAGGCAAACCACTCTCACTTGGAGCCAAATCAATTCTTGGTATAAAAACTTGTTCACCTTTATGGGTATGATTAATCATTTCTGCATGTATGAAATGATCTTTTAAATCCTGCACAAGTAATCTGGTCCCATTACAAAGTTCTTTTTTGTGATTCATGTTTCTCAATAGCATGGCAATTGTCCCTTTTTTCAATTGCAAAACATGTGGTGGCATTCCAGATGGTGTTAAATAATTGATAAATTATATGCTAAAGTTAGATTCACTGTCTTTATCATCAGCCAGAACTGAATCTGCAATGTAATAATTTTTTTGGGGTGCGTTGATGAATTTTAAAATTTCGTTATTTATATTCAAGGCATCTATATTTTTGGATGTTAATATCACTTTGTTTGCAATGTCTGAGTAATTGTTGTTACTGATGGTATTGAGAAAGATTTATGATATGAGTGATTCCTTGCAAACTATTTGTGATAGAATTTCTACGGTATGATCCGGTAAATTATTTATTTGTGAATGTTCTCCTTCTCCAATTTGAATGAGCCAATCATTGAATTTGTTTTGGCCTTCAGATCACATATTTAATTCTAATCTGAGGTGTGTAAATATTTTACACAGTTTACTTGTCTTGATACATGTTTCAATGATGTCAGTCCTATTTCCATGTGGCACAACAGGTAATGTTTGCCCAAAATCTCCTCCTAACAACATCACCTTTTCCACCAAATGGCAAATTATTATGCATCACTTATTTTAATAATCTATCAATACATTGCAAGACATGACGTGACATCATTGTTGCCTCATCAATGATAATTAATTTACTTTTTTTAAATGTTATTGCTTGTAAAGAATTCAGTCGAATATCCGACACTGATGTTTCTAAAATGGGAACTGGCAGTTTAAATCCACTATGCACAGTTCTGCCACCTTCTAACAAAAGTGCAGCAATTCCAGTTGTTGCAAATGGCATTGCTATTTGACCTGTGCTCAAATGTAACTCATCAAACAATTGTACAAATATGTTTTTTCTGATCCACCACAACCATCTAGATAGAAATAACGGTCTTTGACCATTGCATCATCTGTAGCATTTGTGATGGCATTAAATGCTTGCAATTGTAATGTATTTAAAGTTGCAAGTTTTTTTTGTGTTTTTTGTTTTTGATGCTCAGTGTCATAGTCATCAAAGTTGATGTCAACTATAAGTCCTGGATCAGGCAAATTAAAACTTGCACCATTTAATCCATGAGCAAGAAATATTTCTTGAATTTCCATTAATGCTTTTAAGAGTGCAATGGCCTCATTGTAACGTTTAAAGAAGTCTTCACAAATATTTAATTTAAATGTTTCCCACAAAGCAAATGCATCAGGTACATTGCAAAAGATGCAAGTGAATGCAAATTGTTCTTTCATTTGCTTTGGCATTTGACATAGTGCAGCTTCTTCCAGACACCTCTCCCATTCTGTATCATCTGCTATGAAGTTTTGATGTCTTGTAGCTAATAGGAAAGTATGTCATTCACTGTGCGTAAATGTTCATAGTTTTGTGCACCGGGAACATGTAAAAGAAGAAATCTTAAACTAAAGCGTTCAATGTCTGTTGGGCTGACGGTATAAATTTGTGGGATAATGTTATGCGTATCTCTTTTTCGTGTTCGCCATTGGCCATTTACAAATACATAGTGATATGGAATCTCAATGTATAAAAATTGTCTGGCCTCAGTGTCCTGGCAGTTTAATTGAAACCAAGCAGTAAGTGTTGTTTCTCGATGTTCACTTTGGGCTAAGGCATTTCTTTCATTGCATGCAGTAAAGCAAACAAACTGACTTTGTGGCAAATGTACAGCATCTACATAATTAGAAAGTTTGTCATGGAAAATTGGATTTTCCTTTTCGTTTTTCGCACCTTGATGCATCAAATCCTTTGAATATATATTTATACACATATTTGATGGATTTGATAGAAGTGCAAGTTTCCACATTTATGTGTGAATTGTACTTCATCAGCAAATGTGGTTTGTATGGAACTATATATCTATTATCTACCTTTTGGCCACGGATAATAGCTGTTTGTCCTTCTCTTCTTGTATACAAAGATAATCCATCACAATTAGCATAAGTTTGCATTTGAAATTGTTTTGGTAACTCTTTTGTACAATTTTTATTTTCCATACATGTGAATTGTGATTAATATCTCTGCATGGCCCATGAATCATTCAGTGTGTTACAATCTCATAAAGTTTAGAATATTTTTCTGGATGTGGCAATTCAGCAGTAATTACTGAATCCACTCTCTCTGCAGTATTCAATTTATCTTTTTCCTGCAGGATTAAAAGTATGTGTGCATGTGGCAGGCCTCTTTTTTTAAATTCAATGGTATAAACAAAAGCCACACATTTTCCAAATAACTGTGCTTTAGTTATATCATGTATTAATGAATTGAGTTTTATTTTGAATACACTTGCCACTAAATCTGGCCGGTCAGAAGTATTTTGTCCAAGATTCAAATTTTCCTTGTTCTCTGGCCATTTTGGATTATATGTGAATGTAATAAATAAATCAGGTTTTCCAAACTTTGTCATAATAGCCATGGCATCATTATATTTTTCTTGCATTTTGCGAGGAGATCATTGGAAAGTGGATGGCAAAATGATTGCTCTTCCAGCTGGAATGTCTCTTTTGGTAGCCAATTCAGCGACATAATCCATGAATCCACAATATTGTTCTATGCAAACCTTGTTTTGTTGAAATTTTTATAAAATTTAGATTATTTGCTTCGACTTGTAGATAGGAATTAATAATCCATTGTTGTGTGAGTTTGCCCCCACATAAAATAGGATTAAAATGATCCCGAATGCACTTTATATCCCAGCATAGAAATATTGTTTCTAACATGAACTTTACTATTGGGATAACTTTGCAATTGTAATTTTGGTTCCCATCCTGGCTCACCATTTGGAAAGAAAATGGGATATGTCATTGGATCCAAATTACAACTTAATATATGTATGTTTATAAATGGTTGGTCTTCATTGCGTGGATATATTCTAATATCCCGTTCCGTCTTTGATCAGTATTGCGATCTCTTTTCAAAACCATATTTACTCTTGGCATTGTCAATTGATGTATTTTATCATGTTGCTGTTGTTCTTTTTCAACCTGTGCTAATTGTTTGTATGACTGTATGGGTTGTTGGCCATAATTGTATCCAGCTGTTCAAAGACTATGCGCAAACACTGTTTATTTTCTGGAAGTGTCATCCATTGTTCAACAGCTTCTATTGTATCTAGGACATATAACTGTGTAAATGTCCTTTGCTCTTGTGGGTGTAAATGTGAAGTGCAGTGGTAAATTTGTCCTTGAACTCTAAAACAATATGGACCATGTCATGGGGCATTTTCTGCTAATGTAGCACCCATAGAAGCAAATTAAGTTGCACTGTTAGAAGACCTGATGTTTTTTTTGAAAATTGGTATAATTTGGAAATGTTGGATCGCTCATTACACTTTGTAAGTAATCTGGAAATGTGTGTCTTTGTGGAATTCTTACCTTTCCTTTCTGACAGCAACGAATGAAGTCTGCGTCAGTTGGTCTTTCCTTGAGAAAATGATAGGCCCCACAAAACTGGCAAACCACATTGAGTAATCAACAAAAATGAGTGTCTACTGTTAGTGCTGTACTGAAAGCACTATCCTGAGCTTCCTCAACATAGATATCACTACAACTTTCTATATCTACATTGGTGTCATGTGTATGAACAATAGTGTCATGAGGCAATATTGGTTCATTAGGCAATGTTTCACAGACATTTTTTGTTTACTTTTTCTTTTCTTTGAAGCTCCAGCACACTCACTTTGTGCTTTCTTACTCATTTTTCTTTTATTTAAAAGTCTCTGTCGGTCTTCTTCTCTTAAGCGTTGGGTAGTCTTGAGTGACTGTGCATCTGTCCACCTTTGCTTACTTTCCCTTGCCGCTATTCTTTTGCGTTCAATCGTGTCTTCGGCGTTGTCTGCCATTGTAATCTGAAATTGTAAATACAGGTGTAAGATATGTTTTTTTTTGTAATGTACATATTGCTTTTACCTTCTCTCAATGCAAAACCTAAATAGCAGTAATGAAAGAATCAAATGATTTGAAAAGCATTTTTAATTTTTACATGAAATAAATGAATCCATTATGGGTTTTTTTTGTCATACATTAAAAACGAAAGAGCTGCACACATGTTTTTTTGTTGTTGTAATAATTCATTATTAAGTCCTTAATAAATGAATATACGTTAATGAATTAATCAATAACTGTCATCAATGGTAAACCTAAAGAGGTAATTATGTTTTTCTAATGAAGGGCAAACACAAAGAGCTATGAGCCAAGTATAGATTGGCCTTAAAATAATGTTCAATTTTGTTATTTAATTAATGAATAAATCAATCAACTTATAAGGTGTAATTTGCATTCTTTAAAAGTTAATTAGGTAAGCATATATGTATGCATAAGTAATGTTTATTTATTTTTAATTATTAATGAATAACTAAATACTAATGGCCTCATTCATTTGCAATTTGGCCAATTGAATAGGGCTCTGTATAAGCACATAGCATATTTTTTTGACAGAAGTTTTTAGTTGGTGAAGACCTTGCTTTTGGATAGATGTTTAGTAACAAAAAAATTCTGTTAAAAAAATATGCTATGTGCTTATATAGAGCCCTATTCAATTGGTCAAATCACAATTGAATGAGGCCCTAAATGAATATAGATAAATGAATTGATCATTAACTGTCATCAATGCATGAAATCATATAACTGTGAAATTGATCGTATTGCAGATGAAACCCTGCAGAGCTGAGTCTCTGTCTTCAGTCAGGTGCAGAGATGAGGAATCTGTAAAATGACATGAAAATCATTTTTATTGTTTGTATTCAATTAATTTGTGACTCATTGAGAGTATGATGTTTAATTGGCATCCATGCAAAACATAAACGTATAATCATTAATATATTCATAAATAAAAGCAGTATAAAATATTAAATGTAGCACGTGTCAGAATCTAAGAAACTGCTTGAAATATTTAAGTGCTTTGAAGGTGTTATCCCTGTCAGGCAATTATAAGCACTCCAGATATATAATTTCTTTTAAAAATGTACATATTTTTTTATGCATTTTAAATGTGTTTTTTTTTTTGGGGGGGGGGTTTATTATTAATTAATAGTTCCAAAAGCAATGTAAATGAGCAGTAAGGCAGATATAATATAAGTGCAGGTTACATAAGTGCAGGTAATATAAGTGCAGGTTACATTTTTTTTATTATTTTTATTGCAGTGTAAAAAGTAAAATAAAATTGTAATTGTAAAATACACATTTTTTTGAGAATGATTACTAATTAACATTTAATAAATTAATGTACATTAATAATCAATTAATCAATGAATAAATGTATTATAAAGAGCTAAGCATTAATATATTCCTAAACTAAAGGCATGGTAAAATATAGAATATTTGTTGTTCATAATGATTACTAATTACTAAATCAATGTACATTAATAATTAATTAACCTAATTATTAAGCTTAAAATGTCCTACTTTTGGCAAGTGTGCCCTATATACAGGCTGCGTGTGCGAGACAAAATCGTTGGTTTAGGCGGGAAAGCTGCCATTTCAGAATCGTAATGTGTAAATGTGTAAGTTAGTGTTGTAAAATGGCGGCGTTATTCTAGGTTTTACGTGTTTCGCAAGCATTTTGCGTCCTTCTTATTAGTGATTTTTTTACCTTGTACGTCGCTGGCTGTGTTTTGTGCGGTTTGGGGTCTTGTAGCCTTGTTTTTAAGTTTTTCTCACTTAGCGGATTTTTGACTGCCGAAACTGGACAAATTCTACTTAACTTCGGTTGCAACCTCACTCCCAGATGTCCTGGCTGTCCCCCGTGCCGTGTTTTTGTTTTTTTGTTTTTTCTAGGTCCCGCGTTCCTCAAGTGCTTGCAGCCTAAGGCAATCCTGTGTTTATTAACTGTTTGGAGGCTAATACCTCAATGGTTCGGCGCTCATTTCTTCTAAGTCTTGCGTTTTTCAAATGCTTCAACTGCTCGCCTTGCTACGCGCGGCTCGCAGGCAATGAGAGCCTTCGGCGCTCATCACCTAGGTGCTGGGAGTTTTGATGCCTCAACTGCTCGCCTCGCTGTGCGAGGCTCGCATCCAATGAGTGCCTTCGGCGCTTATCTCTTAAGTGCTGTGAGTTTTGATGCCTCAACTGCTCACCTCGCTACGCGAGGCTCGCAGGCGATAAGCACCTCATTGCCTGAGTCGTACGCACAACGCAAAACGTGATGATGTCTCGTATTTCGACAATTATGATATGCGCACATCCCTGCGACCCCGTACGACTTAAGCAGTGAGTGTCGAAGGTGCTCACTGAGCTGGTGGAGATGTGCACCGTAGGCACTTTGCAAAGAGAAAAGCGGGTAATAGAAAAAAAAATACGATCCGCGGCACTTCGAAAAAAAATTATGAGGTAAAAAAAATATGAACTTAATGGCCGAAACACGCACGGCGAACAGCCTGGAAGGGAGGTTGCACAACCATTTAAACACAATTTGCAGAGTTTAGCCACTCGAAAATACACTAAGCAACAAGAAAAATGTCGGCTGAAAAAAAAGTGGCCCCGCGAGCCTTTTGAGCTGTTAATGAACTAAAACTCGCAGCACTTGAGCGAGGAGTGGCAAAGGCGCTCATCGCCTGCGAGCTGTTAACTTGCAGCACTTAGGCGATGAGCGGCGAAGGCGCTCATGGCCTGCGAGTCTCATGTAGTGAGGCAAGCTTTTTAAGCACTAAAACTTGCAGCACTTGAGCGGTGAGCGCTGAAGGTGCTCATCGCCTGCAAGCCTTTTGGGAGTGAGGTGGAAAAGGAATTTAAGTTGATTTTGGCCAAAAAAAAATTAAAATAAGGCTACACGACCCAGGGCCGCGTAAAAACAACGCCAACTGCGTACCACATTCACCCAGGAATGTACAAGGTAGAAAATACACTATTACAAAGGAGGGCAAATGCTTGCGAATAGCATAGCACATAGACAAACAATGCTATTTTACAATCCTAACTTACCCCTAACAACATTACGCATCTAAAGTAGCAATTTACACAAATAAACCAAAGATTTGCCCTCATGCACGCAGCCTATTTCTAATGCGCAGTTGGGACATTCATAACACTATCTCCTCAGGCAACAGTCCCACTGTACATTATATGCTGCAGGACAATAAAAAGAGATTGTTACCTCTTCAGGCTATTGATTGTTACATATATTAATTATTCAAATAATTCATTAATTAGTATTTAAAAAAATATAGAGAGGAGCCAAAGGACACGGGCGGAGAGGCTCGCAATGAGCGCCGAAGGTCCTTAGAGTATGCAAAGCTTAACATTGTGTGCCAAACAGCATTGCCATGGCTTCAAATTGTATTGACCGTAATATATATATATATATATATATATATATATATATCACATATATAGTTGTGAGCGTACGAGTTGTTGCTAACGCTGCGGGCTCGCCACACACATTACGACACTCGCAAACAACATACGACACACGTTCACACACATTACGGCCTCGCAACACTCGGACGCAACTCGCGAACATTACAAAATGTAAAACACAATACATACACACAGCACATACATAAAAACATTACCTACACCAAGAGGGAGCACCCAGGACCTCAAAAATGCAACTTAGACCTCGATTTTACTCGAAATAAAAGAGTTTAAAGACAAAAAAAAAATCTAAGCGAGAGAAAAAATGGCCGCCGAACAAAACGAAAACGAGGCTACAGCACTCTAAACTCGCAAAACACCGCAAGAAACTCGCAAAACACCACAAGAAACTCGCAAAACGCCACAAACGACATACGGATATTCATACCACACAGTGCACACATTCAGCATGCTTACACAGCAGCTCCACACCACTAATGCTGCAGCAACATCAACACACATTGCCAGCTCTTCATCACAATGCTTCAAAATAGGTACAGTATATTCATTTAGTAATGTATTACATATTTATTATACACCAAACAGCATTAGCTACCTTACAATTTCATTGCCGTCATTTTTTGACGGGCAATTCGCTAGTATATATATATATATGTTCCCAGTTATGAGCACTTTATAGTGGAAACAAGTACACTTACATTAGCACACTCGCAGTGAGCAGCAGGATCTGCAGTACCACCATCTTTCTCTATGAGGCAGCAGGCAGGTCTAGTAACACATGTTCCTGAAGCCAGAACTGCAGATCCCGCCCATTATTGACACAGACTGCTGTGCTTAAGGTGGATTAGTCTCTTAAGGTGGATTAGTACAGTTGTCAAATTTAAAAGAGAAAAGAAAAAATGGCAGCACTGCCACCCCCCCCCCCACCCAACCCCCAGTGCAGGGCCCTGGTTCATTGCACCAGGTGCATTAATGGTAGATCCACCCCTGCTTCTGAGCATTTCCATGGAGCCCTAACCTTCTATGGACTGGGAGAACTCAACCCTCTTTCATACCACACAGTCCATTTTCTCCACCCACAACTAGCAAATAACCAAAAAGCACCCCATTTACTGCTTATTAATCTATTCTTTTTTAATGTGTCTCTCTCCCTCTCTTCCCCTTCTCTTTGTTTACTCCCTGAGGGGTGGGGCCTGTTAAAGATCCACCTTTCCTTAAGTTTATTTTATGGTTTTGATCATACCAAAAGAAGACTATCTAGGGGAAATAGATATTTTGCCTGTTACTCCTCTATGTTTGTGGATGACAGATGCTATTAGAAGTTATTTTCTGTCACTGCCACTTAGAATGCTGAGCTGATTGGGCAAAAGTTCAACAGTCATTCAAACTACAGTTGCAGTATTGTACTGTGACGATTACATTCATGTTTTTTGTTCTTCAGCAGCTGAACCAAGTGGGTTTAGGTGAAATTTTTCCTTTAAGGCATATTGGTCGCTGATCTATGTATTCATTGTCCGTTCTGTAAAGGTATACATTTATTTTCTTTAAAGGGACAATGAAACAGTATACGAAAACAAAAACAAGCACTTTCAATGCATATTTAAAGGGAAATGAATGACCCTGTAATACAAAACCTAATACAGATACCCTGATCATATTTAAACAGTACACATTGAAAAGAAGGAAAGGAAATGATATCACCCGACTATAATTTTATCTACGCTCACAGAACAACTCTCTTTCACTATTTTGATCATTGTTTGTTTCATTTAAGATTTTCTTTTGAACCAGTCACCTTATCAGCTAACCTTCTTTTTAGCTTAAATGATTTGTATATCGTCTAATCAGATTTGGAGTCCCAAGGTGTTCCTAAGTGAAGATGTGCAGCTTGCCTCATTTAAATTCATTGTAAAAAGAGATAACCCACTGCATGGCTGAGTTTCCTAATTAGAGTCTACCTGGTCCCAACGGACGATGAATACTCTTCTTGTTCAGATTTTCACTGGGATTTTTATAACTAAATTGTCTGTTTAGAGTTGTATTTATTTGTGTAATCATTGAAAATTAACTGTAATTCCTTTAGTGGCATTAATTGATCAGGATAACATTCAGGTAGTTTTCCTTCTTTGTTTTGCGTCATTACTACTGATGCTCTTAAAATCAATATCTGTCCTTGTCTGTATGTCTATAAAATCAGTTGAATATCTAGTCTCTCATGACTTAAACTCCTGTTGTCCATGTATTTGATTTTAATTAAAACAAGACAAGCACTGACAAGATAACCCGATCTGAATCTTGAATTATAAAATATTTTGTAATTATTTGCTTCAGATGTTTATCGACCTAATTTTGAAAATCACTGACAGTATTTAGCTTTAACTGTGTATTATAAAACTGAGATTTCATTCCAAGCTATTTTTTGTTGACTTTATGTCACAGATCTCTAAGTAAAACATAAATACTGAATTCATATAGTTACATAAAGTGCCATGCATGCTACACAGAATAGAACATTGTATTAGGTTTACATCAGAAACATACATCCAAGTTGTTACATTTTACATTACTATGCTTATTTTTTATTTATAATATTGTTTTTCGTTTACCACATTTTAATGGAATAGGGCTCTATTCATCACTTTAGTGAATAATGCCAATGCACTCACCATTTCAACATTTCTAAAATAAGTTAAATGCCTGAGATTATTTTTAAGCATTTTTTTAAAATGAAAACTTATTTCAATTGTTTTAATGTACAGTCATCACAATATGATTTGATGAAAGAGTTGACATTTATTTTGGGTGTATTTCTCATTGTTGTGAAATACGGAATTAAAACCCGTAATTAAATATGTATGTTTCTTTTTTTTTTCTGGGAAGCCAATATCAAAATATGTTAAAGCACACCCCAGTTGGAAACAAGATTCTTGGAAAACATAGAACGTAGGAATACTTTATTTATCACACCATTAATCCCCACTAATCCCACTTTTTACTCAAATATATCCATTTGTTTTAGTTCCTATGTTTTATTTATTGGATTTATATATTTATTACAAAAATGAAAAGCTACTAGTGTGTAGGGCAGCGATTGCAAAGCCTGTTCTCAAGGAACCCAGACAAGCCATGGTTTAGGTTTAAAACTGTGTGAACATAGGCGAGTCAATTAGTGTTCAACTGGTTGTGGAGTCTCTAATTCCCTCATTCATCTTCTTCCACTTGCACAATGTAACACCTTACTAAATGGCACCCCTCTCACCCACCTTGTCTCTCTTCAATCCATCCTAAACTCAGATGCAAGACTCAGATTCCTAAACCATCTCTACAAATCCCTAGACTGGCTCCACTTTTCTGCAGAATCAAATTAGTTCTAAAATTCTCTCTATAATGCGGCACCCTCCTCATCTCAGCTCTCATTTTCAGATCCCCTTTCTCTGCTTCACTCACTTGGCCTCTCCTCTTGTAATCTCCACCCACTCCCGCATGGAAGATTTCTTACGCAGCACACTAGTGCTTTGGAACTTATTTCCACACACAATCAGACTCCAAGCATTCAAAAATCCATCTACTGAGGGCAGATCCCATCCCAATACCAACAGATCCCATGCCAGACAATCTACTTTTCCCTATCACAATGCTTCTGGTCCATCCATACTCATTTACTACTACTTCACTTTCCATCATAAATCACATTGGTTCCATATAACAGTTTTCCAATGCCCCCTGATCCATCCACTACCTTAATGGAATTAAAATTCCATGTACTTTGTATATCACTTCCAATTATCACTCCAACCTAATCTTCTTGTCCCTCCTATGCTCCCACCCCCTCTAGAGCAAGCAATAGCAGGGCCTCCATAGCCTTCCATAAGCTGACCTCAAAATGTAATTGTAACTACTTCTAACTATACAGCACTGGGTAAAATGTGGTAAAATATAAATACTCTATAATATACTGACTACTGCACATAGAGCTTGCACACCACACACATTGTATCTGCTATTAGGTGACGACTTATAAAACGTTTAATTATTAAAATCCATGACATTATATATATATATATATATATATATATATATATATATATATATATATATATATCACATATTTAGTTGTGGATCTGCATGGATGTTGGCCACACAAGGCAGTAACTTTTACACCAAGGCAATAACACTTACACCAAGGCAGTAACACTTGCACCGAGGCAGAAAAACACACCAAGGCAAGGCAGAAACACTTACACCATGGCAGTAACACTTGCACCAAGGCAGAAACACTTACACCAAGGCAGTAAAACACACCAAGGCACCAAGGCAGCAACACTTATACCAAGGCAGCAACACTTACACCAAGGCAGTAACACACCAAGCCAGTAACACTTATACCAAGGCAGTAACACTTATACCAAGGCAGTAACACTTACACCAAGGCAGAAACACTTACACCAAGGCAGTAAGATACACCAAGGCACCAAGGCAGTAATACTTACACCAAGGCAGTAACACTTACATCAATGCAGAAACACTTACACCAAGGCAGTAAGATACACCAAGGCACCAAGGCAGTAATACTTACACCAAGGCAGTAACACTTACATCAAGGCAGTAACACTAATCGCAAGGCCCCTAAAGTACACAGGGGGGAGAGGCTCGCAATGAGCGCCAAAGGCACTCATTGAGAGCCATGTGATGAGCGCCGAAGGCGATCAGCGCAGGGCTTGCGATGAGCGTCGAAGGTACTGAAGCACAAGGCCTATAAAGTACTCAGGGCTAGAGGCTTGCAATGAAGTCCGAAGGTGCTCATTGCGAGCCACGCGATGAGCACCAGAGGCGCTCATCGGGAGGCTCGCGATGTGTGCCGAAGGTGATCATTGCAAAGCAGGAAAGTTGAAGTCCACGGGGGGAGAGGCTCGCAATCTGCTCATAGGGGCAAAATCATCACATTGTGTGGCAAACAGCAATTTGCTAGTATCTCTCTCTCTCTCTCTCTCTCTCTATATATATATATATATATATATATATATATATATATATATAATGCTGTTGTAGACCCACTTTGCCATTTTTTTTTATTTAGTCTCCTACAACTTCTTTACTCACTCTCTGCCCTAACGGTTCTGTTTTAGCTGATAGCCTGTTGGCGATTAAAACATAGCTACATTTCCAAACAGTTTAATTAAAACTGAACAATACATATATATAATATAATCTAATTATCTTACAAATATACCACATTATTCACATTTCTCTCCATCCAGCCATGTGTCTAGTATATGCCCCCTCCACCAGCTGGACAGACAGGGGCAGGTAACTGACAGCCCAGCTAGTTTCCATATAAAGAAGTCTTATTTTTTAGCTTACGGATGAAAAATAAATACTGAATGCTTACAGAAAATGAATATCAATGTGTGATCACAATACCTTGAAGCTGTCTGTGGATCAGTCATAGCTCTGCGGTTTCTGTACATTGCATTGTAAACCACTGCTAAATCTTGCCAGTTATACGGTCAACCATTAGGATAAACCAGTGTGATATGACTGTAAATAGTCTGTTTACCTCGCAGAACTCTGCATTTACACTGACTGCTGTACTTTACAGCTGACTTGTACACAAAAACATTTAAATTTTTAAGGATGAATATCAATTTTTCTCTCAGCACATAAACAAGACTAACATCAGAGAGAGAAATCTTTCAATCTCTTCTTTCTACTTTATTTACTGATAACCATGTATCCAGAGGTCATTATGTCTGCAGGGAGTATTTCTGAGTAATGTTAGTGGCAGCCTCTGGAGCATCTTACAAATACTTTCCCTGCTGACATGATGACCAGTAAGTAGATATTCTTACTATGCATTAAATGGCTGCTATAACAAGTTTATTGAAACAAATAAGGGAGAATGTGGTAAATTACTACATATTAAATTCCCGTTTTATACAAACGTCTCTTTATGACACTTTATACACTTCACTATAATTTAGGTAGATGACCTTCCCAACATTTTCCCCAATGTATCAACCTTGATTAGAAGCCGCTCCTTTTTACTGGACTAGTGGGGGAGCTAGTAAATGGACAGCCCTGTGTATTCTCTAGTTCATCCACTGGCCCACAGTAAAGAAAAACTGTATCTAGTCCAAGGTTGTAATGTTAAAAAAAGAAAGGCAAGTTCATCTACCTAAATGATACTAAAGGAAATTAAAGTAGACTTTAAAGCATCTGAAAAAGACAGTATATATATATATATATATATATATATATATATATATATATATATATATATATAAACATATGCAAGTGTTTGGTAGGTACAGACGGGATCAATAAATAAGCCAACTATTAAATAAGGGTAAGTAGTAAAATGAATAATAAATAAATAAAACACATGTTTTACTACTTTCCCTAATAATGTCTGTCTTATCCCTAGGTTATCCCTGTGATATGCACGTTTCATTTTGTACCATGCCCTGTTTGTTCAGGTTTAGAAGTGGAAGTAGGTAAGCAAAGCATAGATCATATGCCTTTTAATAACCTCCAGTTGCAGGCATGAATAACCTGTGTTAGTAAATCAAAGGCAATACTGAAAGAGATTGAGGAGACATGGGTGTAGGAAATGTGTGTAGAGAAGCAATTGTGTGGTATTTGTATACCATATGAAGTATCCCCCCAGATTTTCTTTGGCTCCTACACCAAGAGGAGGTGAACTATTTTTCATTTTCTAACCAGGATTAGGGTCTTGCACACAAAATCTGAAAAGTACAGCTAACACATTCTAACACATAAGTCTCAGTGGAGTCAATTAAAGTATTTTTCCTTACATAAACTGAGGAGAAGGAGACTACTTGGTTATGGTGCATTTGTTAATTTTTCGAGTGTCAGAGTGTTTTTCTGCCTTGTCTCTCCATTACAAAACCCAGCCGTAGAGGGGAGCACATTAACCCCAGTGGAGCACGTTAACTCCAACCTCCTGCCTTCTGCTCTAGGAGTTCACCCCAGGATTGTAAGAATTTGAGTTTCTCGGTACCCAGCATGCAAATCTGGACCATCAGCAGGAAATCAGGAACCCAGGATCACAGTACAATCTGCTCTTCGGTGTGCTTGAAAAGACAAAGGAGGTCAATCCTACCCTCAGGTGTAAGCTGGTTCTTAGTCCCTTTCGTTTTAGGCCCACAGCAGAGGTTCAGGATACCAAGGATTAATAGCTTATTATAAATAATAAAATGTCTAGGAGAGACCATTCCCTCAAGAATAAAAGCACACCTCGCTTATGTGTTTCCAAACAGAGAATCACCCAAACTTTATGGTTCCACATACATATTTAAACAGTACATCAAACAACCAACTTTAATCCTCTTTGACTGATCAGGTGCTTTTGATTGGCAGACTTGTGCCCCCCACACCCAACCCCTTTCTTTAGACATACAAATTCTGGTCAACTCTGGTAGCTTCTTTGACCATAAATAGTATCCCTTGTTAATAAGCAGTGGAGGTAAATAATGAATCTAAAGAACTAAAAATGGCAGAGAACTTTAGACAGAGGTTAGTGCTCTGAGAACAGCAACAAAGATTATCCCCAAAAGAAAGAAAACTAAGAAGGCAAACTGTCTGTCTGATGAGGCTTTAAAAATAGCCCAGTAGAGAAGGAAAGTGAAAGGTAGTGGAGATAGGAAAATATTTATCCAACTGCATGCATTCTTTAATTAATGATGTAAAGAAAAATAAGAAGATCAAAGAATGGAAAAATCAAGAGAATTCTTCAAGAATATTGGATCTCAAAGAACCTTGTCTGTGTTTATTTGGGCCTGCTAGGCTCAGAGTTGTTTTGTAATGTTTAAAGTATTCAGGTTGTTGTCCGAATATACCAGTATATGACACTATTATACCAAGTGATTTTAGACTGGATAATAATGACTTAAATACTAATATTATGTGAGTTAATTTGTAACATCAGTAACTGCTGCACTCCTCAGCAGTTACTAGAAAGGTAGCTAATAAGAATACAATGTTGCTTTAGAAGCAAGAGTTTGTGAGGAAGAGGAATCCATGTCCCATATTTGTATTTGGTTAACTACGATGGTATGTATGACTCCATCTTGGATGTTTCCCTGACCCCATACTGCATAGCAGACCCCCCACCAGACACTTTGTCTCGGGACCCCAGTAAGTTAATTGTCCATATAGGGTTGTAAAAGTTGACAAGCTTGACCTGGCAGATAACCACCCCAGACCCCTAGACATCTGGAAACAGTGAGAACATGACAGCCATAAATACAAATTAATCAATCAAAGTCAAGGGAGATAGATTCAACAAGCTATTAGGAATTAACAGTTTGCTTGCCGGGAAGGGGGCTAATGTTGATTGGTGGATATAAAGTTTAAGTATGTCTGTGAACAATAAAATATGACAGGGGTATTTTCCTGTATTTGAAGGCAGGCTGTTTTGGGGTTAACTTGGCCCCCTGTCTTCTGGGTTGTGACACCTACGCTAGCATTCCAATCTCTTATAATAGGAGTCACATCTTTCCTTGGAGTTATATATAGGAGGTGTTTAATAAACCAGCAGAATTGGACAACTTTAGCCTCTTCAACATTCATGGTTGGAGCATAGATTTGGATCACTGATGTTAAATGGCTTGCCTTGAATTCAGATTGAAATCATTCTGACATTTATTGGTTTGTAACCAAGCACTGCTTTGGCCACCCTGTAATTGACTATGAGGGCTACTCCACTTTTACTGTGGGATTCCCAACCAAAGAAGAAGATAGTAATGTTTAGTCTTGTCATTTTATTTTTGACCGCGTCCAGTTTACCTTGGTTCATAGTTCTGATGTTCCAGCACCCCCTTTAAATTCCCCTAACGTGAAAAACCATAGCCTATAATGTAGCCTTACAAATAAGACTTACGGCTATTAAATTGGCCCCGTAAATCAAGCCGATTTATGAGTTTGGAGTGAAAAAAGCCTACGGGACGTGGGACGTGAAACCTCACGGCCACAAATCCTTTGTTCTCTCCTGCCCCGTAATGATACGTTTCCAATCATGCTATTAAATTGCAACGATTTCACTTGCCTTAAACCCCGTTACACGCAAATGGAGTCAAGAACCAAGGAGTGCTAAGGAGGAATGGCAAGGGGGGTAAAGTCCAATCTGTAGCACTTTAAATGCACATATACACACACACTACTGTACTGTTATTAAAAGGGAAAGTGATGTTAGGTCTTAGAATTAATAGCACAACATTCTCAAGCTCGCAAATCTGTAAAATGATTACTTTATTTCATGTCTGATTTCCGTGTTATATCGATCCAGGCAATCAATGTTTTAATACATATAATGGAACTCACATGTAATAGAATATCATATTTACGGCTTTATCAATATTGTATTATTTCTGGAATGTGGGTCTGATCGTAACTCTTAATTAAAAACCGTAAGGCTTTGAAATCCCACCTCCATTTTCCAGTGATGTAAATATGATGATCTCATTTGCCATTGGCTCCATCTAAACCCGTAACTACGGTTTCAACTAATTGATCACTCGCATCTAGCGTTCAACAAATGGTTTACAGGTCTGCGTCTCGCAGCATGTTCTAATTTAATAGCTCTGTAACTCGGACAAATTTCAAGCCTGCAGCCCTTGCGAGCTTCCCGATTCCGCTACGGGCTTCACATTTAATGTGGCTGCAGGTTACTATGCTGAATTGTTCTTTGCAGCAGCGGACTTTCCTATCACCACCAGACACATCCACATCAGGGCTTTTTCTTGACTTTGGCCCAACCATGTCATTATATCTGGTGTTCTTCATACCTGCCTTCTGCTCTTCCCCAGTAATATGATAGGCACCTTCTGACCTTAGGGTCTCATCTTCCAGAGCTATGTCTCTGGTGGTGCTTACCCATAAGGTTATCTTGGCAAGATACTGGAGTGAGTTGTCAGTTCCTTCTCCAGTGTACTGTAATTTGTCTGACCTCTCTGCCATGACCTGTCCATCTTGAGTGACCCTATGTTAGATAGTTCACAACTTTATTGAAGTACAAAAGCCCCCTCACAACAACAAGGTAGCATTCCAGAAAGGAAAGACACATATATATGTATGTTAGAACTAGATGCTTAATTTTGGTTCTAGATGAGATGGAAGGTCAGTGTTAAGCAATCAAAAGAATGAGCAATCAGATAATACGTGTTTGCTCAGAAAGATGATAGATACAATTTCCTGTTTTTTATGCTTAGAATATGTAGATAGTGGGGGTAGTAAACAAACAGTGTCAAATGCACAGATAGTGAGGCATCAGTTCACATTTATATGACTCACAGAAGAAAACTAAATTAAAATTAAAATGTGCTGCGGTATATATAGCTAAGCAACCTACAATATAGTACGTACTTTAACATTCCAGTTTAGCACGCAGCTGTAAATAATATAGTTTATTTGGCATATAATGCAGTGGTCATTATTAGGAAGCCAACTCTGAACTACAGAACAAGACATAGCAAAAGAAAATAGCAAGATGGGAAATAATAAGCCAATAAATATGACACATGTATTATGATAGTGCTGTTAACCTCACAACAAAAAAACAACTGTTTAATCCAAAAAGTAGCTTTAACGCACAACATACTTGATCTGTTTCAACAGTAAAACGACAATATTTACAACCATCAAAAAGTATTATTATTTATGTATTTTGCAGTATTAAAATTTCTCCAGTATGCATAAGGCTATGCTGAGTACTACTTATAATTTAGATTTTGAAGGCAGTTAAGAATCATTAACCCCACTTAAACTGTCCATTATGTAACATTTAGAAACAGCATCAATATCAGACACCGCTTTACCAGGCAACACTTTATTTATAACTTGTGCTGAAGTGCAAAAACTTTTAGAGCCTGTGGAATGAACCTCACATTTCTCCTACAGCTCCCAAGAGATTTAAAAAAGAATAGGGCAGGCCCTTGACGTTCAAAAAACTATTTTCCAAAGGATCACTTGAAAATTGCAGAGGGTCCAGCTACATAACTTGAAAATAGCTATGGTTTTTTATTATATATACTAACTAATGATTGTTCTGTTTGCTGTAAATAATTGTTATGAATTATGTCATATTGGAGTACATAATATACACTTCTAAATGTAATCATATATCTAAGAACTTATATATCAATAGTTTATGCATAATATATTCATTTTGTTTCATATTGTTCTGTGTCAGGGTCCACCTTGTAAATGCTTATAGATCACGCTTTGGGAATAAAGAATAAGCAAATAGGGTTGATTTTGCTTGTCTGGATTTATAGATTAAGGCCACCAGGTTCTGTCTTATTCCATTCTTTAGATTGCCTTCTGATTTTGGAGGAGGGATACACTTTTTTTATCCAAGCTATTTAGATTTACAGTAAGTGTTTTACAATTCATCACAAGACATACACAAGATTATTTGTTTTATTATTTAAACAAATGCCTTATATTTATACCAACTTTTGTACTTTCAAATGTCCTTAATTGACTATGTAATGCCCTACCAACAGAAAATAGATGTTTCAGTGATTCAGAAAAGAATATACAATATTAAACTTACTGTCAAACATCAGCTTTTAGATATCTAGTTAAGCTGCTTGTCTCCAGCCCATATAAAGTCATTAAGCAATTAGATCAATTCTAACTTGGAAGGAATCCTCAATGGTCAGGACAGAAGCAGATGGTCTTCTTTGGCTGGAGATTCAGGCCCCTATAAAGTTGCTATGATTATAGAAATTGCAGCCCGTAAAGGAGCCTGCAAGAGTTACTGCTACTAAATTAGCCACTTTCAGCTACCTGCAAACGATCTGCGGGTTACAGGTGAAAAATCCCTATGGGACGTGAAAATCTTAACTCCTTCCCAGGTAAGCCTTTGATCTGTCAAGCCTGTAAATGTTACTATCGCAAATCACTATTAAATTGCTACAAAACCCCAAGGACATACTGGCGTTCAAACCCGTAAACGGCAAATGGAGCCAAACATTTTACGGCCTCCAAATAGTACACACAAAGGGTTTACAGACAAGTTCTTGACACTGTTAAAGTCAATATATACACACCACTGGGCTTTAAAATATTGGGAAAGCAATGAAAGACATTACAATTCATTGCACAAGAATCCAGGGTGAATGAAGCGAGCTGGGGACCAGAGCACGGTGAACTATATCCGTCGTCACCTGCTGGGCCGCCCCCATCCTGAGCAGCCCAGCAAGGTAGGACTCAAGTCAGGAAATGGTGCCTCCTCTCCTCCCTATTGCACCTGGCCAGGCTGCTCATAAGCTCCCGGCGATTGGAGGAGATACTGGCCTGGATCTCCTTAGCAGCCTGGCTTAATGGTGGTGGGGATGGAGGTCTGGTTGCAGGGCCCATTGTTGGTTATGGAGGAGGTTGCTGAGGTGCTGGTGGTGGCACGGTGGGGAGAGGCTGTTGCCTGGACGGTGCCTGGCTTCAATCTGGTGGTGGTGGTGGACCTGATGGTGGGAGCCAGGCTGATGAACTGCAGGGGAGAGGACGACCCCAACTCTGGCTTACCAGTGGACCCAGGCCTCTGTGAAGCTGAGAAGGAGAAATGAGAAAATAAAGGGATATGTGTTAATGATATTGAAGAAAACATTTTCAATATTTTAAGTTCCTTCCTAACTATCTGACATCTAGGCTTGAATATGGATGAATCACTTATAGGGCCATTGACCTTATTTTCAGAGCTCTTCATTGTGTGAATGAACAGAAGATTCCATGTTAATTGAGTGTTTAACTGCTGGCTGGTTACATTCTTGTAAGCAGCTAAACCATAATATGTGAAACGTTCACTGAGGCAGAGGCTGTTAATCATCACTGTGTCTGTAGAAAAACCTTAGACTGCATATGTTTAACTGTGCTTATTTAAATTACGATAAGGCAATAGATCACTTTTTTTTTTCATGTAAATACTTTTATTAATTTTTTATCACATAAAATCACAACATTCATTATGTATAATATATATGCAATAATACAAATTCCAATTTAAACATAAACATTCATTCTACCACTCCAACCAATTGATAATTGCTCTATTTAACTTTCTCCAAAAATCTTAATACAGGGAACCCATGTATCGAATACGGTTTCGGAAAGATAGGCTATATTTATAATGATATTCAAGCTAGGAGATCAGAGGTGTAATTATTATTATTATTATTTATTTTTTTTGTTATTTTTTTTTTTTGTCCCATTTTAACAATTTTTTAGCAATTTTTTCTTCTTTCTTGTTATATTGTATCATTCCCTTTTCCATCTCCCTATCCCTATCTACTGTCCTCTCAATATCAGACCATTTGGAGGCTTTCCTTTGAATTCCACCTTTTAATTGCAAGTTTTGGTTCTCAAACATGTGAAATAGCAATATTGCTGGACTTATAGGTATCTTTATACTTGTAATTGCTCCAATCTGTTCTATACAAATATTCCAATATTGTTGTATGTGTGGACATTCCCACCAAATATGTAAATGGGAACCCCTATCATCCCATCCTCGCCGGAGCAGGTTCTTACAGTTATATTATTTTCTATAATCAGCAGAACTATTTTACACTTACATTTTGATTACACATATATACTGATTACACATAATACAAATACACAGAGTAAATAACACACATACACCCCACACCACCCAAATTACCAGTAGTGAGTCTTGCTTCCCTAATACCCTACTAACATCTAAATTACTCTAGAAAAATAATTATTAGGCTCATTATTCTCTTAATCATTTTTTGCCCTTTTAGAGACAATTTAAGTTAAGTTATTTCACATTTTGCCACTCAGAGGCTTTTAACAATAAGTCCATCTTTGTCTTTGTCTTCTGAGTTTTCTCTATCGCTATGTCCCAGAACATTTATTTCTTGTATAAATCTTGAAACTATACTAGAGAAAAAGTCCATAATGTATTTTTCCAGCTCATGTTCTGGAACAGATTACGAGATGCCCCTTAATCTAATATTTTTCTTACTGATCTTATTTTCTATATTTGTTATTTTCTATTCCAAATCAGTAACTTTTTTCTCTAGTACTGTTGTAAATTCTATAACTGAAATATGATCTTTAATAAGTTTTTCCAATTTAATTTCCATTTCCTCAATTCTTGAGTGAGTCTCCTTAATAGCTTTATAATTCTCTCCTATTTGTTCCTTTAAATCAGTTGATAATTTATATTGAAATTCTGTCATAATCTCTCTCATTTTCGTTGATGATAATATGTCATCTCCGGTTGTATTTGAATCATTGAAATCCGAGGATTCAGTATTACTTCCTCTGCTTTGATTGTTATCTTTCATATTTATTTGTGATTCGTTTTGCAATTTATTTACAGAATTAGTTTTTGAGGAAAAAATAGGTGGAATTTTTTGTATTGACTGTTTTTTCTCCCTAGTTTTAGTTTTATTTGACATCTTAATGTATTATTACTAGGGGAATTCAGTCTCTATTGAGTTTACGCAGAGCATTCCTCCTGCTATTAGCATATGTTTGCTGCCTCTATATAGTTGGTGGGTTCCTGTCCAGGATCTCTCTGGTTATATCTTGTGTATTTATTCAAGATATCTTGTTGATTGTATGTTAGATGACACACACTCTACTTCTGTGCTTCGTTCCCACAACTCTCCTCTGGAGTTTATGCTTGTTATACAGTGGGTCAGTTCCTGGCCGGAGTCTCTCTAGCTCTTAGTTTATCTTTATTACCTTGTGGATTTATCCAAAATAGCGTTTTATTTATTTGCTGTTTCTCCCCCGGGTTACAACTGAGACTTTTTCTTCTAGTGCTCTTACCTCTCACTGCAAGTCAATTCTTAGCTGGGGTCTCTGTGGGTATCAGCTTGCCTTTGCTGACTTGTATATTTATCCAAGATAGTGTGCTGTCCAAGTCTCTGTGGCTATTAGCTTGTCTCTATTGCCTTATATCTTTTTCCAAGATAGCATGCTGTTTATATGCTGGCTGTCCCACATATTAGCTTTATACCTCTTTCCACGTCTCTCCTCTGGAGCTCTCCCCTCTCTGCAGCGGGTCAATACCTGTCCGGGGTCCCTGTAGCTTTTAGCTTATCTTTGTTGCCTTATATAATTAGGCTTCAGATCGGGTTTCCAATACCGCTCCTAGCTGCTACCACTGCAGCTCCTGAACTTCAAACCACCCCCGACTTCTTTATCAGGACGGGTTGTACGCGTAGGTGTTTTTTGTGCCTCAGCGTCTCCACCGCTACTAGCCCGTCCCTCCTCTGGAGCTCTCACCACCACATAGCAAGTCGATTCCCGACTTGGCCTTCAGGTAAATTTTCAATACCGCTCGTAGCTGCTACTTCTGTATCTCCTGTACTGCAGGGCCTCTCCCGACTACTATATCAAATCGGGTTGTTCCTGTGGATGAAATACAGCCGTGTCTCTCCTGCTATTAGCTTATGTGTATTATCCACAATGTCATTTGATGTTATTTGAAAGTTGACTCTCTTACCCCCTGTTTCTATAAGGCTCTCACCTCTATGCATAGGGTTGATCCCTGTCGGATCTCTGTGGCTATTAGCTTGTCTTTATTACCTTGTATCTTTATCCAAGATATTGTGATGTTTAGATGCTGGCTCTCCCACGTGTTCGTTTTTTTCACTTCTTTCCCACGTTTCTCCTCTGGAGCTCTCGCCCCTATACAGCAATTATAGTCCAGGCCGGGGTCTCTGTAGCTTTTAGCTTATGTTTGTTTCCTTGTATAATTAATCTTCATATCGCGTTTCCAATATCGCTCCTAGCTGCAACAATTGGAGTCCTGTACTTCACAGCCCCTCCCAACTATTGTATCTGGTCGAGTTATTCCGGAAGGTATTTTTAGTATTTCAGCGTCTCTTCTGCTATTAGCTTATATTTATTGCCTTGTATATTATCCAATATGTCCTACTGTATATATGCTGGGTCTCCCACCCGCTGTTTCTGAAGAGCTCTCACCTCTATGCTTTAGGGGGATTTCTTGCAAGAGTCTTTCTAGCTATTGGAATATCTTTATTGCCTTGTATTTATTTTTATTTTTTTGTCCAAGATGGCGAGCGCGAGCTGTTTATATACTGACTTCTACCAGACGCTACTTTTATGCTATTTTCCCGCGTCTCTCCTCTCATACTCTCGGCTCTATGCATCAGATCATTTCTTGGGCGGGGTCTCCCTTGTTCATTGTTTATCTTTGTTGCCTTGTATTATTATCCAAAATGATATGCTGTTTATATGCTGGCTCTCCCCCAGGCTGTTTCTGTGACTCTTTCCCGCTTCTCTCCTCTGGAGCTCTCACCTCTATACAGCGGGTCAGTCCCCGGCCGTGCTTTCAGTAAAATTTCCACTGGATATAAAGTCCTTGACTCATTAGCTTGTGTTTACTGCTTTTTATAATATCTCTGATAGCATTCTCTTTATACCCTGAATTGTCCACCTGCTACTTCAGCAAATCTTTTCCCGCTTCTCTCATTAAAGCTCTCACCTTCATATTGCGGGTCCACTCTCAACTGTAGTATCAATTCAGGTTTCTAGTTGGTGTAAAGTCTCAGGCATAGTACCTCTAATTCCATCTGGCCGTTTATTTCTGTATGCTATCTCAACATTTTAGGCAGTATTTTCACTGAGACACCATTCAGCTGCCGGCTCTCCCTCTCTCCCCTGCAGACGTCTAACTCGTCTGAAAAACTCATTTATGGTCACGCCCCCCCAGGCAATAGATCACTTTAACATAGAATCTTGTGCTCTTTCACATAATGTATCTCATGTAGAGCAAAGTAACTGTCTCTTTAAGTGCAACTCAGAGTAGCTATAATTTGCAAGATGTGATCTTTGTTGGGTTCTTGATCTTGATACTTCTTGGCTCCTAACGCTCTCTTGATTCTGGCTGCAGTCTGTGACTGCATACGCTGCAGTAGGCACACCCATACATGGACTGGCTATTGGTTTATTACTGTTGTTGTGCCCACTGAAGACAGTGATTTTCAGCCTCATGGATTTAATGATCATTGACTAATCCATCTATCAATTGTAAATTACATGAAGCTGAAATGTCAGTGTCCTTGTTGGTCATCCTGTACATGTGTAGTGTGTGTGATGTACATGTGGTGGCATGTTGGTGTATGTGATATTCACCTGACGTGGAGGCTGCATCCTGCTGGGCCACCAGGCCTGAAGCTCCAGTGGCGGGAACCTGGCTCAGTAGGCCCTTTAGGTCTCTCTCCCACTCATTGTAGACTACCACTTGTTTCTAAGCCTTCTACTTGGCCATCTTCCTCCTCACCAGGACCCTGACGTCAACAAACCTGTGCTTCACAGACCTCACTATCCATTCCGCCATGCCCGAGGCCACTACTTCCTTCCATGCCATGGCCTAGGCATGAGCCTAACTTCCCTACCCCCTGACAGGACAGAGTAATTTGGGGCCCCGTGCCTGCCCCCAGCCTCTTGCCCACCCGACTGTGGGTGGGATACCTGTCCTCACTTAAGTGTCCCTGGAGCCTGTCCCTCATCCCTGCTACCACCCCCTGGGATCAGGCCACTCCCCCTCTGACCCTGAGGATGATGTGCCTATCAATATGGGCACTTGCCCACCCACCACCCCCTCTAGACTTTCTCCCATCTCCTCCTCCATACACCTCCTACACAACCTTCCACCCCTCCTCCTCAACCTCCTCCACCTCCTCCTCCACTGTCTCCTCAAATTGCTCCTCCTCCTCCTCAACCTCCTCCACCACCTCCTCCTCCTCAACCTCTTCTACCGCCTCCTCCTCAACCTCCTCCAACTCCTCCTCCACCACCTCACCTCTTCCTCCACTCCTCCACTCTCCTCTACCTCCACCTCCTCCTCTCTTCCACTCTCCTCCACCTCCTCCTCTCCAACATTCCTAGTGGCCACCTCTCTCTCCTCCTTGCCTCTCCCCTTCTTCTCCTCCCATCCTCTCCACTCCTCTTCCCTCCTCTCACCTCCCTCCATTTCAATCCCAAAAATAAAATAAGGATAACAGAAAAAAAGTATTTGTTTATATATTTGTGATGTAAGAAAAAGGTATGTTTTATGTGTAATTGCTAACTGTTAGGGTATAGGGTGGTGTGGGGTGTATGTGTTGACCTGGCTCTTAGTGTATGTGTGTTATTTACTCTGTGTATTTGTATTATGTGTAATCAGTATATATGTGTAATCAAAATGTAAGTGTAAAATAGTTCTGCTGATTATAGAAAATAATATAACTGTAAGAACCTGCTCTCCAATATCACCTACTCTCTCTCTCTCCCTCTATCCAACCTCCAACACCGGTACCTTCGTGTTATTTGGAAGAATCTACAACACAGTCAACGCATGGGCATATGGAACACAGCTTTATTATCTGCCCCTGTGAATCATTTACCTCAATCCTGTTTTTCATTGGCTCATAGGCCTGTGTCGCACCCCGTAATTATGGGATTGGGTAATAACAGTGGACCGCATCTATTCCAGTCCACTGACAGCTTGTGGTCTCGAGAAAGGTTTACAGGCCTGCGGGTCCGGCCCTTTGGTTTCGGCCTTGTTC
Organism: Discoglossus pictus; assembly: GCA_027410445.1. Taxonomy (NCBI): domain Eukaryota; kingdom Metazoa; phylum Chordata; class Amphibia; order Anura; family Alytidae; genus Discoglossus; species Discoglossus pictus. The sequence continues at coordinate 183,043,436 of CM050167.1, forward strand.
AATTTAATTGCTCTGTAACTTCACCAAATTTCAAGCCCGCAGGCTTTGCGGTTGAACCATGACAGCTGCAGCCTTCAAACTAAACATAAAAATTTCTTTACAAGGCAAATATTTTGTCCCTTTTTTAAAATATAGTTTATTTTTGGTCATTTAAAGTATTTGACACAGGATTGTTACTATGTGGTCAATTGATGTATTTTTGTATTCAGGTGGAACTAGCAAGGTCATTGGATAACATTTTTGTTGGTTTTATTCTCTGTAATAAATGTTATTATATTAATGCCATGTAGTAATAGGTTCACTTACCTATGACTTGAATAACACAAAAGGCATCAGCAGACCTTGGTTGTCATCTTTGGACCTGTTCCTTATCACCATATGAGCATATATTGTTTTTAAGAAGATGCATTATTACTAATACAACCTCAGATTTGTACCTATTTTCGTTATCTCTGTCATGGCTGTTTCCAAAAAAATTAAACACAAACTTTATATTTTTCCATTTTTATATACAATTATTCTTTACTGTATAGCTGCATTTTGTTTTCTGTCCTGCACTGCCTATTATAACTAATTTTTGCACAAGCATAATGGCATATAAAAGATAATAAATTAGAGGCTGTTATGTTTTTTACCTTACAAATCTTGTTGCATATTTTTATTTCGTCTTAATAGTACATTTTATAAATATGACTACAATGGTCCTTTAAATTACCACTATTGTCTGGTAAAAAAATTCACATGCCTGTGCAGTATGTAAAAAAGTAACAACATTAGCAGGTATTTTTAGAGAATGTTTTATATTTTGATGACCATGATATTGTCATGGGAGTTTCCATCTTCGAATGCTAATCTGTCAGTAGTTTGAGTAGGAGTGAGGCCATTAGCAAAGCAAAATAGAATACAGCATTTACAAATTAAAGCTTTTAAATATGTATTTTAAGCTGTAATAAAGTCTACTTATTCAAAACAGCATACTATGTATATGCTGTACTGTACAGGACTTCAGTGGTTCTTTAAGATTAATCCTTAGGAAAGCTTGACGTACACCCAAGTTATTCTTAAATTATTTTACCACAATGCGTCTAACATACCAACAAAATAGATGGGAATTTTGTCAAAATCTATTAGCCCTATGTATAGAATTTACAGTGCTGCTACAGTACTCATAATCGATTTTTCAGGGATTAGGTTAGGGGCCTATGTTTCTAGTATATAAGAAGTACCTCTAAACTGTTCTGAATATCACTCACCAATAACACAGCGACTTAAGAGGTACATTTCTGAAGTACAAATCATGAAGCTGGTAATTACCATTGGCAAGGTTGACAGATTATCCTGTTAGACCAAATAACTGTTTAAGTAATGCACTGTAGCAAAAGCAATACAAAGAAAGGATATACATTCTAGTTGCAAACTCAATTTGTTAGAAATATGACTGGAATATCACACGTATGATCCTGTCCTTAATTCAGTACAAATCTTGAAGGAACTTGTCTAAAGGCACATGGAAGTCACCAAAACTGATGTGCACCATCAGATAATGACTTGAACATCATATGGGAGAGCTGATACAAATATTGACTTCAATATTATCCAATACGTACTGCTCCTTTAGTTGTTATAGGTTGATATATTTGCCAATGTAGAAAAGTATTTGTTGCTGTTGGATTCCTATATACCTTGGTGGTTAGGCCATTACATGCATTTCTACAAATCAAAAGATCAAGGAAGGTTATCTGATTTGGTTAGTATACAAACGTTAATTTGAACGTAAAAATATTTGCATTCAATATTGACATAAATTATGGCAATTTATCGACAGTGTCAGTCCAGATTAGTAGCATATCATCAATAAAGCATGTCCCTAAATCAAATTTGTTAGCAAAGTGTTTTAATATGTCATAGAACACAATCACATTTTCCCAACAACCCCAGTACAAATTTGCATAATTTGGTGCTTAGGGAGTCCCCATTATTGTCTCTCTTAGGTGGTGATAGATCTTATTTTTAAACAGAAGATAATTATGCATTAGAAAAAATGGAAGCATATTAAGTATGGGCTAATTATGTTCTTTAAATTAGGAATATTTTGTATCCCAAAAAAGTTTTAACATTATAAATATCCATGTCATGTATAATACTGGCGTGCAGGGATTCCACATGCTCAGAATCTCAGCTGCAGACTTTGGTAAGTAATAAGCATAAGCTGATGATGTGTTTAATGTAGCAGATTCACCCCCCAAAAATCCTGATGAATCACTTAATGATTTATAGTAACCTTAAAAATAAAATAAACAACAATTGAGAGCTTGGTAAGAAATTGCTAGTTTAAATAATTATGTTATGAGTAAATTAGATCTCAGAGGACATAGGGTAAGACTTATTCCATCAGTTCACTTAATGATATTTTGTACAACATATTTGGGACCATATTTTAACCAATTGCTGTTTGGATTTGATTGGAAAAAATAAACAGTGAATTAAAATTTGCAAATGAAATCCTGTGAAATGTAACCAAAAGCTTGACAAACAAATATGGGGTTATATGGGGGTTTTATCCATCTCAAAAGAATAAAAAACAGAAAGAACCAGTATATTCATCTGAAACATTTTAATTTTTTATTTGTTCAAATTTACGTCCCTTACATGAGCAAACGCTGTCTTTTGATTTACCTTTTACACCTACATTACACTTTGATTTATTCGAGTGGATTACAGAATTGAATGTATTTGCTTGTAAATTGGCTCAAACGCAAACAAGACAATTGCCAAAATTAGGCCTATCTGAACAGGAACAGAAATGCCTTCACTTTGAATGTTAGAGACAATGTAAAGAAGCATTTATCAAACTAAGATTGAAATGTACCTTTACACAGTCATTCAATGTATCACCACAATTGTAAGTCTTCATTTCCCTAGTAACAAAAGGCCTACTTGAACAAGATTAAAATACCCCACAGTTCACCTTTAGGGGTGGCAATTTAACCAGACAAGAACACAGCTCTTTAATAGAATTACAGATTAATGAAGCCCTTACTATTAAAAGTTCTGATAAAGGTGGAACTACAGTACTTTTAGACACCCCAACTTATGGTTTTTAATCTTAGACTATTGAGTGATTCCTATAAAAGACATACAACTAAACAACTAAAATTATTTGTAAACTATAAAAAATGTTGAGACAGGAATTTGTCTCAAAGTTATTGATAAAAATTAGGCAACATTTATTAATACATTTTCTATGATTTCCACTTTCTACAGAATACCTACAATTCACTAGAATTCCAACTGGTAGGACAATATTGTATGGCAGGGGAGTAGGAACTGGGGGGGGACTATCAATTTCCCCTTTAAGCTCCCCTCAACTCCTGTCCCATTGGCTACTTTCTCATACTCTGGTCTCAAAAGATCTTGTGAGGCCTGGCTATAAGAACTACAGTAATACGCTATGGAGCGCTATGTGAATCAATACTAAACAGGGCATTTTAACCTCCTTAGCGGTAATCCCAAGCGTGGCTCGGGGTTAATTTTTAGTTCCTAAATCGGTAACCCCAAGCCACGCTCTGGGATACTGCTGGGAGTGAAGGGTGGATCTGGAGGGGCCCAGTGCTGCCAAATTTGCTTGGGCCCCCTCAGCACCATTCCTCCTCCTCCTCCTCCCTCCCGTCTCATCATCCTCTCCCCCCCCCCCTTATCATCCCCCTCCTCTTTCCCCCTTATTATCCTCCTCCTTCCCCTATAACCTCCTCCTCACTTCCCCCCTCTCCAATCCCTATCCCCCTCTCTCCTTACTTCTTAGTATGCTAAAATGAGTTGCAGATGCTCATCTCTTCCCCCGCACTGTGTCTTCTGGCTGTGAACGGACCGGCATATGCTAATGACGTGACGAGCATTGGACGTCACGTCATTGGCATATGCCGGTCCTGGATCCAGTAAGGAGTGAGTGGGATAGGGATTGGAGACTGGGGGAGTGGGGAGGAGGTTAGAGGAGGAAAAGGAGAATGATAAGGGGGGAAGGAGGAGGAAGAGGAGGATGATAAGGGGCAAGGGGGGAAGGGAGGATGGTAAGGGGAAAGGGAGAAAACGGATGAGGATAAGGGAAAGGGAGGAGGATAAGGGGGAAGGGAGGAAAGGGGGAAGGGGGGACAGGGAGGAGGATAAGGGGGAAGGGGGGAAGGGAGTAGGATAAGGGGGAAGGGGGGAAGGGAGGAGGATAAGGGGGAAGGGGGGAAGGGAGGAGGATAAGGGGAAAGGGAGGAGGATAAGGGGCAAAGGGCAGTATGATTATGTCAGTATTTTTGAATTTACCGCTTTAACAAACTAAATACTGACATAATCATACCGCCAGGCAGGTTAATGCCATAGTCCTGAAACATCGATATGCTATCGCGAGATTTAGCACTAAGCGGGTCAAACCATGCTATAGCGAATCAGTGCTATGTGGGGAAGTGCAGAGCGTGGTATACATGTATCTGGCCAAAAGGAGAGATGGTGAGAGAAGCTACTGGGGAACCACTGGGGAGGAACAGGAAGATAGGGACAGATAGGGAGACATAAGGGAGATATAAAGAGAGAAAAGGAACCTACCTCCCCTTTAGTCAATATATATTTATAGGTTATGGTACCCCCACACATATAAGGGGACGCCAAGTCCGTTTTAGTCGATCTGCCCGTCCAGTGATATAGGGACAGCTACTGCAGGACAACGATTCCTCCAAACTGGATCCAAGGTGACTATGCTCCAAGCCTGGAACTGGAACCTCACAAATAGCTGCTAGCAGCTGAACAGGAAAAGCACCCCAAGATGCTTACACTCCTGGCAGTCAGTCTGTAACAGCATACCATGAACCCCCCCAAGAACGAGACATAAGCTCTGTGTTTGAGGGTCAAGCAGTGAACTCTCTTCTTTATTGAAACAACACACATTTTTAAACACTTCACATACACAGTAGGGGCAGTGACTACCTTTGGTCAACCCCTAATTACCTCTGGCCAATCAGACAGGGTTAAGGCGTGGGAGCCAGGAGTCCCCTCCCCCAGGAGCCGCCCATTAGGCGTGGCTAACTACTCATTCTACCTCTGGCGGTGGAGAGAGTAACATCTCTAGCTCACTTATTCCCCTGCTGGGAGTATGGGAAAACCCCAGGCCATTTCATTATTCAAGAGTCCCTACCCCCATTGTTCATGGTGCCATCTTGTCTGCTAAAACCCTTTTGTTAAGCTATTTCCCCTACTGTGACCAAATGAAGCATGGCTTCCATGTCTTTGTAGGGGGAAAATCAACATGGGCCATAGTCAAAAGGAAGAATGTGGGCAACCAGACTTCTCCAATTCGCAGTGACGAGACTGATCTTGTCACAATATATATATATATATATATATATATATATATATATATATATATATATATATATAAAACATTACCTCTAATTGTATATATATATATATATATATATATATATATTTATATATATATTTATATATATATATATATATATATATATATATATTGATAAATATGTTTATATTTATATGTAGTTAGATATATATACAATATGTATATATGTATATATATATATATATATACATATATATATATATATATATATATATATATATATATATATATATATATATATACATAGTACATTTCTGTTGGTATTTATATGTCTAAAAGAAGTAAAAAAATGTGTTTCCTGCTGTGGGTACATTTGCATGTCCCAGTTCATCTTCCCAGAATGCAGTGTAATACCAGTTTTTTTTTTGGAATTCTGATCTGGAAGCAGGTTTTTAAACATTTAGACATTCAAATGTGAACACAGATATACTATTTATTTACAGTATATATATATATATATATATATATATATATATATATATATATATACACACTAACATCTATATTTATATAAATCTATATAATTATATATCTATCTTCATATATATATATATATATATTTATTTATTTATATAAATATAGATGTAAGAAATTTTTCTGAGCATTCTTATTTTCAGGTGTTGAATGGAGTGGTTGTTTTGTGAAAAGTGGACCCACCACTTTTCACAAGACAACCATTTCATCCAACACGTGACAAAATAAAATTGCTCAGTGGTCATTTTAAAACACAGGAATGAAAAACACTTGAAATCAAAATGATAACACACTTTAATACAATAAATACGGGACTTAATGTAAATATGATTTTTTTTTATTTTTTATTTATTTATTTTTCATCTTAACTTCTTATCAACTTCTATGTTTCTTATATTATGTTTTTCTCCTTTCCTTGTTTTTTCTCTGGTTTCTCTCTGACCTGCTTCTAGTTCTCCTTACAGCATAATGGTTTCATAACACCCTATGATCACATATAATAGTTGTCAAACTGCAATTTGTTGTCACGCTTGCGAGCCTCGCAAAGCGAGGCGAGCCATTGAAGCATTCTGAGCTCGCAGGAGGCCGAAGGCGCATATTGCCCTGCTCGCCTGGTGAAGCGAGGCGAGCAGTTGAGGCATTGAACCTTACGGGACTTCTAAGGCTGAGCAGTTGAGGCACGCGGGACGTAGAAAAGCAAAGCGAGCAGTTGAGGCATGCGGGACGTAGAAAAAAATTTAAACCTCGGAATCTTGGGGGCAAAATAGTCTGACCTCTGAAAAATATGAATTTAACGGCCGAACAGCGGAAATCAAAGAACAAACTAAAAAACATAAATATGTTTTAAATTAACTCACAATCTCACACACAGCTCTGGGGGGATCCAGGAAGCCTGTGAGTGAGGTTTCAAGTTATTTGAGGCATATTTGGAATTTTTTTAAGATTTGAAAAAGCAAGAAAAAAAAAAGGCGGCTGAAAAAAATGAAAATGAGGCTAAACAAGGCCGTAGCAGGGAACTCAACGGCAGGCGCATACAAGTTACAAAATATACCATTACAACGGATGCAAAATGCTCGCAAGGCAGGTAAGACTTTTTTTCCACCTAAACAAACTGCAAATTTCTAACACTTCCTCCTCAGGTGATGCACAGTCCAACTGTACATTCTCTGCTGCCGGAAAATCCAAAGAGATTGTTAGCTCTTCAGGATATTGATTGCTGGATATTAATTACAAGTAGGTGAAGTATATTATTAAAAAAAAAATCAATATATATATATGCTAAAGCTCATATTTTCCACTGTCCTTACTTTAAGAATACATAAATGCTTAGCGCTTTCTAATACATGTATTCATTAATTAATTATTAATGTACATAAACGTACATTCATTTATTAATTAGTAATTAGAAAAAAAAATAGTATATTTTATACTGCATTAAAAAAATGTATATTTTACACTGCACTTATATATCTGTATTACGGCTCATTGGCTGACAGAGATAAGACCCTCAAAGCAGTTAAATATTTAAATCAGTTTATTATGCTCGGAGACCTACATTGGGAGAGTACTGTGGCACATTCATTAAAAAATAACCTAACAGTAAAAAAGAGATTGCTCTTTCTAATACATGTATTCATTGATTAATTCATTATTAACATCCATTAATTTATTAATTAGTGCTATGTGGGGAAGCGCAGAGCGCGGTATACCTGTATCTGGCCAAAAGGAGAGAAGGTGAGGAGGAGCTACTGGGGAACCACTGGGGAGGGACAGGAAGATAGGGACAGATAGGGAGACATAAGGGAGATATAAGGAGAGAAAAGGAACCTACCTCCCCTATTGTAAATATATATATATATATATATATATATATATATATATATATATATATATATACACTGCACTTATATATCTGTATTACGGCTCATTGGCTGACATGGATAAGACCCTCAAAGCAGAAAAATATTTAAATCAGTTTATTATGCTCTGAGACCTACATTGGGAGAGTACTGTGGCACATTCATTAAAAAAATAATCTCACAGTAAAAAAGAGATTGCTCTTTCTAATACATTTATTCATTGATTAATTAATTATTAACATCCATTAATTTATTAATTAGTATTAATTTAAAAAAATGTATATTTTACACTGCACTATTTTTTTTTTTTAGATATATTTTACACTGCACATATATGTCTGTATTACTGCTCATTGGCTGACAGGGATAAGACCCTCAAAGCAGTTAATTATTTTCATCAGTTTATTATGCTCTGACACCTGCTACATTTCATATTTTATACTGCCTTTATTTATAAATACATCGGTGCTTAGGCCTTTATGTTTTGCATGTATGCCAATTAAACATCATACTTTCATTGATTAATGAATTAATTGAATACAAACATTAAAAAGGGTTTTAAAGTAATTTTACAGTTTGCTCATCTCATGTGAACACTGGAACTGAATGAACACAGACTGTGAGTTCTGCAGCATTTACAGGTATATGATTTAATGATGCCCTTCTTTATGAAAACATGATTAAGTCTTTTTGCTTTGCATTGATGACAGTTATTGGTTAATTAACGTATATTTATTAATTAATTAATTATAATTTAATAATAAAAAAAAAAGAAAAATTTAGACTGACCTTAATTATGAATACATAGATGCTTAGCTATTTACGTTTTAATGTATGCCAATTAAACATCATACATTGATTGATTAATTAATTAATTGAATAAAACAATTACAAATCCTTTTCAGGTCATTTTACAGTTTGCTCATAACTCTTTGTGTTTGGATATGAAATTTACATTGCAATAATGCCGTTCTTTAGGAAAACATGATTAGCTCTTTATGCTTTGCCTTGATGACAGTTAGTGATTAATTCATTAACGTATATTCATTTCTTAATTAATTCTAAATTAATTATTAACATTTTTTTAAATTTTACACTGACCTTATTTATCAATACCTATGTGCTTAGCTCTTTATGTTTTCATATATGCCAATTAAACATCAGACATTGATTAATTAATGAAATCATTTAATTACAAAATTACACATGCCTTTCAGGTAATTTTGGTGTTTGATTACAGCTCATTAGGTTTTGCATTGAGGAAAGTTAAAAACAATATATACAATAAAAAAACACAATATATCTTACAGATTTGAAGAAATAAAAGGCCACAACTACAAGGCCATCACAAAGTAGAACATAACTTCATCCATTAATACTTCAGGTAAGTAAAAAAAAATATTAGTGATGTTATTATTGCCATTGTTTGCTATATAAGATATATCCCTTAGATTGTAAGTTTGCGAGTTTTCAATCCTGTGTCAGTGCCTTGGAAACAAGCTCTATGTACATTTGATTTTATGCTGAAAAACAGGGCCCTCCATTCTTTACAAGGTGTTTAATTTGTTTTCTGCTATGTACTCAACCCCTGTACAGCGCTACGGAATATGTTGGCGCAATATAAATAAAGATAATAATAATAATATAAGAAAACATTATAATTGACACTAAAAACACTTGAAACTAAAACGCCGGTATTTACAATTACAGATTACAATGGCGGACAACACAGAAACAAAGAAATAATGGAAAACAAGAATGGCAAGGGAAGGGAAGCAGAGGTGGAGAGATGCACAGTCACCCGGGACTTGAAGAAGATTAAGGGAAGAAGACCGACAGAGACTTGCCAAAGAGCTACAAAGAAAATAAAAAGTAAAAAACATAATGTCTGTTAAACATTTCCCTGATGACCAAATATTGCCTAATGACACCGATGTTGATATACATGACACCAATGCTAATATACAAAGTTGTAGTGATATATGTGTTCAGGAAGCTCAGGATAGTCCCTTATTTACAGCACTACCAGTATAGAGTAATTATTGTGGATTACTCAATGTGGTTTGTCAGTTTTGTGGGGCCTATCATTTTCTGAAGGAAAGACCAATTGATGGAGAGTTTATTAGTTGCTGTCAGAAAGGAAAGGTAAGACTTCCAGAAAGACACACATTTCCAGAATATTTAAAAAGTATAAGGAGTGATCCAACATTTACAAATTATAGCAATTTGAAAAAAAAAAACATCAGGTCTTATAACAGTGCAATTTAATTTGCTTCAATTGGTGCAACATTAGCAGAAAATGTCCCAGGACATGGTCCTTATCGTTTTAAAGTACAAGGACAAATTTACCACTGGACTTCACATTTACACCACAAGCAGGAGAGCAAAGGAAATTTGCACAGTTATATGTCCTAGATACAATGGAAGCTGTTGAACAACGGATGATGCTTCCTGAAAATAAACAATGCTTACCCATAGTCTTTGAACAGCTGGATAAAATGTATGGCCAACAATCCATATAGTCAAGCATACAAAAAATTGGCAGAGTTAGAAAAAGAACAACAAGCACATGCTCAAATAAATCAATTGCCAATGCCAAGAGTAAATATGGTTTTGAAAAGAGATCGCCATACTGATCAAAGACGTTATCATTTACCAACAGTAAATAAAGTTGCCATGGTCTTTAAAAATGAGGATGGTGAACTATTTGAGCGGGATATTAGAATATATCCATGCAATGAAGAGCAACCTTTTATAAACATAATTATATTAAGTAGTAATTTGGATTCAATGACATATTCAATTGTCTTTCCAAATGGTGAGCCAGTTATTTCTATGCTGGAATATAAAGTGGCACAAATTGCTATTCAGGATAATTTTAATCCTATTTTATGTGGGGGGAAACTCACACAACAATGGATTATTGATTCATATCTACAAGTCGAAGCAAATAATCTAAATTTTATCAAATTTCACGAAAACAATCTTTGTGTGGAACAATTTTGTTGATTGATGGATTATGTTACTGAATTGGCTACAAACAGAGACATTCCAGCTGGAAGAGCAATCATTTTGCCATCCTCTTTCCAAGGATCTCCTCGCAATATGCAAGAAAGATACAATGATGACATGGCTATTGTGAATACATTTCGAAAACCAGATTTATTCATTACATTCACATGTAATCCACAATGGCTAGAGATCAAGGAAAATTTGAAACTTGGCCAAAATGCTTCTGATAGACCAGATTTAGTGGCTAGCGTATTCAAAAGAAAACTAAATACATTAATATATGATATAACTAAAGCACACTTATTTGGGAAATGTATGGTTTTTGTTTATACCATTGAATTTAAAAAAAGAGGCATGCCACCTGCACATATACTTTTAATTCTACAAGAAAAAGATACATTCAATACTGCAGAGAGTGGATTCAGTGATTAGTGCTGAGTTGCCACATCCACAAAAATATTCCAAACTTTATGACATTGTAACACACCGAATGATTCATGGTCCAAGTGGAGATATCAATCCAAATTAACCATGTATGGAAAATAAAAAATGCAAAAAAGATTTCCCAAAACAATTTAAAATGCAAACTCATGCTAATTGTGATGGATACCCTTTGTATAAAAGAAGAGAAGGACAAAATTCTATTATTCGTGGAGAAAAGGTTGATAATAGATATGTAGTTCCATACAATCCACATTTGCTGATGAAGTACAATGCACACATAAATGTGGATGCGTGCACTTCTATCAAATCCATCAAATATGTGTATAAATATATATACAAAGGATATGATGCAGCAACTGTTGTGGAAGGGGCACAAAACAAACAATCCAATTTTACATGATAAACTTTAATGTTATTTAAATGCTCGCTATGTCAGTGCTCCAGAAGCAATATGGCGGCTTCTGAAATTTGAGATGCATGATCAGTCACATTCTGTGTATCGATTAGCTGTACATTTGCCACAAAGTCAATTTGTTTGCTTTACTGCAGGGAATGAAAGAAATGCCATAGCCCAAAATGAAAATAGAGAAACAACACTTACTGCTTGGTTTCAATTAAATTGTGATGACAGTGAGGCCAGACAATTTTTATACATTGAGATCCCATATCACTATGTGTTTGCAAATGGCCAATGGTGACAACGAAAAAAAGATACAAATAAAATTATCCCCAGAATTGATACCGTTAGTCCAAGAGACATTGAATGTTGCAGTTTAAGATTACTTCTTTTACCTGTTCCGGGTGCACAAAATTATGAACATTTAATTTTACTGAAGCAGAGCATGATCCCCTCTTTTTAGAGACTGGGCTGCAGGGCAACATTCAAATATGATAACGACCCCAAACACACCTCCAAGATGACCACTGCCTTGCTAAAGAAGCTGAAGGCAAAGGTGATGGACTGGCCAAGCATGTCACCAGACCTAAACCCTATTGAGCATCTGTGGGGCATCCTCAAATGGAAGATGGGGGAGTGCAAGGTCTCTAACATCCACCAGCTCTGTGATGTCATCATGGAGAAGTGGAAGAGGACTCCAGTGGCAACCTGTGAAGCTCTGGTAAACTCCATGCCCATGAGGGTTAAGGCAGTGCTGAATAATAATGGTGGGAACACAAAATATTGACACTTTAGGCCCATTTTGGACATTTCCACTTAGGGGTGTACTTACTTTTGTTGCCAATGGTTTAGACATTAATGGCTGTGTGTTGAGTTATTTTGAGAGGACAGCAAATTTACACAGGCTGTACACTTACTACTTTACATTGTAGCAGAGTATAATTTCTTCAGTGCTGTCACATGAAAAGATATAATAAAATATTTACAAAAATGTGAGGGGTGTACTCACTTTTTTGAGATACTGTATGTATGTGTGTGTATATATATATATATATATATATATATATATATATAAACACACACAAATATATATATATATATATATATATATATATATATATATATATATATATAGTAAATAAATAGTACATCTGTGTTCACATTTGAATGTCTAAAACAGGTTAAGAAACCTGTTACCAGCTCAAAATTCTGAGAAATACAGTTATAACACTGCATTCTGGGAAGCTGAGCAGGGACATGCAAATGTGCCCACAAATGCCTTGCTCTTCAATCCATAGACTATATATATATATATATATATATATATATAAAATATATATATAATTTTTTAGTCCATTGTCCCCCCAGATTTTTTTCGGTTCTCACGCCCTTGGTGTATGGAGTGAATAAAATCCAAGTACGTATGTAGATGAAATCTGGATCAATTTGTTATGACTATACCATCATGCATAGGTGACACTTAGGATGCATTAAATAGACCTGATGGAATCTGTATTACTTTGTTTTCTATCTTGGTTAATCTAGATATGGAATCCCTTACACCAGTGATATAAATGATATAGGTATTTATGCAGTCCAAAAAAATGTCTTAATGAAAGGTTCCCATTTTAAAGATTATAATTAATGATGTCGCGAACATCAAATTTTTGGTTTGCGAACATCGGACGCGAACTTCAATCAAATGTTCGCGAACGGGCGAACCCGGCGAACCGCCATAGACTTTAATGGGCAGGCGAATTTCAAAACCCACAGGGACTCTTTCTGGCCACAATAGTGATGGGAAAGTTGTTTCAAGGGGACTAACACCTGGACTGTGGCATGCCGGAAGGGGATCCATGGCAAAACTCCCACAGAAAATTACATAGTTGATGCAGAGTCTGTTTTTAAGCCATAAAGGGCATAAATCACCTAACATTCCTAAATTGTTTGGAATAACATGCTTTAAAACATCAGGTATGATGTTGTATCGATCAGGTAGTGTAAGGGTTACACCCGCTTCACAGTAACAGACCAATCTCCCCATTTAATGCACCGCAAACAACCGCAAACTCCCCATTTGCACAAGGTTGGATACCAAGCTAGCCATGTCCCGTTCCTTGTCCTCACTGATGTCATTGAAGGTCTCTTTCTCCACCCAGCCACCAAGGGTCCCCAAAAGGTGACAACAAGCCCCCTGGGACGCCTGCTGTGTTTGGTCTTCTACCTCCTCAAAGCCACCTTCCTCCTCTGACTCCTCTTCTTCAGACTCCTCTCTCTGCATTGCCTTTGTCTGCGTTATTATAAGGTGTGTACTGTTAAGTAGTACTAGTCTTATCGGTTTAATCCCTTTTACGTCCACTATTAGGGGACTTGTATATGGCATTGATTTTTGGAACAGGGAGATGGAAAAAGATGCTTGGTGGGACCTCCTACTTCAAATTTGGGGCACTGCGCGTGCAATCTAAGGTGCCACCAGATATGAGTGTCACTGTGCACTGGCAAAAGTTGGCAGAGTAGATGCAATAGGCTTCACACACATGCCTGTAGTCAGGCAATTGCTATTCAATCTATTACAGTCAAAAAAGTGTTGTTTTATGTCACTGTACACTACGGTTGCACCAGATATGACGTATCACTGTGCACTGGCAAAAGTTGGCAGAGTAGATGCAATAGGCTTCACACACACACCTGTAGGCAGGCAATTGCTATTCAATCTATTACAGTCAAAAAAGTGTTGTTTTATTTCACTTAGCACAATATAAGCTGTGAGCCTGACACAGGCAGTCAACTGAAATTAGATTAATTGTAGTGGAAGCTAAATACACAGCCTGGCTATCTATTTCCCTATTAAACCTCTAGCAGCTACACTATCTGTCCTCTCACAACGAATGCAGCTTCAGAATGATTCTAAAATGTATGCTGTCCTTCAGATGGAAGGCCCTGGAAGGGAGTGTATGCTGCTGATTGGCTGGAATGTGTCTGCTGACTGTGAGGTGCAGGGTTAAAGTTTCCTCAATGATAAAGAATAGGAGGCAAACCCAAAAGAGCATGTGTTCGCCGTCCGATGCGAACGCGAATACATGCCAAACCGCGGGTGAACTGTTCTCGACATCTCTAATTATAATCAGTTTTTCCTTGATTTGCTACAATTTGTCCTAACGCATAATTATTTTATGTTTGTTAATAAGATCTATCATCAATGTAGAGGGACAGCAATTGGGATTCCCTGTGCTCCAAATTATGCATGAATGGTGAGAAAATATGATTGTGTTCTGACTTATTGACAACATTGATTTATGGATACTTTATATTGAAGACGTGCTACTGATCTGGACTTGTACTGTGAAAGAATTGTCATAATTTGTGTCAGCATTGAATGCTAATATTTATAATTTAAAACTAACTGTCAAATAGCATCCAAATTAGATAACCTTCATTGATCCTTTGATTTATAGAACTGCATGTAATGATCTAGCCACCAAAATACTGTAGATAAGAATCTTAGAGCAATAAAAAGTTTGTCACATCGGCAAAGCCGTCATCCTATAAATACTAAGAGAACAATACCTATTGGACAATATTTAAAACACAGTTAAAACACAATTGTATTTTGATATTGTGTTCTATTTTAGCTTTATTAGTTTCTCAGTTAGTTAACTCAGGGTAAGAGTAATTAACTGTGATATAAAAGGATGTGAGTTTAAATCACATTTACTCCCTTTTTTTTTTACATTTTCTCTTTAGTTCTATTACACATAACCCCCCCAAAAAAATATTATTAAAAAAAAAATATATATATATATATATATATACAGTATATACACACAATATATCTCACTATATATATTATAAGCTCTTACAGTATGTATCTGCTTTTTGTTTATCCTGTTATTAAAAATAATTATAGCCCCACAGGGCCATCTCTCTGTATGACTTACAGTGAATGCAGACATCTATCTATCATTCTATCTATCTATCTACAGTATCTATCTATCTATCTATCTACAGTATCTATCTATCTATCTATCTATCTATCTATCTATCTATCTATCTATCTATCCATCCATCCATCCATCCATCCATCCATCAATCAATCATGTAGCGAGTGTTGCTGGTTTAATGTTGTGTGATTATACACACCATCGACACTCACTACATTATAAATTATATTTCTAGTTTTAGCTACAGTTTTTATTTTAATCCCCTAATACATCTGACTCTCCTTTATTAAACCATGAAGCTTTTGAAACACTGTGAATACAGAGTTTAAAAGAAATAATTCAAAACATTGTATTTTATAAAGAGGCAAGTACCACACATGTGTTAATGTAGGTTATAAAATTGATTTAATAACATTCCATAATTGCAGCCACAAACAAAACATTTTTTAGGTAGTTTAAGAATAGATGGATTTTCTGGTAAGAACAGCAGCTCTTTGTCTTAAGTTAGTTAAGAATGATTTGTTTTATATAGCCTTCTTTTAATTATTCAGTGACCCTGCAATAGTGCAGAAAATAAGATACGTTGGAATGGCTGCGCCAAATAGAGAAATTACTCAGCTGATACAACAGATACAACCAAGCACTGAACAAGCTCAGCTGGAAACTAAACACACTGTATGTGATCACAACTGCAAATGTAGTAATAATAGATAGAATGGTTACATGTTGTGACTTTTTAATTAATCACAGAAACAAAGCTGCATGAGATACATTTTCGTAATCATTATTTTTTAAGGAAATCTCCCATGATTTGCCCAACATTTCCTTGTGATACTGATTATTTTGAACAGTCAGTAATGTACTATTTGTATTTTATTTTTTATTTACTGCTTTTGTAGTGATTTATAGTGGTAAAAACGCTTCAAATAAAAAAAGTATAATTGCACATACCATAAAACCTGATATGAGTTCAGACCATCCCTACCTTGGGCCATATTCTATTAGCTACTTGCAAATGCCTTAAACTCATAAATTTGGCATTGAGTGTTTTTTTTATACATGTTTAGATGCATTCTATTGACTTAAGAATTCATTAGTGCCAATAAGTAATATTTGCTGAATATGTAGCAATATTAAGAGTGATTTTAAGTGTGTATAAATGTACGAATTGGGCAATAGAATAGGACCCCCAGAGTATAAAAATGAATTAATGAAGCAATATTATTATGTCCTGTTTATAAAGTGACATCAGTTCTGCAGGTATTAGATGAGTACTTTTTAGGCTGACACTAGTGCAAAACTAGATTTGCATATTGGTTTGCATAGGCTGTCAAGACTACATGATATGGATCTAACAAGATTTGAGGATAGTTATCTATATATCTGTCCCCTATGTGAAGATAAAGATGGTTGTAGACATGGGGTCATTTACAAAATAGGCTCACTCAATGTCTCACACTCTTCCCTTACTACCCCATTTTGAATTGTATTCAAAAACTAAAATTGTTAATTATATTTAATTAACACATTTATTATTATCTTTATTTATATCGCGCCAACATATTCCGTAGCGCTGTACAGGGGGTTAGTACATGGCAACATTTACTACATTACAGGGTAAAGGCAGGGTATGATTATGGGTAAACGTAGGGTAGGAGTATGGGTATGGATAATTTGTATGGAAGTATGGGTATGGATAATTTGTATGGAAGTATGGGTATGGATAATTTGTATGGAAGTATGGGTATGGATAATTTGCTCGGATTGGTCTAGCTTCAACAATTGCCCTGCTTATTTGTATCTCTATCTTTGCCCTACATGTCTCTTCCATTTTTCCTGATAGTTTCTCCTTATTGTCCTTATGAGTTTGATTTCCTTCTTCATTTTTCTAAGAAAAAGTCATACATGTTTTTCCTTACTGTCACATGGGAGTAGAGTATAACACTTAGCTTTTAATTAGTTATTAATAAAAACGCCTAATTAAAATTCACCAGGACATATATTTTCTGCTGAGACAGTATTCTCTTAATGTTAATAATAGGCTGTTAGCTAGGGATATGTATTAGTTACTGAATAGTGTCCCAAAAATACATATAACAATGGTTTGTCCTTCAAGGCCAAACAATCACATATAATAGTTGTCAAATTACGAAACATTGTCACGCTTTGCGAGCTTGCAAACCAAGCTGGCAAGAACTACATCCCTCGCGAAGCGAGAGATGCAGTTTGGTTGCAAATGCGGACCCTCGCAAAGCGAGGGGCCGTAGTTGCCGAAGGTGGAAGCTTTACGGCATGACTTTGAAACAACAACGCCCCTCACACCTCTAAACTCGCAGCACGGTTATAGGGGTCTATATAGTTGAGGCACACAGTACACTCACATTGTGTGACAAACAGCATTTCAACACTTTTTTTTATTGCCCCGTCATTTTTTGACGGGTAAGTCACTAGTTATCCAAATAATGGACACAATTTTGAAGCATACATGTAACAGGATATACTCTGTTGAATAACAGAAAGTTGCAAGAAACTTCTTTATAAAATAAAGAGGGTGCATATTGTTTCCTGTTATATACTATGTTATAGATAGTATAATTTGCACAAATTATTAATTGTAGCCATAGATTCAAATATATATATTCCTTCGGAAATGAGATGCTCTATTGTAAAAGAAGAACTAATAATAATATTGTGCCCTCTTTACCCTAGCAAATAATGCAGATAAACAAACTGGATTGAAATAAAACTTTATTTAAAAAAAGTGCATTATGGTGGGTTACATGACAGCCAGTAAAATGTCCCTTGGCATTTACCAAGAGAAAAAAACCTGAGTAATAAATTCTGATGATGCCTAAAGCGTTTAGCCCTTGGGCTCCTTCAGCGTATATATGTTACATTTATGTTTCAAATTGTGTCCATTATTTGGATAATTATTAAGTCCTGAAAGACAAACCATTATTATCTTTTTGTGACGTTATTCACCAACTAATACATATGCCTAGTTAACTGCTAATTACTAGCCGTGGATGTCTTTTTTCATTTGTTTATCTGAAACCTGAAGACAGAGCACCACAATACAAAAATAGCAAAATAGTAAAATATCATGTAATGCAATTAATTTTCTTAAAAAGCACTTTATTAAAGTGAATTAAAAAATGTTGACAATAAAAAGACTTAAAGAACTGCAATGCCCTAACTATAGAAGGTATTTTAATGAGTCACTGATAATTAATACAATTAAAATTAAATTATTTAAAAAGGCAATGTTCATTATTTTATTTATTTTCAAAGTTCAGACTCCGCTGCTGCTGGTCTCCTTGAACCATAAGGTCAATAGGACAAGGTGACTTTGTCTAGCAGGCAGCTGCAAAATTGTCACTATTTTGCCTTTTATCTAATCAGATTGTTCTTAAAGCACTTTAGATATAAGCCAAACACCACACAATCCTCTTGACTTTAAAGGATAGGGATAAACACTCAACTGGAGGATGATACTGTAATCTTGATAAGTCCTTTTATTATATAGCACTAAATAGACATTGTATTTAATGATCATCACATATATAGTTGTGAGCCTACGAGTTGTTGCTAACGCTTGTGCCCTCACGTAGCGAAAGCGAGCAAAGCGAGGGCCGTGGCTCGCGTAGGCGCTCCTTGCCAGCAACTGCGATACTCGCAAACTTCACGTCGTAACGCAAAAAACATACGAGACACGTTAGCACACATTACGACCTCGCAAAAATCGTCCGTAACCCGTGAACATGAAAAATTCAAAACACAATAAATACACACAACACATACATAAACAGCTTACCTACAGCAAGAGGGAGCATCCAGGACCTCAAAAAACAACTTACACCTTCATTTAACTCAAAATAAAAGAGTTTAGACACAAAAAAATGACCGCCGAACAAAACGAAAACTCTAAACCTGCAAATCACCACAAGAAACTCGCAAAACACCACAAAAGACCTACGGATATTCCGCTAAGACGCATACCACACATTACCCGCCATTTTACGACAATGCGGAAGTACACGACTACGCTAATGGTTTGGTCTCGCGCACGCACACTATTACACTGCACACATTCATCACGCTTACACAGCAGCTCCACACTACTAATGCTGCAGCAACATCAAAATAGATTGCCAGCTCTTCAACACAATGCTTCAAAATAGGTAATGTATATTCATTTATTAATGTATTATATATTTCATTATTATACACCAAACAGCATTAGCTACCTTACAATTTCATTGCCGTCATTTTTTGACGGGCAATTCTCTAGTATATATATAGTTGTCGTAATTGCGATTTTGTGTGTAATGCTTGTAAAGTTACGGGCTTGCGAGTGTGCACAACACATGTGGCGTCCCACGATGAGCTTTACTCAGCCTCGTTTTTATCCTGTTTCAGAATTTTTACGGAGTCTCAGGAGAGGGAGAGGGGGGAAAGAGACACAGGGGCAGTGGCGGCCCGTCATATTACACTACACTACTAACCTTTAGACTCTATGAATGAGGCCTGACCGTTAATGCATTCCGCCCACCAGCATAATGACGCTATGCATGGGCAGTGATAATGTATCCATTTTAATGACTGACAGTCTTCCATCATTGACCAATCAACGATGGAAGGCTGTACAGTTGTCAGGAGAACCACCTAAACCCACCCAGAACGTTAGCTCCGAGCGCCCGCCAGCTAATAGGGCCTCGAGCTTACTTTTTAATTGACAGCCCCTGTTAATAAAACCACCATAAGCCAGTCCCATCCCTCTTTTCGTTTCCTGACCTGCTCCCGCTGAGACTGACTGAGAGACCTCCCCCGCTGAAAATACTCACTCATCTGCCCAACCTAACAGTAAGTCCTAACTGCCCTGGCCAAACCCCTAGTGCCCCTAATAAAAGGAAGGGTTTTCCCAGTTACCCCACCATGCCTGCCTGCCACCCACCCACCCACTAACTTACCTACCACCTAGGCCTGCAATGCCTGGGCAACCCCCAATCACCCCTGCAGTGCCAGTAGCCCCATAAGACCTGACCTGTGCCACCCCCGATCACCCCCATGTGGCCTGTGCCACCCCATGATCACCCCGATCACCCCCATGTGGCCTATGCCACCGCCCGATTACCCCGATCACGGTAATCGGGGTAATCGGGCGGTGGCATAGGCCACATGGGGGTGATCGGGGTGATCAAGGGGTGGCACAGGCCACATGAGGGTGATCGGATCACCCCCATGGGGCCTGTGCCACCCCCGATCACCCCGATCACCTCCATGTGGCCTACGCCACCGCCCGATTACCCCGATCACCACCATGGGGCCTGTGCTACCCATATGGGGCCTATGCCAACCCCCGATCACCCCCCCTGTAGGCACATCGGGGCCTGGCCAACCCCCACCCCAACCTACCTAACTACCAATTCACCTACCTACCCCCCTGACCCAGTGACCACACCCTGACCAAACTACCTAGTATCAACCCACCTACCCCCCTGACCCAGTGACCACACCTGACCCCACCCTGACCCAACTACCAACCCACCTACCCCCCTGACCCAGTGACCACACCTGACCCCGCCCTGACCTAACTACCAAACTACCTGCCTATGTTAACACTACAGTTAAACACAAAACACAACCCCCCCCCCCCTATTTTTATTCCATTTTTAGAAGTAACAGGCAATGTATCTTTAACATTGCTTGCAGTTAAAAAAAATAATAAATTGCCTGTCACTTTTAAAGACAAAATAAAAATAAAGGAAGGGGGAAAAAAACAATAATAAAGTAAACAGCAGCACATACTTACCTGTCAAATTGACCCCTCCAGCGGTGGCTTTCTGCCCTGGATAGTCGGGCATTCCAATCAATTTTGATTGAAGCCCATGTCATTCCATCTTGATAGAAGCCCTTGTCTCCTCATCTTGATTGAAGCCATTGTCCATCCATTCTGGCCCATTGCAAGAGGCCTCCACCTAAAAAAAAAACGACGCTCTAAAAAAAAAACCACAACAATCTAACGGCGCTCCTCCTACACGGAGCTTCCCCGCGACTAATTGTTTTTTTTCCACGCTCCGCCTTTTATACTATTTTTGAAGGACTCTGATTGGCTGTAACATGTATAGCAAATAAATAGCACTGTAATATGTATAATAAATAATGTCTAATACAAATACATGAGCAATATAATCAAATAATTAATAAAGTACATCAATTAATCAATTAATAAATATAAATTAATATATTTTTTTGTTTTATGTATATTGCTTTATGTGTGTGTGTGTATATATATATATATATATATATATATATAAATATTGATATATATATATATATATATATATATATATAAATATTGATATATATATATATATTGATATATATATACATATATATTGATTGATAGATATATTGATTGATAGATATATTGATTGATATATATATATATATATATATATATGTATATATATATATATGTATATATATGTATATATATATTTATATATTGATTGATTTATATATTGATTGAGATATATATATATATATATATATATATATATATATATATATAATTAATTATATATCTCAATATATATATATATATTTTTTTTTTTTGTATTTTTTTTTTCATTTTTTTTATGTACAGTTTGGGCCTATATGGTTATTTAATGTTTTTAAGGTGCAGTTGGGGCCTATATGGTCACACTTGGTCTTCTAATGTTTTTAAGGTGCGGTTGGGTCCTATATGGTCACACTTGGTCTTTTAAGGGTTTTAAGGTGCGGTTGGGGCCTATATGGTCACACTTGGTCTTTTAAGGTTTTTAAGGTGCGGTTGGGGCCTATATGGTCACACTTGGTCTTTTAATGTTTTTAAGGTGCGGTTGGGGCCTATATGGTCACACTTGGTCTTTTAAGGTTTTTAAGGTGCGGTTGGGGCCTATATGGTCACACTTGGTTATTTAAGGTTTTTAAGGTGCGGTTGGGGCCTATATGGTCACACTTGGTCTTCTAAGGTATGTTTGGGGCCTATATGGTTCCACTTGGTCTTTTAAGGTTTTTAAGGTGCGGTTGGGGCCTATATGGTCACACTTGGTCTTTTAATGTTTTTAAGGTGCGATTGGGGCCTATATGGTCACACTTGGTCTTTTAAGGTTTTTAAGGTGCGGTTGGGGCCTATATGGTCACACTTGGTTATTTAAGGTTTTTAAGGTGCGGTTGGGGCCTATATGGTCACACTTGGTCTTCTAAGGTATGTTTGGGGCCTATATGGTTCCAATTGGTCTTTTAAGGTTTTTAAGGTGCGGTTGGGGCCTATATGGTCACACTTGGTCTTTTAAGGTTTTTAAGGTGCGGTTGGGGCCTATATGGTCACACTTGGTTATTTAAGGTTTTTAAGGTGCGGTTGGGGCCTATATGGTCACACTTGGTATTTTAATGTTTTTATGGTGTGGTTGGGGCCTATATGGTCACACTTGGTTATTTAAGGTTTTTAAGGTGCAGTTGGGGCCTATATGGTCACACTGGGTTTTTTAAGGTTTTTGAGGTGCGGTTGGGGCCTATATGGTCACACTTGGTTATTTAAGGTTTTTAAGGTGCGGTTGGGGCCTATATGGTCACACTTGGTCTTCTAAGGTATGTTTGGGGCCTATATGGTTCCACTTGGTCTTTTAAGGTTTTTAATATATGGTTTTGTTCTTGAATGGTCTGATTGATTTGCTTGTTTTCTTTCAACCCCGGGAGCAAACCCTATGTGGCAGCAGATTTGTTTGTACTCGTCTGATCATGTATTTCAATGGGCTTTACAATGGGCTTAAGGTCATTGGGCGGGGCTTATAAAGGTCATTATGATGCAAGGGGAGGGGTTATAACAAGGGGTGTGGTTTGAAAAAGGGGAGGGGCTATGTTTCACCCTGGCGCCCCTCCAACTTGAAAGTTCACCAGCCGCCACTGCACAGGGGAGGGGGAAAGAGACACAAGGGAGGGGGAAGAGACACAGAGGAGGGAGGGAAGAGACACAGGGGAGGGAGAGGGGGAAAGAGACACAGGGGTTAGAAGTGGGTAGAGGGCAGAAAAGAGACATGGGAGGGAGTGGGGGGGAAGAGACACAGGGAGAGAGGGGGAAAGAGACACAGGGGAGGGAGAGGAGGGCAAAGAGACACAGGGGAGGGAGAGGAGGCAAAGAGACACAAGGGAGGGAGAGTAGGGAAAGAGACACAGGGAGAGGGGAGAAAGAGACACAGGAGAGGGAGAGGGGGAAAAGAGAAAAACAAAAATAATGTTTTATTGAGAATAATAGTGACATAAAGACTGATGATCTCAATTTAAAAAATGCTCAATTATAAAATAATAAAATAAAACTATTAAAGTAAGAAAAACGTACTTTGTTCTGTCCCAATTGCATGTGCTGAATAAATATGACATAGTAAATTAAAACAATGACAGCTGTGATGACATGTGAAATAGATGCCACACATGGACACATGTCACATGACATTGGATTTTTATTCAAAAGAAAGGGGCAGGATCAATGTTACTGAATGGGGAAAGTTTGTAAGTATCAAGTCTGAGCTCAAGCTATCAAGCTCATTTTCCCTTGTGGGATCCGTTTAACGCTTCTCAAAATAGCTTCACAGCATTATCAGGGGCACCATTTTTTAAGAGAGACAGAGAGAGACAGAGAAAGCTGAAGAAAGTGGGGAAAAAGTTACAGAAGACGCTCAAATCCTGGCTACAGCAGCCTGTGGCATGGTACAGTACATTTTTTTTTATCATAATGTGACTTTAATTGTTACTGTAATTGTAATTGTAAAACCTACATTTCATTTTTTGGGGGGTGGAAATACGTCAGTGTTGGAGGGAGAGATTGTCACCAGGGACCCCCAACTCCTGCCTATAGCAACCTATGGCAAGATACAGTAAAATATATATTTTTTATCATAATGTGATTTTTAATTGTTACTGTAATTACTGTAATTGTAAAAAACACATTTAATGTTTTTTTTATTTTCGGGAGAAGACGTCAGTGTTGGAGGGAGAGATTGCCACAAGGGCCCCCGAAACCCAACCTACTGCATCTAGTGGCGTGGTATGGTACAGAATATTTGTTATTGTTCCCTTGTTTCTCATATTGTGATTGTTAATTGTTAATTGTTTAATCAAATCTACATTAATTGCATATTTTTTTGTGTGTGTATATATATATATATATATATGTATGCATATATATATATTATATATATATATATTATATATATATATATATATATATATATATATATATACAATATATATATATATATATATATATATATACATATATATATATATATATATATATATATATATATATTATATATATACTAGCGAATTGCCCGTCAAAAAATGACGGCAATGAAATTGTAAGGTAGCTAATGCTGTTTGGTGTATAATAAATATGTAATACATTACTAAATGAATATACTGTACCTATTTTGAAGCATTGTGATGAAGAGCTGGCAATGTGTGTTGATGTTGCTGCAGCATTAGTGGTGTGGAGCTGCTGTGTAACATGCTGAATGTGTGCACTGTGTGGTATGAATATCCGTATGTCGTTTGTGGCGTTTTGCGAGTTTCTTGTGGTGTTTTGCGAGTTTTTTGTGGTGTTTTGCGAGTTTAGAGTGCTGTAGCCTCGTTTTCGTTTTGTTCGGCGGCCATTTTTTCTCTCGCTTAGATTTTTTTTAGTCTCTAAACTCTTTTATTTCGAGTAAAATCTAGGTCTAAGTTGCATTTTTGAGGTCCTGGGTGCTCCCTCTTGGTGTAGGTAATGTTTTTATGTATGTGCTGTGTGTATGTATTGTGTTTTACATTTTGTAATGTTCGCGAGTTGCGTCCGAGTGTTGCGAGGCCGTAATGTGTGTGAACGTGTGTCGTATGTTTTTTGCGAGTGTCGTAATGTGTGTGTCGTGCTGTTTGGGTTGCGACATGAAGTTTGCGAGGGTCGCAGTTGCTGGCATGGAGCGCCTTCGGCGCTCCATGCCAGCAACTGCGGCCCTTGCTTTGCGAGGTCCTCAGGTGCTGGCATGGAGCGCCTACGGCGCTCCATGCCAGCAACTGAGGCCCTCGCTTTGCGAGGGTCCTCAGTTGCTGGCAAGGAGCGCCTTCGGCGCTCCATGCCAGCAACTGAGACCCTCGGGCAGTGCCCTCGCTACGCGAGCCCGCAGCGTTAGCAACAACTCGTACGCTAACAACTATATATGTGATGTATATTTATATACACACAGACACACATATATATTTACATAAGCATTTACATAAATATATATTTGTGGTCGGGTCCCTCTCCCAGTGATTGAGTGAGTCGAACCATTGCTCTCCAGTGATGGGGATGCCCTTGCAACCCCAGGCAAACAAGCTGGACATAAATTTGCAGTCGGGCCCCTCTCCTCGTATAGCTGACGTGTGGCCGATCACCCTATCCGGCCTGAGAAGAGGGCCGAGTGATGGTGAGGAGAGGGAAGGAAGGCCACGAAAGCGTGATTGCATGGGAGTCTGGCGAAGGCCCGCAGTAGCATTAAGACTTGTGGGGACTTATGAAAGTGTGATGGAAGTGAGCCTGTGAAGTCTGGTTTCGAGACTTATGGAAGGACTTATGGAAGGCTGCAATGGGTCGTATGACAGCATAGACGTCGTAAGCCTGCGAAGGCTGCTTTGGTTTGTATGGAAAGTGTAAATGAGGTAAGCCTACAAAGGCTGGTTGGTTCGAATAGAGAGCGTGAACGAGGTGAGGATTCAAAGGCTGCTTTAGGACTTTTGGAATGTTGGAGGAAGGTGGAAGGATAGCAGGTTTGGGCCAAAATCTCCAAAAGAAGGCTAATGAAAGCCTATGAGTGAAACCTTGGACACAGACGATGGTCGTAATCTTACAGGAAAGTTGGAAAACCTAGTAGATTTGGGCCAAAACTTGCGAAGCAGACTTAATGAAGCTAAAGGGTATAGCATTGGACATGGACAAGGGACGCAACTTGGCAAACTCACATTCAAACCCACCCAAAAGGGTAAGGAAAGTCGAGAAACTTGGTAGGCCAGAACTAAGCATGAAAAGCGAGGGCTGAAACTTGGACTTAGATAACTTAGAAGAAGCCAACTTACATTGGATGACGATAGGAAAGGTCCAAAAAGCAACTGGAGCTTGTTATATGAGGCCAGGAAAGGTGAAAAACGAGAAAGTGCAGATACATAACCTGCAGGAATGAACAAGAGGATGTGGACAGGAAGTGCTTATAAGGCTAAAGGCCCCTCCGACGGGAAGAGGCGGAGCGAGAGAGGGCCGCTCCCACAAACCCAGGTGTTTAACCTGGAACATATATATATATATATATATATATATATATATATTCCCCCTCTCCCTTTTCCCCCTCCCCTGTGTCTCCTTTCCCCCTCTCTCTTTCTCCTGTTCCTACTTTACCCTCTCCCTTTCCCTCATGTCTCCTTTCCCCCTTTTCCTTCCCCCCTTGTGTCTTCTTTCCCCATCTCCCTTTTCCCCCTCTCCCTCCCCTGTTTCTCCCCCTCCCTCCCCTGTGTCTCCTTTCCCCCTCTCCCCCTCTCCTGTACCTCCTTTCCCCCTCTCCCTTTCCGCCTCTCGCTCCCTAGTGTCTCCTTTTCCTCTATCTTCCTCACCTGTCTCTCCTTTCCCCCATCTTCCTCTCCTGTGTCTCCTTTCCCCATCTCCTGTTTCTCCTTTCCCCCTCTCCCTTTCTCCCCTTGTCTCCTTTCCCACTCTCCCTTTACCCCCTCATGTATCCTTTCCCCCTCTCCCTTTCTCTCCGCGTGTCTCCTCCCCCCTCTCCCTCCCTTGTGTCTCCATTCCCTATCCTCTTCCTCCCTTGTCTCCTATCCTCCCTCCTCTGTGTCTCATACCTGGTTGCAACCCTGCCGGTAGCGCCGCACTTACCACCTCTTAGTCTCCCATTCTCCGTCGGGAGCTACTTTTTGGATCAATCCGCACATTTGCGAGGATGGGGTGAGCCGCAGAGGAGAAGTCAGAGTGCGGCACTGCTGGCAGGCTTGTATCCAGGTGCATGATTGAGCTACTGGCAGGAACTAGGTACGGCAATGAGCATCTCCGGTTATCTTCGTGAGCCCTCCACTGGCAGGAACCAGGTACTGTGGGGTGAAGCGAGGCCGGGGGGCCTCGCGATGAGAGACTCTGGCGCTCATCGCAAGCCCTCCACTGGCAGGAACCAGGTATTGGGGGGGATGCGAGGCCTGGAGGCCTCGCGATAAGCACCTCTGGCCTTTGTGGCTCATTGCAGGCCTCACAATGAGCGCCACAGTGAGCGCCAAAGGCAAAGCAGTTTCCTAATTTTACGGCCAAAATAGTTTCAAGCACGTAACCTTAAAAACCCCAAAAAGCAGCCAAATAATAAAAAAACTAAATAATAACACACTCACACACAGCAGGAAAAAAATGGCGGCCGAAAAAAAGTAAAAATTCTGAAACAGTATGAAAACGAGACTGAGCAACGCCAGGCTCGCGGGCTTAGAAATGCATGACACCGAAGACAGTAACACACACAAACAATGCAAAGCCACTCATTGCGAGGCCAGTACAGTAGATGCAGGCTTGCAATGATCGCCAAGGGAGTCACGCGATGAGCGCTTAAGATGATCATTGAGGAGCATGAAAGTTGTGGGTTTACAAGGCCTGCAATAAGTGGTGAGAGCTAATTGCAAATACATGGAGGGAGAGGCTTGCAATGAGCGCTCATCGCGAGGCACGAGCGTTACCAACACCAGATGGGGGCTGCAATGAGTGCCGAAGGGACTGGGTGTTATGTAGAGACTAGCAACTTGCCCATCATAAATGACGGGAATAAAATTTTAAGGTTGGAAAGCCGCTCCAAAGCCGCTCATTGCTGGGCTAGCGATGAGCACCAAAGGCGATGAAGGTGGCAAAAACAAATTACACCGCACTACTACCCAACAAACCCCCCCCCTCCAGAGGAGGGACCAACAGCCCTATTAAATTCCCTCAACGGGTTCAACCGTAGCACGTAACGTAGCCTGCAAGACTTACGGCTATAAAAATTGGCCACCCTAAAGCAACCCGCTAACAATTCGCGGGTAAAGGGCGAAAAAACCCTACAGGATGTAAAAATGTGAACTCCGCAGCCGCAAATCCTTTGTTCTGTCAATTCCGTAACTGTTTTGTTCGAAAATCTCAATTACATTGCTACGAATCCACTGGCGTTCAACCGTGTTTTACCCCGCAAATGGAGTGTAGCACTGTAAATGCAAATATCAACACACTACTGTACTCATAATTAAAGTAAAAGTGATGTTAGGTATTAAAATTAATAGCACAACATTCTCAAGCATGCAAATCTGCAATATAAAATACTAAATTTTTTTTTTTAATTTCCATGTTATATCGATTCCGACAATCAATGTGTTAATACATATAATGTAACTCTCATGGACTAGAATATCATATTTACTGATTTATCAATATTGCATTACTTCTGGAACGTGTGTAAGATCAAAACTCGTAATTGAAACCCGTAAGGCTTTGAAATCTAACCTAAAATGTTCTGTGACGTAATGGTGACGAACTCTTTTGCCATCGTAACTACGGGTTTGACTAATTGATCATGTTCATGGCCGCAAATGCAATGTGCGCAAGAATGGTTTACAGCCCGTAACTCGCAGCATGGTTAAATTTAATAGCTCTGTACACCTTTGCAGGTGTGCCGATGCTGCTGCGCCCCATGTCCTCAGAATCAGATGAGTGGCGTCGCACTTTAACTTTTAATCTTGTAGCACTTCCAAGGGAGACTGGTCTAGAGGGATATACCGTATATACTCGAGTATAAGCCGACTTTTTCAGCCCTTTTTTAAGGCAAAACAGGGCCCCCTCGGCTTATACTCGAGTCACCCCCCCCCCCCCCCCCCCCGTGTCTCTCTAACCCCCTGTGTGTCTCTAACCCCCCCGCGTGTCTCTATCCCACCCGTGTGTCTCTCTACCCCCCATGTCTCTTTCCCTCCCCCCTCCTCAACCTAAACCCCCCTCCTCAGCATAAACCCTCCTCAACCCCCTTCCTCCACCTAAACCCCCCTAAATACCTCCCCCCTCTCCCCTCACTTACCTGCTTGTGCTCCGACCTCCGCTCCTTGACCCCCCGCCGGCGCGCATGTGACATCACATGCGTACCGCGTCATTAGCATGTACCGGGTGCCATGCTAATGACGCGGCGCGCATGTGACGTCACATGCGCGCCGGGTCATGGAGCGGAGGGCGGAGCACAAGCAGGTTGAGGTTGAGGAGGGAGTTTGAGGATGAGGGGTTGAGGATGAGGATGGGGGTTGAGGAGGGGGTTGAGGATGGGGGGGTTGAGGAGGAAGGTTGAGGAGGGGGTTGAGGATGGGGGATTGAGGAGGGGGTTGAGGATGAGGAGGGAGGTTGAGGAGGGGGTTGAGGGATGAGGAGGGAGGTTGAGGATGAGGAGGAGGGGTTGAGGAGAGAGGATGAGGATGGGAAATTGAGGATGGGGGGGTTGAGGAGGGAGGTTGAGGAGGGGGGTTGAGGAGGGGGGTTGGGGTTGAGGGGGGGGTTGAGGTTGAGGAGGGTTGAGGTAGAGGAGGGTTGAGGCTGAGGAGGGGGTTGAGGAGGGGGTTGAGGATGAGGATGAGGGTGTTGAGGAGGGTGTTGAGGATGGGGGTGTTGAGGATGACGAGGGAGGTTGAGGAGGGGAGTTGAGGAGAGAGTATGAGGATGGGGGGGTTGAGGACGGAGGTTGAGGAGGGGGGGTTGAGGAGGGGGGTTGGGGTTGAGGGGGGTTGAGGTTGAGGAGGGTTGAGGTTGAGGAGGGTTGAGGCTGAGGAGGGAGTTGGAGGAGGGAGGTTGAGGAAGGGGTTGAGGAGGGAGGTTGAGGATGAGGAGGAAGGTTGAGGATGAGGAGGAGGGGTTGAGGAGGGGGTTTGAGGATGGGGGTTGAGGATGGGGGTTGAGGAGAGAGGATGAGGATGGGGGTTGAGGAGGGTGATTGAGGATGGGGGGTTGAGGATGGGGGGTTGAGGAGAGAGGATAAGGATGGGGGGGTTGAGGAGGGGGTTGAGGATGAGGAGGGAGGTTGAGGAGGGAGGTTGAGGAGTGGGGTTGAGAAGGGTGATAAGGGAGGGGGGAAGAGACACAGGGAAGGGAGAGGTTGGAAGAGAGACAGAGAAGGGAGAGGGGAGAAGAGACACAGGGAAGGGAGAGGGGAGAAGAGACACAGGGAAGGGAGAGTGGAGAAGAGACACAGAGAGAGAGGGGGACACAGAGGGCACAAGAGGGAGACAGGGGGCAGCACATTTCCCACCCTCGGCTTATACTCGAGTCACTCATTTTACCCAGTATTTTGTGGTAAAATGGGTGCCTCGGCTTATACTCGGGTCGGCTTATACTCGAGTGTATACGGTAAGCTGTTTAAGTGTAGCAATAAAGATGACAGTTGTTCTGGAGTATGGTACGCACTGTGGATGTGCTTCATGCTATACTTGTAAGCACAATTTTATTTGTTTTGGTTCCCCTATCTCACCTCTTTCATTCCTGATCAGATAAGGTGGGCAAATAATATCAATGAGAGATTCTGGGTTTCCTGAGTTACACTTCCGGGGGATCATTCACAACATTGCAACATAAGTATTGAGAGTGTCCACGGTTGTCTTATGATTATGGGGATAAAATCAAGTTAATTTAA
Source organism: Discoglossus pictus (assembly GCA_027410445.1). NCBI lineage: Eukaryota > Metazoa > Chordata > Amphibia > Anura > Alytidae > Discoglossus > Discoglossus pictus. The sequence continues at coordinate 183,074,683 of CM050167.1, forward strand.
AATGTTTGGTTCTTCCTAATGCCAAAATATTATGATGTAGTTATAGTTTAATTAAATATGAACAGCTTTCAACAATTTAATTATTTACATCCAGCTAATTGATGCAAACCTGCTGACAAGGTTAAGACTTGCAGCTAAAAATCATAGGTGGGCTATACTCTGCTGTCAGACTGAATTTGGTGAATTTTAATACTGCCACAGTAGTAAAATGGATAATACAAAAGTTTTGTTTTACATTTATTGTAATATAGACTCCTACCGAGTGGCATAATCTGGCCTTGTATGTACAATATATACAATATGTATAAATATGTATCTTAATTATATGTTGATGCTTTTAAACTAATAAATACAATTGATATCAAATAATGGCATTTTCTTCACAAGCAGTGCCTAGACCTTATCATGTAATAATATGTACATTGAAATAGAGTTATAAAGTTTGATGCTTGACATTCACTTGGGGAGTTGCTGCATGTAAAGTAGAGTTTGTGAATGTTGAGAACACAAGTTAAAGGAAATAAATTGCAGTTATTAGGGGGTTTATAAAAATGTTCAAATAATAGCACACTATTCAGTACTGGTATATTTCTATTCCAACAGCACCCTACTGTTAATGTTGCAGAGTAGCTGAAAAGTTCAGTAGAATGAAAAAGAAAGAGGGTGCCAAATTCACTAAGCCTTAACAGGACCCGTAAAAGGTCAAACAAGCTGCAATGTAATATAACTTTTGCTTCTGGCCTTCAAAGTATGCTACATAATAATTTCTCATCCCATCAGAAGGTATTGTGGTATTTTATCAGAGTTTTATTGTTGTGTGCATGGTATGTAAAAAACTATATCACCATCACTGTTTTCACTAAACATTTTTTCTTATCTCCAGTCAGTGCAAAGCAGCTATCCAACATTGCAATGTGACAGTTTGAGAGGTGCAAATTCACATACCTAAAACTAATCTTATAGCAAGTTATTCACTAGGAGATATATGCTTTATTTAAAAATATATATATTTTGATAGAAATTGTAAACTGACAGCCTTATTAAATACCAGCCTCGTAGATAAGAGGCTTCTAATTAAACCCTACCTGCTGCAAATTTATAAAAGTTACGAAGCTATTAAATTAGCCCTGCTGCGAGCAACGTGTGAGCTATGCAGCAGGGCCGTCCAACACAGAGAAAATCTCCATAAGGAGTGACAGCCTGCGAGATTATCTTGCAGGCTACCACACCTCATAAATTGCTGCGGGGGTCCTAAACGGGACCTCTACGGCAGTCCCACACAAAAGCCCTGCTGTGGGCGGTATTCTAACTACGCCCCCGGCACCTAAAATTAAACACCCTCTTAAAGGGCTTGCGGCACACTATTAGCAATCCCGGCCGTTGCACCTAAAATTAACTTCCCTCTATGCTGGGGGTCCCCATCAGAACCCCCAAAGTGTCCCCAAATTAACCCCTTGGTGCAGGGGTCCATAGGGACCCCCGCAGCCCCCCTACATTAATCCCTTGCAGCGGAGGTCACTGATCAGCAACAATCGTGAGCCCGCTGCATTTAAAACTTTAAATTTCCTGCCATGCGGGTCCTTAAAGGACCGTAAAGGTCCTGAAAGGACTTGCGCTAAAAAATATTAACCCGAGGCAACTAAAATTAACCCCATAACTCATGGGGGTCAATACAGACCCCCATAAGCCCTTAATTAACCCTGTCACTCATGGGGGTCAATACAGTCCCCCATAAGCACTTAATTAACCCCGTCACTCATGGGGGTCAATACAGACCCCATAAGCCTTAATTAACCCTTCACTCATGGGGGTCATTAAAGACCCCATAAGCCTTAATTAACCCTATAACTCATGGGGGTCAATACAGACCCTCATAAGCTCTTAATTAACCCTGTCACTCATGGGGGTCAATACGGACCCCCATAAGCACTTAATTAACCCTATAACTCATGGGGGTTAATACAAACCCCCATAAGCACTTAATTAACCCTGTCACTCATGGGGGTTAATACAAACCCCCATAAGCCTTAATTAACCCTGATACTCATGTGGGTCAATACAGACCCCCAAAAAGCACTTTTTTAACCCTGACACTCATGGGGTTCAATACAGACCCCCATAAGCCTTAATTAACTACGTCACTCATGGTAGTCAATACAGACCCCCATAAGCCTCTATTTAACCCCATCAGTCCCATAAGGGTATATTATGACCCTTATGGGGCAGTTACAACCCTCACATTAACCACATAAGTGTCATGAGGTTCCTCAAGGACCCTCATGACACTAACTTCAAACACTACACTGCACAATACCCCCCAATAAACCATTACATCTAAACTAACCCCCCCTCTACACTAATATAGCAAAACCTACACTACCTATCTACAATAACTACCTACCCCCTAATAAACCCCCCATCACTCTAATTACAGAAAATAAAAAAACCTAAGTCACAAAAAATAAAAAAATCTACATGACAGAAAATAAAAAACCTAAATCACAAAAATAAAAAAGAAACATTACAGAAAATTAAAAAAATACATTTCAACCCTCCCCCCCCCCCCACTACAGAAAAAAAAGTTAAACACCTGAAAAGGAAAGACATCCACAATACATACAATACGATACATACAATACAATACAATACAAATACAATGCAATACCCCCTATCTATCTAACATACAATCAATCCCAATATACAATAAATCCTATCTATCTAAAATACATACCCCAATTTATCTAATATACAATAAATCCTATCTATCTAAAATACATACCCCTATCTAACATACAATATATACTATATGATATACAATAAATCCTAACTATCTAAAATACATACCCTATCTAACATACAATATATACTATATGATATACAATAAATCCTAACTATCTAAAATACATACCCCTGTCTAACATACAATAAATGCTATCTACATACACAAACCCTAATTCTAACCTAAAATAAAATAATTAAGACCACTTACTTTTGCAGATGTCCCTTCAGATCACCAACCTAGGGGAAAAACTAAAACAAATTAGTACAACACATTTACATACAATAAATAAACATTATAAACATTCTGCATATTCTACTCACCTTTCCAGCATGTCCCCGTCCTTCTTCTTTTCTTCTCCGGCGCGGCCCCTGTTAAAAAAAACAAAACATTACATTAATACAATATACATATAAACATAAAACAAAATAAAATAAACATAATATACATTGTACTTACCTCCCAGCGATGTCCCCGGCCTCCTCCTCTTCTGCCCTGGCTGGGCCCTGTAACAATCCGCGCTCTAAAAAAAAACCCTAGGACGCTAATGAGCCTCCTAGAGCCTTTTCCTTAAGGAAATAGGCAATGGCGCCTTCTGATTGGCTGAAAACGCTGTCTATCAAATTTCAGTCAATCAGAAGGCGCCATTGTGTGAGCCAATCAGGATGGGATACACTCCTATATTCCATTCTGATTGGCTGAAGGGGCTATCAATCTATTTTAAACCAATCAGAAGGCACTATTGCTTTCAGACAATCACAATGGGATGCACCCCCACGGGGTGATTGGCTGGAGGCATTTGCACTTACTCATTGGCTGTAATACGGATTAACATTGACAACAGCCAATCAGAAGGCGCAAATGCCTTCAGCCAATCACTCCGTGGGGGTGTATACCATTGTGATTGGCTGTATTGACCCCCATGAGTGACAGGGTTAATTAAGGCTTATGGGGGTCTGTATTGACCCCCATCAGTGACAGGGTTAATTAAGTGCTTATTGGGGTCTGCCCTTTAAGGAGCCGCGGCGGGGAATTTTATAGTTTTAAATGCAGAGGAGGCCTGATCTAATGTGGGGGGGCTGTGGGGGCTCCCTATGGACCCCTGCAGCAAGGGGTTAATGTGGGGACACTTCGGGGGGCCCGATTGGGACCCCCCAGCATAGAGGGGGTTAATATTTAGGTGCCGCGGCCGGGATTGCTAAGTCTATTCAGTCTCTCCCTCAATATTCTGATTTCCCTCTCTCCTTACCACCAGATGGCACTAAAGACACACTTGCGTGTGCATAGCGCGATCGTCGTGGCGCGCCCATGATAGTTGCGGATAGTTGCAGGAATTTGCGGTGGCCAAAGTCGCAAGATCCCAATAAAATTGTCTGAACTAATTGTTTTTCCTCTAAAAAAATGGAGTCACTTTGTCCTTACCATTAATATTGCGCACATTGTAGACTAAATGCCTAAAAGTTATGCACTTCTCTCTCAGCTCCACTTATGAAATTGGGCAAGTAGTACTAAAATGTTTAATGTTTTAGAACCTCTCCTTTCATTTCATTCCTATGTTATGTTTTGGGTCATATGTTTTAAGACTAGGCATATCCTAGAGTTTTCCAAGTCTTTACTATTTAGAATATATACAGTGCCTTGCAAAAGTATTCACCCCCCTTGGCATTTTTTGTGTTATGTGAAGCAAACAACAAATAGGACAAAATAACAGAAAACGTCAATGTGCATAACTATTCACCCCCTAAAGTCAATACTTTGTAGAGCCACCTTTTGCAGCAATCACAGCTGCAAGTCACTTTGGATAAGTCTCTATGAACTTGCCACATCTTACCACTGGGATTTTTGCCCATTCCTCCTTGCAAAACTGCTCCAGCTCCTTCAGGTTGGATAGTTAGCGCTTGTGAACAGCAATCTTTAAGTCTGACTACAGTTTTTCTATTGGATTGAGGTCTGGCTTTGACTAGGCCATTCCAACACATTTACTTGTTTCCCCTTAAACCACTCAAGTCTTGCTTTAGCAGTGTGTTGCGGGTCATTGTCCTGCCTCAAATCACGCACATGAGTGATACAGGTTTTGTCAAGAATAATCCTGTATTTAGTACCATCCATCTTTCCCTCAACTCTGACCAGTTTTCCAGCTGCTGAAAAACATCCCCACAGCATGATGCTGCCACCACCATGTTTCACTGTGGGCATGGTGTTCTTTGGGTGATGTGATGTGTTGCGTTTGCGCCCGACATAAGGTTTTCTTTGATGGCCGAAAAGTTCAAGTTTAGTCTCATCATACCAGAGCACCTTCCTCCATACATTTTGGGTGTCTCCCACATGCCTTTTCGCCACTGTGCCATAAATCCCAACTGTATGGAGCGTACGGCTTATTGTCGTCCTATGTACAGATACTCCAGTCTCTGCTGTGGAACTCCTCCAGGGTTACCTTAGGTCTCCGTGCTGCCTCTCTGATTAATGCCCTCCTTGCCCGGTCCGTGACCTTTGGTGGCAGGTTTGCTGTTGTGCCATGTTTTTTTCCATTTGGTTATGATAGATTTGATGGTGCTCCTGGGGATCATCAAGGATTTGGATATTTTTTATAACCTAACCCTGACTTGTACTTCTCAACAACATCGTCCCTTACTTGTTTGGAGAGTGCCTTGGTCTTCATGGCAGTGTTTGGTTAGTGGTGCCTCTTGCTTAGGTGTTGCAGCCTCTGGGGCCTTTCAAAAAAGGTGTGTATATGTAATGACAGATCATGTGACACTTAGATTGCACACAGGTGGACATCATTTCACTAATATGTGACTTCTGAAGGTAATTGGTTGCACCAGAACTTTTTATGGGCTTCATAACAAAGGGAGTGAATACATAAGCACATGCCAATTTTCGGTTTTCTATTTCTAAAAAAATAGTTTTATGTATATATTTTTCTCATTTCACTTCACCATCTTAGACTATTGTGTTCTGATCCATCACATGAAATTCAGATTAACAAAACATTGAACTTAAGGCTGTAATGTAACAAAATAGGTAAAAAAATCAAGGGGGGTGAATACTTTTGCAAGGCACTGTAGCTCTGTGTTGGAAAATGATGGATGCTCCTCACCAATGTAGTTTATTGACTATACTACTGCATCATTCAACTAGTCAGCATGCCAGTACCTACCTTCCTCTTAAATAATTGTTATTTTCCAAAAGCACCTTTCTCACTCATTCTTTGTAGCAGCTTGAAAATAGCTATATAGTCTTATAGTCTTCCTTACTCAACGACAGTAAAATTCATATGCCTTTCAACACTCTGTCTCCGGAGTCTTCAAGCTTAAAGATGAACACTGATATCACATACACAGTTGTGGATCTTGCGACTGTTCGAAACGTTTGCGATATTGGTAATGGAGTTGAAACCTCACGAAGTGAGGTGAGCCAGCGTCGTCGTCACAAATGTGAGCCAGCCGTGCAGCGAAGCAGCCAAGCAGCACTTAGGCTGCAATGAGCACTGAAGGCTCTCATTGCAGCCAGCAGCACCGTCACACATGTACAAAAAATTATAACACACTTACGCACAGCACAGGGGGAGACACAAGAAGCCTGGGAGTGAGGTTGCAAGCGAATTACACCCATATTATGCGGTTTTATCACTCCAAATTCGGAAACAGCAAGAAAACGAGGCTAAGCCACGCCAGGCTCGCAAAACTTACAAAATAAACAACGCTGAAGACAGTAACACTTACACAACCAACTGCAGGAAAGCAGGACTTTGAAATTACACCACACCAAACACACTAACCCTTACACCAACAACGGCAGGCACGCGGGTCTTTGAAAATAAAATCAACGTCAGTCACCGCGCACCATGCAAACATTCAGCACACACACACAGAGTAGAAAGACACAGGGAAGGGACAGGGGGGAGATGCTGGAAAGAGACACATGGCATTCCCAAGGACTAAACTTGCAGGTTAACGAACTCTGAAATGAGTGGCCCATTCAGTAGGCGAGAGTAAAGGCTCGCAATGAGCGCCAAAGGTGCTCAGAGGACCAAAAGACTCAAATTGTGTGGCAAACACCATTGCCAGCCTTACAATTTTAATCCCGTAATTTTTGACAGGCAAGTTCCTAGTATACAGTGCCTTGCAAAAGTATTTACCCCCTTGACTTTTAAACCTATTTTACATTACAGCCTTAAGTTCAATCTTTTGTTAATCTGAATTTTATGTGATGGATCAGAACACAATAGTCTAAGTTGGTGAAGTGAAATGTAAAAAATATATACAGAATTTTTTTTTTTAGAAATTGAAAACAGAAAATTGTCATAAAAAGCTCTGGTGCAACCAATTACCTTCAGAAGTCACATAATTAGTGAAATGATGTCCACCTGTGTGCAATGTAAGTGTCACATGATCTGTCATTACATATACACACCTTTTTTGAAAGGCCCCAGAGGTTGCAACACCTAAGCACGAGGCACCACTAACCAAACACTGCCATGAAGACCAAGGGACTCTCCAGACAAGCAAGGGACAATGTTGTTGAAAAGTACAGGTCAATGTTTGGTTATAAAAAAAAATCCAAATATTTGATGATCCCCAGGAGCACCATCAAATCTATCAAAACCAAATGGAAAGAACTTGGCACAACAGCAAACCTGCCAAGAGACGGCCGTCCACCAAAACATAGACTGGGCAAGGAGGGCATTAATCAGAGAGGCAGCACAGAGACCTAAGGTAACCCTGGAGGAGCTGCAGAGTTCTAGAGCAGAGACTGGAGTATCTGTACATATGAAGACAATAAGCCGTACGCTCTATAGAGGTGAGCTTTACGGTCAAAAGAACGCCATTACTTTCAGCAACAACAAAAAAAAGGCATGTGGGAGACTCCCAAAATGTATGGAGGAAGGTGCTCTGGTCTGATGAGACTAAACTTGAACTTTAAAGCCATCAAAAAAAACGCTATGTCTGGCACAAACCCAACACATCACATCACCCAAAGAACACCATCCTCCCAGTGAGACATGGTGGTGGCAGCATCATGCTGTGGGGATGTTTTTTAGGAGCCAGGACTGGCAAATTGGTCAGAGTTAAGGGAAAGATGTATGGTGCTAAATACAGGGATATTCTTGAGCAAAACCTGTACCACTCTGTGCGTGATTTGAGGCTAGGGCGGAGGTTCACCTTCCAGCAGAACAATGACCCCAAACACACTGCTAAAGCAATACGAGTGGTTTAAGGGGAAACATGTAAATGTGTTGGAATGGCCTAGTCAAAGCCCAGACCTCAATCCAATAGAAAATCCGTGGTCAGGCTTAAAGATTGCGGTTCACAAGCGCAAACCATCCAACTTGAAGCAGCTGGAGCAGTTTTCATGGAGGAATGGGCAAAAATCCCATTGGTAAGATGTGGCATAGAGACTCATCCAAAGCGACTTGGAGCTGTGATTGCCACAAAAGGTGGCTCTACAAAGTATTGACTTTAGGTGAATAGTTAAGCACATTGACTTTTTCTGTTATTTTGTCCTATTTGTTGTTCACTTCACAATAAAAAAAAAAAAAAACATTTTCAAAGTTGTGGGCATGTTCTGTAAATTAAATGATGCAAATCCTCAAACAATCCATGTTAATTCCAGACTGTGAGGCAACAAAATGTAAAAAATGCCAAGGGGGGTAAATACTTTTGCAAGGCACGGTATAATAAATACTATTTGTTTAACTAAAGATATGTAAACATAAGATTGATTATGTTGTCTTTTATTACTCCGAGAAAAGTGTAGGTTGCTAAAAACACATAGATAAATTAGGCAAACTGATAATTAATGAAATTCACAGCTTATATCTAATTTGGGAGAGATAAAAGAAAACACGTGGCAGAGTACAACTTGTATCTCTTTAGTATCTTTACTAAACCATATTTATGGATATAGAGTTACTAAGCCTTCGCATCCATTTGAGGACAAATTCCTTAGGAACAACAACTTTCTATGGGTATCCTTGGTATCTGTCCTTGGACCCTTGCTTTTATGACTTTACACACTGGGGTTGAGTAAGGAAGACTGTGAGTCCTCGTTTCTTCTACTAACTTCTCTTGTCACTATTTTGTTAGTCACACCCAAATCTTCTTATCTTACCCTACCTTTACATCCACTTACATCTCTTGTCTCACTACTATTCAATCCTGAATGTAATTTCGTTTCTCCTAATTAATCCCTTGAAAACAGAAATCCTATATTTTGCTAGTAACATTTCTTGACCACTGTCTCTTACAGCTTCCACTACATTGAGGCATCTTGGTGTTATCGTACTCTCTTTATGACTAGTAAAATATCTTGGTCACTTTCACCTGCCCATTCCATGTCGACAATATCTGGAAAAATTATGCTCCACTATCACTATCTCTGTAATGAAATTATCTTCACATGTCAGGACTGCTGCAACACAGTTATCGTCAGGTTTGCAGCTCTTACATTTATCCCACTCCAGCAAATTCCCAATGCCTCTCCTTATATCATATTACATTTTCCCTGCACACCCCACACCTCCACGCTAACAACCCCAATGGCTTTCTGTCTATTACTGCTGCCTTTGCAAATTTGTAACCTTTTTGTATAAATCCCTACATGGCCTTGCTCCTCCCTATCTTGCCTCTCTTTTCTTACCCTATGTACCATGATGGTCTCTGTGATCTGAACACCTCTGAGCATTCACAGTCCAATTGCCAGCAAGTGCCCAGCATCAGTTCTCACTCCTCTTTTCGCTTCACTGAAATAATTTTCCATTTCACAGAAGACAGTCCTGTAACTTACAAACAATTTGCGAATCTCTGTTAATCTATTTCTCACCTTTTTCCAACCTTTATTCTTCTACTTCTCCCGATCTCTTGATGACCTATTTCATCCATGATCCTGATCTTGCCTCAAGCCCATCGCAACAAAACCAAACCTCACTTTATGATGTTTATGTCTATTATGTTTCTTCAGAAATATAATCCTCTATATCTACAAAAACGCTGTACCATTTTATAAGTATGTAAAATGCCTTGGATAAAGACACTATATACAAATGTAAATAAATAAAGTAAAAAAATTAAGAACTGTAATGGCAGATGTATACAGGAAATAGCCACTTCAGCTTTCAGCAAATCACATTGCTACTCTTGAGATGCTTAGTGAACCTATGGGTCTGGAAACTAAGTAAAAAAACATATATCCATTTATCAACCAATTCTACTGAAAATAGCACAGCTTGAGTATGGCAATAATTTAACATAATGAAATTGCTTCATTATGCCACTACTCACCGTCCAACAAAATAGCTGTAAAATCACAACCAATTTTTTAAAATATATAAATATGGCTCACTAAGTGAATGACCACCTATTTCTTAGCATTCACACAAGTATTGACAGATTGGCTCTCTAGCATTTTGATTTGTCTCAACAGTCGTGACTAACAAAATCATATTTTATGTACCACACTTAAAATACACAGAGTGACACCTGAGACAAATTTGGAAGTTGGAAAGAATGAAATGCAAGCTCCAGAAATGAAGTGTATGGCAGCTGAGAAGGTTAGAAATTGACATGGAACTTGATCTGAGATATGATTAATGTCAGTCACCTTTCCAATTATTAGGAAATCTCCAAATCCAGTAATACTATTTCTTTAAAACACTTCCCACTGTTGCTTGTTTCCACACAGAAAATTATAATATTCATCAGTTTTACTATGGAGCTGCAATTCTACATTAGTTTTATTGTATCATTATATTTCCTCTCTTAAGGTCAACTTGTGTTCACTTATAATATATTTGCTTTGTAAAGTTACTAACTGCAATTATCTATTTTTTTATTTTCAGTCAGTCTTTCTCATCTTTCCTATTAGCCATTGCTTTTACCTTTGTGCTAGAGTTTAATGAATAGCCATCATTACACATTTGCACAAGTATGAAAGCAAGGCCAAAGGGGATCAGAAGGGCTAACAGGCAGATATAAATTACAAACTTTAATGTAAATTTGCTTTATCAGAATACATTTTTAATAGCAATGAATTAATAATATTATTATGATTAACTAGAATTTAATATTATACAACTATAGGCATCTTTGATGTGCTTCTTTAAACATACTACTCAGAGTTTCTATCTATGAACTCTTTTATTTCCTAGGATGGCACAGAAAACAATTCACAGCTTTTGGCTATCAGGTAAGAATTGCTTAAAGGTTAATGGGGCATGTATACAGTAGGGTTTTTTACACTGCCTCTTCTAGTCTACAAGTATTCTATCGATTTGTCTTGGCTTGCTTTCTTGCTCATCTCTCAACATAGAACTTATTGTTTTTTACAATATTGTTCTACATCAATAGGAAAGACAAATGAAACACACTTGTGCAATTTTGTTGTGGAAGAACAGACTGGTAGTGATATCATTAATCATATTTAAATGTTTAGGAAAAGGAAGTGACCATTGGTCTAGCTGTGTCATTGTATCTCATGAGATAACAGTGGCAGATACAGATGTGTAATTCTGTATCACTTCTTACAGTTATTGTTTCTAGTAAATCAATCCCATTAATAACACAACATGTTTAATGTGAGGTCTTTTCATTTAGTAATGGTATTCCACTGTAACAAAGGTAGCTCTGATAAAATTATGTATTTACACTGACATTTGTAAATTATAGGATAACTAGCAACAAAGCTCAAGAAAACAAAATTATATATGTGAAGTATATAACAAACTGACTATGAGCATAGGAACATGTTTAGAGAGAAAATTTTAGTTTTGAAGACTTAGGGCCTTATTCAATTGAAAAATTGTGGTTACTGGTGCCCATAATGTAGCCCGTGAACTAATTTGCTATTCAATTAGTGTCTTTAAATGAGTCGCAAACGATCTGTGGGTTACAGGCTGAAAATCCTTGTAGTTTTCAAAATCGTAACTCCGACCCAGCTAAGCCTTTCAAATCCGTAAATATTACAATCGCAAATCGCTATTCAATTGCGCAAATGTTTTCACATCCGTAAATGGCAAATGTAGAAGAAAATCCTATCAGTACCAGAAACGACTCGCAAGGGGGTTAAATACCTGATCGTAGCACTGTAAATGCAAATAAATAATCAATATTGCAATTTAAAAGATGGGGAAAGCAATTAAAGACATGAGAATTAATTGCACAACAGTCTCAAGCTCGCAAATCTGCATTTTATTTTTCTTTCATGTTTCATTTCAGTGTTATATCAATCTCGGGAATCAAAGAGTTAACACATATAAGGCCACCCACATGGACTAGAACATTTCCTTCATTCATTTTTATTATTTTGTAAATTGCCGTGTTGCGAGTCCGATTGCATATCGGACCTCTAAACGCTAATTGATTGATGTTTAACATCGATATTTTAATTTGTGTCATGATGACGCTCTCATTTACTATTGGCTGTTTCTAAATTGGTAATTACGGTCTTGCCTAATTGATTATGATCATGCTCTGAAATGCTGCATAAGATTGCATGGTTTACGGTTTAGGCTTTCGGCCAGGTAGTTGTTCAATTGAATCACTCTGTAAATGTTTCAATTGAATAAGGCCCTTAGGGCCCTATTCAATTGCAAGCCTGCAGATTACATTATACAGGCCGAGCGATTCAATTGAACAAGCCAGCAACTTACAGGCCGAAAGCCGAAACCGTAAACCATGCAATCATAAGTAGCATTTCAGAGCATGATCATGATCAATTATGCAAGGACGTAACTATTGATTTAGAAACAGCCAATAGTAAATGAGACCGTCATAATTACGTCAGTAAAACGCGGAGGTTACACATCAATTAATTAGCGTTTAGCGGCCCCATTTACGATCACACTTGCAATTCAGCAATGTACAAAATAATAAGAATGAATGGCGATACTGTTTTAGTCCATGTGGGTGGCCTGATATGTATTAACTCATTGATTCCTGAGATTGATATGACACCAAAATGAAAAATGAAAACAATTCAGTTTTTTATTGCAGATCTGCGAGCTTGAGTCTGTTGTGCAATTAATTATGCCTTTCATCTCTTCCCCCATCTTTAAAAGTGCAGTATTGATTTTTTTTTGCATTTACAGTGCTACAAACAGGGGTTAAACCCCCCTGTGAGTCCTATCTGGTACCCGTAGAATTCTCTTCTACATTTGCAGTCTATGGGTGTGAAAACATTTGCGGGCTTGAGGAATTGTAGCAATTGAATAGCGATTTGCGACTTTAGCAATTGTAACTTTTGTGGGCTTGAAAGATCAAAGGCTTAGATGGGCTGTAAGTTATGATTTTGACAACCGCTGCCCGTAGCCTAACCCGTAGATCATTTGCGGCTCGCTAAAAGACGCCAATTGAATAGCAAATTACTTTAAGGGCTCCATTACGGGCTCCATGCTGAAATGCAGAAAAATGCAAATTAACTGGAAACTCTGCACCTAGAAAGCTATAAAAAAAACCTTCACACACAACTATTAAAATGTGGAGTACTCCAGTGACCAGCAAAGACATAATTTTTATCCTAATCAAAAAATCTATCTTCATCAATCCTGATGTATCCCCTTCCTAAGTATGCCCTGGAATCAGAGCATTGAAACATATATTATTGATATCTTTAAATTGATTCATGCCCCTTTGTTTTAATGCCGTCATTTTCATGTATCTCCCAGTGTGAATTAACAAAGCCCTAAAACTCATTTCGTGTTTTGGAGTATAATGAAAACATCCTAAGTTAGATCTTATTGCTGCTATTTGCCATTTTTTACCATGCATCCCTAGTGACCTCTTTGAACCTGTGGTAAATCTCTATTTTCTCACCATGGCCTATGAAATCCTTTTTGATATCTAAGTATGGTTTGGAGCTTTTTGAGTAAATACATGTATGAAAAGATTGTATTATTATTTTTTATTTCAAACGGCAAACTACAAATCTTATTTCTTATTTGTAAATCAGTGGTGGAGCTAGAGAATGAGCATCCACTCACCAACCCCTCTCTACTTTGCTGTCATCCATCCCTTGCTCTCTCATCTCTTCCTTGATGCACATCCTCAGCATGCTTTACTGTAACACACTACCACCCCAAGTTAGAAATGCTGTTTTTTAAACAGGCATGGACCAGGGGGAGGGTGCAGCCAAGGACATGTGGCAGGTTAGGCGTGTGTGAGGGGCCTCAGGGAGGCCCTAATGTACAGAAAAAAAGTTAAACGCAAAAATATATATATATATATATATATATACATATATATATATATATACAGCAAGAGGAGGGCCCTGGTGCATTGCACTACCTACACCACTGGTAGCTTTGCCCCGGTGAATAATATTTATTTACATTATGTATGCACTGTATGATTTTATTGGATATGATATAATTATATTATTATATTTTAAATCCATAATTTATTTTTATTTATATGTCTTTTATTTGTACACTATGTGACCGAATATAATATCATTATATGATTATTATTTGCATTAATATAAAGACCTACATATTAATATTGATGTTAGATTTAAGGTACCTAGAGGTTATGTGGTTTTATGGTTTATATAATTTAATAAAACATATATGATTAGTTAGATGTACATTAATTCAAAGGGTATTATGTAATATAAACAGGATTAGCTCTGTATATTCCTCAATTGATGAAAACAACACTGGTTCTTGAAACACATTGAGAACTGCACTTTGAATTAGCGCTTGCACCTGTTGTGTATGATATCTGATGGTTTCACGGCCATGGTTGAGTAATAATGTGGATGATGAGAATCCCATATATGGAGGGACTGGCATCAGTATTTATATTATAATCCTACTCTTAATTTTTTCCTACAATTTAGCTTTTTTAACATGTAATAGGATGCCTGAAACTCAGTCTAAATGCCATTACCTTGTGCCAAGCATATACTTGATTTTTCACACTATCTCTCCTTGAATACTAATGAAGCCAGAAAAGTGCTGTTTGTAATGTATACAATATGTAAAGTCATAATATTCTTTGTATGACATATACAAATGTATAATTTATAAACAATATTATGCAACACTTTCTTATCTGCAATGCAACGTAGGGATTTATAGAAATATACTCTATAATTAATCAATGTTCACCTTCAATCATTTAAACTCTTTACATATTACTTTTTAATAAAATATTTCCCTAGGGCATTATTAAGAAAGACCATGACCCAACCTACTTAGTTTTAGGCTTCAAAAAACACTGTAATCTCTTGTTACACATCAGACAATATCCAAGTAATTTTTCTACTTCCTGATTCACCAACAGAACATAAAGGACATATATAGTATCAAATATACAATACACCAAGCTCCCTTCCTCTTACCATCCTACTGTTCTTACCCCCTCCTACTATTTCCATCAGAATTCCCTAATACAGCACTGCCCCACTGCACAATTTAGTAACAAGTTTATGTTCTGCCTTGTGCAAACTGTTCTTCTTACTCGTCTTTAGTGTGACTGCATTGTTTGTGTAACTTTGTAAAACACTTTGAATATAAATGCTATATAAGTATTTAAATCATTTGGATGTAAATGTCACTCACTGTTGACCATGAGCCTCAAATAATTAGGAGGCCACAAGTTCAGGGATGTAGGCCGTATGTCTGCTGGCCTCCTGCGGGCCTTCAGCGCGCTTAAGTTTCGGTGATAATCAATTTGGCTAGACTGCCTATAGCACAATTCGTAAACCATGCCATCATATGTAGCATTTGCGAGCTTGAACATGATCAATTAAGCAAGACCGTAACTCCCAATGCTGAAACAGCCAATGGAAAAGGAGCCCATCATCATGAAGGACAACATGGAGTTGACATGTCAATCAACTAGAGATTCAAGGGTTCGATATGAGATCGGCCCTGCAAACCCACAATCTCAAAAATAATAGAAATTAATGAGGCCAATGTGTGGGTGGCCTGATATGTATTAACTCATTGATTCCCAAGATCGATCTAACCCTGAATTGAATCGTAAAAATAAATTAATTTTGATTGCCGATTTGCAGGCTTGAGACTGTTGTGTGAATAATTCTAATGTCTTACAATGTGGTCCCCATCATTTACAGTGCAGTATTGAATTTTTATTTGCAATTAATGTGCTCCGGACATGTCATTAAGCCCTTTGCGAGTCGTGCTTGGTACCCATAACTTGTGGTTCAACTTTTGCCATTTGCGGCCATGGTGGCTTGCTTAGCGAGGGGGACTCGGAGCAATTGAATAGCGATTTGCAATTTTAGCAATCATAATTCTTGAGGCTGTGAAAGATCAAAGGCTTGAGTGGTTCTTAACTTGCAATGTTAACCATTGCAAGGAATCAGAGGCCGAAACCCGTAACCCGATTGGAGCCGGCAAAAAGACGCCAATTGAATAGCAAAAAAAGTTAAGGCCTCTATTTCCGAAGCCTGGATCTCCCAATGCCTCTATTGAATGAGGGTCCATGTGTCCTCTTCTCTTTGTGCATGTTGACAGATTCAGAAAAAAAAATGAAGAAACAATAATATAGTTCCAATGTCACTAGGTTTTTATAGGGTGCTGACAAATACATAACTGATCACAAGCTACTAATAAGTGTTTATCACACTTATCTGTATTCTATATTATGTTAGTGTATGCGGTGGCATTTAATTATTAAAACCTACCCACGGACAGTCACTGTTTTGACCTTTAATGGATCTTATCCATTAGATGCTTTAAAAATTGGGGGAAGGCTATTAACCACAACATCCTTTAACTTATGGCGGGCAAAAGAGTGATAGAAACCACAGAGTATATAAAAAAATAATAAAAACTATGCAAATAAGAAAGAAGTGAGTGGAGCTGTAATGGTGTAGTTCACTACTTTTACTGATACTGATATTGAACAAAATGCAAAATAATCCTACTCTTCCTTTTTTCCTATGATTTAGCTTTCTTAACATATAATATGATGCCTGAAACTCAGTCTAAATGCCATTACCTTGTGCCAAGCATATACTTGATTTTTCACACTACCTCACGTTGAATACTAATGAAGCCAGAAAAGTGCTGTTTGAAATGTATAAAATATGTAAAAGTCACAGTATTCTTTTTATGACATATACAAATGTATAATTTATAAACAATAATATGCAACACTTTCTTGTATGGTATGCAACCTTGTGATTTATAGAAAGATACACTATAATTATTCAATGCTCACCTTCAATCATTCTCTATTGTTAATTGCTAAGCTCGGTGTAGGAGAGCATAAATGTGGCAGGAATCCAATGACTGTCCCATTAATGCATATTGAACACAACCCAGAATATAAAGAGTATTATGCCTAGTGCAGAATAATGACAGCTTTGGGGACAGCAAAAAAAAAAACGGCAACATTTCATGTTGGCCTCACTGTTCTTGGATAACATAAGGAAACTGATTTGCAGAACCAGCACCTAGAGGTATTTATTCCACTGTGGAGGAAGGTTCACTACTACAGCTATCACATATTACTGTAACAGTTGTCAAACTGCGAGACGTCATCACGCTTTGTGAGGTGCGTACGAGTTAGACGATGAGCGCCGCAGGTGCTCAAAGCTTGCAAACCTTGCGAAGCAAGGCGAGCCGTTAACGTGTAGAACCTAGCCGATGAGTGCCGAAGGAGCTCATCGCTGCGGGCCTTGCAAAGCGAGGTGATCCATTAAACCGTAGCACTTAGCCGATGAGCACCGAAGGCGCTCATCGCTGCGAGGCGAGTCGTTAAACTGTAGCACTTAGCTGATGTGAGTCTCGCGAAACGAGTTGAGCCGTTATGCGGGACTTAGAAATAAAAATATGAGATGCAGGACAAAAAAACTGAAAAACTAAAGACACGCCCAAAAAATTACAAAAACATCACAGACAGCATGGGGCAACAGCCAGGACATCTGTGAGTTCGGTGAAACGCTAATTTAACTCGATTTAGCCGATTTTCGCCACAGGAAAAAAATGACTGCCGAAAAAAATTAAAACGAGGCTACACGACCCCGGACACCGCAAAACACTGCTAAACGCGTAGCACTTTACACATCACACTACCACCTACAATATACACTATTACAAAATCCGGAAAATGCTCACGACACGCCGAGCCATTAAACCTTAGCACTTAGCCGATGCGGGCATCACGTAGCGAGGCGAGACGTTAAAATACGAGACACGGGACTTAGAAAAAAATAAATACAAGATGCGGGACTTAGAAAAAAAAAGATACGAGACTCAAAATTTTACGAGATTAGCGGCCGAACAAAAAACACGAAAAACACACTAAATACACAAAAAAAAATTACAAAAACATCACAGACAGCATGGGGCAACAGCCAGGACATCTGTGAGTGAAGTGGAATGAGAATTTAACTCGATTTAGATTATTTTTGCCACTTGAAAACGAATAAGCGAGGAAAAAAATGGCTGCTGAAAAATTGAAAACGAGGCTACACAACCCCGGACACCGCAAAACACTGCGAAACATGTAGCACTTTACACATCACACTACGACCTACAAGGTACACTATTACAAAAGCCGGAAAATGCTCATGAGACGCGTACCACATTAATAACATTACAATTATACAATGCTGCTTTACACAATAAACCAACTGCTTTACCTCGCGCACGCAGCCTATTTATAATGCACACTTCAAACATTCATTACACTTTATAAGCAGGGCACCAACACTCACAATGTATATTCTATGCAGATGCAAAATACAAACTGATTGTTAGCTCTTCAGCCTATTTCTCGCTGCATATATCAATTATAAATAATGAAAGTATATTCATTGATTTAAGAAATCATTCAGGGGTGCAGAATTATGGATGATTTTCCATGAAAATATCAAAGGAATGAAAGGAAGGTACTGTAGAAGAGAAATGGTGAGCACAGATGCTTTGTGCACCTTCACAGAACTGTGATGCACTTATTATTAATATCTCTCTTTTATATAGGGCCAACATATTCCATAGCCTGGGGTAAAGTAAACTATGGGTGCTGTCATGACCAAAGATGAGGGGACCACGTAACCCTTAACTTACATGAACAATCCTTGAGTGGTGAGGTTTTGTGTTTATCTCTGCACCTAGCATGCCAGTTCAGGAATATCAGTCATGGAAAAGCAGAATATCAAGGGTTGCAAGCTCAGTCCCCCAAGGTTACGAACTTATGAAAGAAATATTAACCAATGTTTCCTATTCCTTTGTGTAGGATATCCCATTATTTAAGAAGCACACTGTTGATTAGTGTTCAGGCAGAGACTCCCTGTATTTTTCCTTTTTGACAAATTTTAAAATGAACAATAACAGTACTCCCCCCCCCCCCCCCCCCACACTTTTGTTTAGCTAAACCCCCTCTGGTTCATCCTATAGCTCTTTTTTGATCTCTCCATCTGGTATTATACTATCACTGTCTCCAGACCTATACTTAAAACTTTTATTTATATATATATATGGTTCTGGTTTTATGATACTTTTGTTATCTGATATCTTGCTTTTTCTAGGGCCAATGAGTTCACTCACTTACTTTCTACTAACCCAATAGACAATTATAGGAAATAAATGCCCATATTAAATAAGCAATAAGATATTTACATTAGTCACTTTTAAAATAACATTGAATGTCCATTTTGATAGCATTTCGATGTTAGCAATCAGATGTGCTAGGATCCCAAGAACAGAGTCCATGACTTCAGGGGCTGTGACCATATGGTTTTGGGCCATAAAGGGCCCTTGCTTGAGTTGTTCAGGGAAGTCCCACCCTAGTCCAAAATGTCAGTCATGATGGGTGTGGCAATAATTATTTTGACATACTGATACAAAAGGAGTTGACCACTCTGCCTTTGAGCTAACAATAATATGCTGAGTAATGACTGAGAGATTACAAGATTAAAGACTAAAGGATTAATGAAACAAAATGTAACGCAATTAAAAGGAAGAAACAAGGGCTTGGCACGTAATTGAAAAGAGAGTAGAGGGTTAATTAGTCTGTGGGTGTAACCTGCACTATAAAGTAACACAGATCATAGGTGGGAGGGCATGTTATATGAATTCAGATGCAGAAGTGTGGTGGTAAGTGAGGCTCTATGTCTAGAGCTGTGATTCCCAAACCTCTCCTCAAGGACCTCCAGAGAGGTCAGGATTTCGATTTAACATTGTGTGTACACAGGTGAGGAAATGAGAAGCTCCATGGCCTGTTGAGGGCTGGGAAGTACTGCTTGGGAAGCACTGGGTTGGAAACCCCTGGTCTAGAGGTTAAAGGTGAATGGAACTGGGAAAGATGCCAGTTGGTCAGTGCTTCTGTTCAGGTGGATCGTATGAGGCCCAGTGTTATTTGCATGATTCCAATCTTTCTGCAAGGAGCTTTCATTCAACCTGTACAGCAAGGTATTGTTCCTCTATGTTGGCTATGCAGCCAATATATTCCTGGTTTGTGCTCTCATTACACACTTCAGTCTCTTTTGAATTCACCCACTATATTTTTACGGTATTTCTGAAGCTAATGGAACTTGTTTATTTTTTGAGTAGCTCCTTATCCCCATCATTATTTGCAAAGATTATCTATGTATTGACCATTAATTCCTTTGTCTAGACAATGTGGAATTCAACTAATTGCTGAGCATAGAATTGACACAATACCGGCAGTAATAATCACTTCATTTTCTGTGGTGCATCTTAAGAACCTTACAAAGGAATTTGGTTGCTAATGAAAAACAAACCTCACAATTTTAATTGGATGCTTTTTGTGACTTGACATTTTATTTTTGAACAATTAATAGCAATATTGCTCAGCACTTCTTTGGACAGACACCATAATCATCCTGACAATTAATTAAACACCTGCCTCAATGCTTAATCACCTGTACAAGATTTTTATTACCTGTATAAAGTAAGGCATTATAGATTACAGTCTCCTTTATTTTTGCATTCTCAAGATTCTTCAATTATCTGATTTGACTTTGAGCTATTTTCCCTTCCTATTTCAGCCCTCTTCCATAGTTCAATATTTACTTCACAGGAAAAAAAAATGAAAGGAATGTATGCTTTTTCATTATTAATTCAGGAATTGCCACTTGATACTCTGCCAGAGGTTTGGGTGTAAATCCCGACTGAAGATTGAATCCTCAAAGTGTAATGTACTTTTAGAGACAGTAAAACACTAGATGTTTGGCTGTCAAAAACATTTTGCTAGACTACGGAAAAAAATAGTTTACTGAAAATTTAGACCTAGGTTTGGTCAACTGAAAAGGGTGTCTTGAGATAACAGTGTTAAAAATGTATCACAAAAGGATATTTGATGTATTTTTTAAATATTTTTTCTAAACAACAGTAAAAAAGGCTGTTCTTAAAATAATGAAAACAGAATATGTCTAAAACTTAGTACAAACTTAGGTAAATTTTAGTTTAAAATTATTTGAAACACGATATAACTCATACTACTGTATTAATACGCATTGGCTGATTGACTTACTTACAGCACTTATTGGTGCTAAAATGTGCTTCCTCCTGTTTGATATGCACTATTACCCTAAGGAGAAAATTACCATGGTGGTTATTACTGCCCCTGTGATAGCTTAGTAAATTCCCCAAATGATCAGATCCAACAAATAAAATGGGCTTTATAGGTCCTATTTCTATGATATAAATGTTTTTTATTATTATTATACGCGTGATAACAATATTAAAATAGATTGCAATATTGCAATGAGGACATTTAATCAATTGTATTATTTAATAGGGCATAAACGCTTCTTATTAAGTTATTGTTAAAAAGTAATATTTTGTAAATCAATTGCTTTGTGCATTTTTCCAATTTTATGTATCTATCTTTCTATCTATCTATCCATATATAGTAAAACATGTCAAATTAATTTATATGCAGGTCAGAGAGCTGATGATTTTGGAATACAAATTCCTCTTTAAGAGGGGAAAACAATCTTCTTCAAAGCTCTGGTTAAACTGTATGCCACAATCTTTCTTTTAAATAAAAAAAGTTCAGTGAACAGTAGAATCATTTTTAATACTAATAATATAACATGTTGATACTGCTTAATTAAATGTAGAATTTAAAAGAAAACTAAACTCCAAAAGTATCTATCATAGACAAAAAAAGACATCTAATTGCAAAATATTAGTGGTATTTGTGTAGGATTATTATTATTATTATTATTATCGTTTATTTATAACGCGCTGACATATTTTCCGTAGTGCTGTACATAAGATAAGTTCAAGATGAAAATAAATACAAATTAAACATAGCAAAGCAAGGAGGGCCCTGTCTTTGTGCCTCAAATCCAGTGTCCATACTGCTTTCCACAAAGCACCTTGTGGGATTGAAACTCGCAGACTAACAACCTAACGGTATTGTGTGTGGTAAAGGAGGGGAGAGAGAGGTGATGAGCGTGTTAGGGTGGAAGGTGATATACTTCTTTAAAGAGATGCGTTTTTAGAGAGGTTTGAATATTTTGAGGCAGGAGGATAATCTGGTGGAGAGAGGCAAGGAGTTCCAGAGAAAAGGGGCAGCACGAGAAAATTCCTGAAGGTGAGAGTGAGAGGAGGTGACAAGTGTTGTAGAAAGAAGAAGGTCATTAGCAGAACGAAGAGGGCGGGTGGGGGAGTATTTGGAGATGAGACCAGAGATGTATGGGGGTGCACAATTTTTTGAGGGCTTTGAAACTTAGCATCATGATTTAAAATTTTATTTCGGAGGCTAAGGGAAGCCAGTGGAGTGATTGACAGAGAGGTGATGCCGACACTGAACGTTGTGTACAGAAGATGAGTCTAGCAAAGTCATTCATAATAGATTGAAGTGGGGATATTTGGGAGGTGGGTAGGCCTGCAAGAAGCGAGTTGCAGTAGTCGAGTCGTGAGATGATGAGAGAGTGTATAAGGAATTTTGTTGTGTCTTGTGTAAAATAGTGTCGAATTCTGGAAATGTTTTTTAGATGGAGAAGACAAGATTTAGTTAGTTACTGTATGTGAGGGATGAAAGACAGGGTGGGGTCCAGTAGAACCCCAAGGAAACAGGCTTAGGAGGTGGGGGTGAGGATGTCATTGTTGACAGTGAGAGTCATGTGAGAAATTGACGCTGTGGTAGAGGGAGGGAAGATAAGGAGTTCAGACTTAGACATGTTGAGTTTAAAAAGGTGGGTGGACATCCAAGAGGATATACTAGAGAGGCAGTTGGAGATGTCGGTTAGAAGAGAGGGGCACCAAGTGAAGATGTGTAGATGGAGAAGAGGAGGGGGCCTTGGACTGATTCTTGGGGTACGCCAACAGACAAGGGGTGAGGAGAAGAAGAGGTGTCAGAGAAGGCGACACTGAATGATCTATTTTGTAGGTATGATGAGAACCAAGAGAGAGCAGTGACTCGGATACCGAGGGAGGAGAGGATATGGAGTAGAAGTGGATGGTCGACTGGCAAAGGCAGCAGAGAGATCTAGAAGAAGTAGAATAGAAAAGTGACCTTTTGACTTGGTGGTAAGCAGGTCATTAGTGACTTTGGTGAGAGCTGTCTCAGTGGAGTCGTGGGGTCGGAAGCCGGACTGGAAGGAGTCAAGAAGGGAGTTAGAGGAAATAAAGCTGGTAAAGCGTTTATAGACGAGCCGCTACAGCAGTTTGGAATACAGGGAAGCAGAGAGATAGGGCGGCAGTTAGATGCAATGTCAGAGTCAGATTAGGGTTTTTTGAGGTTGGGTATAATTATGGCATGTTTTAGAGAAGATGGAATCAAGCCAGTATTTTGGGAGAGGTTGCAAATATGTGTGAGAGCTGGGATTAGTTTGGTAGAGAGGGTAGGGATGACCTGAGATGGAATAGGATCCTGAGGACAGGTAGTGAGGCGAGTGCATGATAGCAGGATGGCAACTTTGTCCTCTGTAGCTGGGTCAAAGCAGTAGTTATTGGTTAGCAACAGCATTATTATTGTTAGTTTACAGAGTTAGCTTAGATTAACATGACTAATATTATTATTTTGAAATATGTATGGGGGAGGAGGAGAAGAAATTATAGAAAGAAAAATAAAAATACAAAAAGGGGAAAAGGATGAGTAGCAAAACTGTTTGACATGATCTACAATATGATTTGAACATATGTCATGACGATTCAATAAAGAGATTCATTAGAAAACAATGTTTTATATATTTTAAAGGATTTTTATTCTTTCAAAAGTTATTGCCTGAAGCCTAGTAAACTACTCACAATATCGTGTAGAACAGGTAGTACACAGCACTACATCAACATTCTTCCCTGCACCAATAGAGAGTTTAAAAACACATAGAAAAGATGTATTGCAGCTGCTGTTACATTGATAGTATTACGAGTATTTATAGTTAGAGATTTTAGACTCTTTGAATCTACCCCTGAAACACATTTAAACAATGAACTGTACTGTGAGATGGTACTAAAGTGGCACCAGCTTTGCAAGCTGAATATTAGCTGCATATGTATAGCTAATATAGGTATTGATAAACATTCCTAGTTATGTAGAAAGGTGGCTTGGTTGGTAAGGTAACTATTTTAGGGATGGAAGATTGTGAGCTCAGAAAACATGTTTTTTGTTTCCAAAATAATAAAAATGGTTGTATTTTAAGTTACAGGACAAAATAGATATCAGACAAATGGGTGGACAAAAGAAACAATGGATTTTATACAGATTTTAAAATAATTAGTTGATCGATATAAAAAAAAGAAAATAAAGAACTTACAATCTTTCATCTCTTGGCATGATCTCTCTGCACGTTGAGGACTGAGTACATAAATGAATACAATGAAAATATAATCAATGTGACAATTACAGCCTCAACCTCTTATTCAGTTTAATTTGTGGGAGGTCTTCATTAGTTTTAAAAAATAAAAAACCTTTTCTTCTTCTTACTTTTTTACATGATGATGCACAGCAGTATTGATGACTTCCATGTCCCTTTAAAACCACTAAAGATCTGTAGGTAAAATTAAAATAATTTGTTAATAAGTATCCTTGGTTCCATATATTTTAGATATTAATTTCAAGTGTGAAATATCAATTGTTGCTAAATAACATAATAAAGTTATATAAAAACTGAAATATGTATATATACTTTATTTATATCACATAATATAATTGTCAAACTGCGATTCGTCATCACGCTTGCGACGAATCGCAGTTTGAGAATGATGAACTGCGCATTGCGCAGCAGTAGCCGCGCTTGCACAGAGCGCGGCGTGAGCCGCTCATGCGCACAGCGCGGCCCGAGCCGCGAGCAGATGGGAGAGTGGGGAAGGGGGGGGGGGGGGGGAGGGGGGTGAGAGGCACAGAGGGACGGGGCGGGAGAGGCACAGAGGGAGAGTGGGGAAGAGACACAGAGGGATAGGTGGGAAAGAGACACAGGGGAGGTAGAGGAGGGGGAAAAGACACACGGGAGTGAGAGAAGGGGGAAGAAACACAGGGGAGGGAGAACAGGGGGAAGATACACATGGGAGGGAAATGGGGGGGGGAGAGGGGAACAGACACAGGGGGAAGGGGGAAAGAGACACAGGCCAGGGGGGAACAGGCACAGAGGGAGAGGGGGGAAGAGGCACAGAGGGAGAGGGGGAAGAGACACAGGGGGGAGAGATACAGAGGGTGAGGGGGGAAAAGACACAGAGGGAAAGGGGGGAAGAGGTACAGAGAGAGGGGGGAAAGAGGCACAGAGGGGGGAGACACAGAGGAAGGGGTGAAGAGACACAGTGGCGAGAGACACAGAGAGAGGCGGGGGAAGAGGCACAGAGGGAGAGGGGTGGAAGACACAGAGTGAGGAGAGACACAGAGGGTGAGGGGGAAGAGACAGGGAGGAAGAGGTACAGAAAGAGGAGGGGGAAGAGACACAGGGGAGTGAGAGGAGGGGTAAGAAACACAGGGGACAGAGTGCAGGGGGGAAGATACACAAGTGAGGGAAATGGAGACACGAGGAAAGCGGGAACAGACACAGGGGGAGGGGGAAAGAGACACAGGCCAGGGGGGAACAGACACAGGGGAGGGTTGGGGGAGACACAGGGGGGGGGGAAGAGATGCATGGGAGGGAGAAGGGGGAAAGAGACACAGGGGAGGGGTTTAGAGACACGGGAGGGAGAGGGAGGTAAAAACACGGGGGCAGGAGATACAAGGGAGGTAGACGAGGCGGAAGGAGACACAAGGGAGGGAGAGGAGGGGGAAAATAAGACACAAGGGAGGAAGTAGACAGAGGGAGAGACTCGCAATGAGCTCCAAAGGGGCTCATTGCAAGGCCTGTGATGAGCGCCAAAGGCGCTCATCACAAGGCCAGTAAAGTAGAGGGGGGGAGGCTTACATTGTGTGGCAAACAGCATTGCCAGGCTTCAGTTTTTATTGCCGTCATTTTTGACGGGCAAGTCGCTAGTAATATATAGTTATGGTTGCAGCACAGGATAGGGTGACTTAAGGCTAGAAAAATTGAGGAATTTGGAAAGTTAAGATGGACCTAATCAATCTTAGTATTCTGATTGGTCCAAGACAATTATTTTTTTTTAGAGTTGTGTTTTTCTTTTTTTTACTGGAGGGACATTTTCTGGCCAAAGATGAGGACATGAGCTTCAATCAAGATTGAAGAAGACAAGAATTTCTTCAATCAAGATGTGTAGCCATCATATTCCAGGGCCAAAGAGGACCAGGGAGTAATTGATCATCACTGGATGATCAATTAGGTAGGTAAGAATTACTCATCTCTTATTTGTTTTACAGGTTTATTTCTTTTTTATTTTATAGTATTATTTATTTATTTATTTATTTTAATTGTAATTTTTTTTATTTTTATGTTATTCTTATTTATTTTTAAGTAATTCTGTTTTATTTTTTGTAATATAGGTTTTATTATGTTTTGTAATTTAAGGACTTTTTTTTATATTGTATGTGTATTTTTATTATTTATTAGTGTAGTGTTTTTGAAAATGTAGGTTACCATGGGGGGATCTTTAAGGGCCCCCATAGTAGGTTAGGAGTTAATGGGAATGCCATTGGGGTCCTTTATTATATGCCACAGAGGTCTTTAAAGGACCTCTATGGCAGGAATTAATGTTTAGTGAAATTAGGGTGATTTGAATAGCTAAGTAAAGTTGCTGACCACTTTTTGGTGGTGCAAATGTAACACTTTACAAGGGTTGAGTACACAGAATGACACAATATTGGAAAAACTAAGGGCCCTGTCTTTGAGCTCAACATTTTAATTATATAGAGCCTCATTCAATTCAGGACTGTAACTCGATGGCAAGTATCAAATATTGGCGATGTGTGAGCTTGAGAATGTTGAGAATGATTTTAATTCTAATGTTACCCATTGTGTTCCCCATCATTTACGGTGCTGGATTGATTTTACAGTGCCTTGTATTCACCCCCTTGACTTTTTACCTATTTTGTTTTGCTGAATTGTATGTGATGGATCAGAATACAATAGTCTACGTTGGTGAAGTGAAATGAGAAAAATATATACATAAAAATATTTTTTAGAAATAGAAAACAGAAAATTGGCATGTGCGTATGTATTCACCCCCTTTTTTATGAAACCCATAAAAAGCTCTGGTGCAACCCATTACCTTCAGAAGTCACATAATTAGTGAAATGATGTCCACCTGTGTGCAATCTAAGTGTCACATGATCTGCCATTACATTTACACACCTTTGTTGAAAGGCCCCAGAGGCTGCAACCCCTAAGCAAGAGGCGCCACTAACCATGAAGACCAAGGAACTCTCCAAACAAGTAAGGGACAATGTTGTTGAAAGTACAAGTCAGGGTTAGGTTATAAAAAAATATCCAAATCTTTGATGATCCCCAGGAGCATCATCAAATCTATCATAACCAAATGGAAAGAACATGGCACAACAGCAAACCTTCAAAGAGACAGACGCCCACCAAAACTCACGGACCGGGCAAGGAGGGCATTAATCAGAGAGGCAGCACGGAGACCTAAGGTAACCCTGGAGGAGCTGCAGAGTTCCACAGCAGAGACTGGAGTATCTGTACATAGGACGACAAAAAGCCGTACGCTCCATAGAGTTGGGCTTTATGCCACAGTGGCCAGAAGAAAGCCATTACTTTCAGCAAAAAACAAAATGGCATGTTTTGAGTTTGCAAAATAGCATGTGGGAGACTCCCAAAATGTATGGAGGAAGGTGCTCTGGTCTGATGAGACTAAAATTGAACTTTTTGGCCATCAAAGAAAACGCTATGTCTGGCGCAAACCCAACACATCACATCACCCAAAGAACACCATCCCCACAGTGAAACATGGTGGTGGCAGCATCATGCTGTGGGAATGCTTTTCAGCAGCGTGACTGGGAAACTGGTCAGAGTTGAGGGAAAGATGGATGGTGCTAAATACAAGGATATTCTTGAGCAAAACCTGTGCGTGATTTGAGGCTAGGACAGTGGTTCACCTTCCAGCAGGACAATGACCCCAAACAAACTGCTAAAGCAACACTTGAGTGGTTTAAGGGGAAACATGTAAATGTGCTGGAATGGCCTAGTCAAAGCCCAGACCTCAATCCAATAGAAAATCTGTGGTCAGACTTAAAGATTGCTGCTCACAAGCACAAACCATCCAACTTGAAGGACTTGGAGCAGTTTTGCAAGGACAAATGGGCAAAAATCCCAGTTGTAAGATGTTGCAAGCTCAGAGAGACTTATCCAAAGTGACTTGGAGCTGTGATTGCCACAAAAGGTGGCTCTACAAAGTATTGACTTTAAGGGGATGAATAGTTATGCACATTTACTTTTTCTGTAATATTGTCCTATTTGTTGTTTGCTTCACAATAAAAATTAAAAAAAACATCTTCAAAGTTGTGGGCATGTTCTGTAAATTAAATGACACAAATGCTTTAAACAATCCATGGTAATTCCAGGTTGTGAGGCAACTGTATAAGGCTTATTCAATTCGGGGCTGTAACTTGATCGCAAGTAGCCAATCGCGTTTCGGGCTCCAGTAGGCCAGTCCCGCAAGTTAGGCGTCGCTCACGAGAATAGGAAACCATGCTCTCGGCAGTAGCATTTGCAGGCTTCTGAACATGATAGTGGACGCAAGCCCGTAACTCGTGGTTCAAGCCCGTAAAAACGGAGCACTTTAAATGCAAATATAAATTCAATACAGCACTGTAAATGATGGGAAACACAATGGGTGACATTCAAATTAAAAACACAAAATTCTCAAGCTCGCACATCGCCAATATATAATACTTTATTTTATGATTAATTTCTGTCCAAAGTCCTAAGGCCTGAGTGACCTCCAAGCCCGTAACTCATTATTCAATCCCGTAAGACTTTGAAAAAATGGAGGTTGGATTCCAAAGTCCTACAGGCTTGGAGGTTGAAGCCCATAGGGCTTTGGACAGAAAATAAACAAGAAATAAAGTATTTTATTTTGGTGATGTGCAAACTTGAGAATGATGTGCTTTTAATTCTAATGTAATCCATTGTGTTCCCTGTCATTAACAATGCCGGATTTGGTTTATATTTGATTGCAAAGTGCTCCGATTTGTCAGTAAGGCCTTTGCGAGACCTCCTTGGTCCCAGTAACCTGTGGTTCGATTTTTGCCATTTGCGGGCTTGACGGAAGGGAAATCTGAGCAATTGAATAGCGATTTGTAATTTTAGCGGCCGCAACTCTTGCGACCGTGAATAATCAAAGGCTTGGAGGGAAGTAACTTGCGATTTTTCTAATCACAATGGATCGCAGCTCGCATCAAGTAACTGGATCAGAGCCCGCAAACGTAAGGCAATTAAATAGCTAAGTAGCTTGCAAGCTCCATTTGCCTGGGATTTTCAGCCTGGATCTCAAAATCGCAGCAATTGAATGAGGCTGCATGTCTCTGCAATTCAGTTTTACCTGGAAGCAGACAGGATGAGATGAGTTGGAGTTGCAGAGCATCCTATGTGCAGCTAATCTATGCCTCTTTTAATAGTAACTCTCAAACAACCAGAAACTACATTTATCCGGCATCTAAAAATCCCCATGTGTGCCGGATAACTGAGAGCCTACTGTATTACATTTAAAAAAAGGCATGAATGCTTCTTAGATCACTATTAAATTGCAAACGTTCAAACAAATCCATTCAGACAATTTTATGATAGAAGTGAGCAAAAATTCCTATGGAAAAAACACTATGGTCCTCATTCAATTGCAATTTGGCCAATTGAATAAGGCTCTAAATAAGCACATAACATATTTTTTTACAGAAGTTTTTAGTTAGTAAGCATCTATCCAAAAGCAAGGTTTTCACTAACTAAAAACTTCTTTAAAAAAAAAAATGCTATGTGCTTATTTGGAGCCTTATTCAATTGGCCAAATTGCAATTGAATGAGGCCCTATGTCCTCACCTCTACTTATATAGGGACTTATTCAATTGCAAGCTTGCAGATTACGATATACAGGCTGTATGTCTGTGAGCTCGATATATGCTTCAATTACAGAGAGATTCAATTGAAGAAAAAGCCCGCAATTTACAGGCCAAAAGCTGAAATCATAAACCATGCAATCATAACTAGCACTTCAGTGCTTGATCATAATCAATTAAGCAAGGCCGTAAATACTGATTTAAAGACAGCCATTAGTACATAAGACCTTCATCATTATGTAAGTACAACATGGAGGTTACACGTCAATCAATTAGCGTTTAGATGTCCCATATGCGATCAGACTTGCAATTCGCCAATATACAAAATAATAAAAATGAATGGCGATACTGTTTCAGTCCATGTGGGTGGCCTGATATGTATTAACTCATTATTTCCCTAGATTGATATGACACCAAAATTACAATTCATTCTAATGTCTTTCATCGTTTTCCCCCGTCTTTTAAAGTGCATTGATTATTTATTTGCATTTACAGTGCTATGATCAGGTGTTTAACCCCCTTGCAAGTCCTATCTAGTACCCATAGGATTTTCTTCTATATTTGCCATTTACTGGTGTGAAAACATTTGTGGGCTTGAGGAATTGTAGCAATTGAAAAGCAATTTGCGATTTTAGCAATTGTAACTTTTACGTGCTTGAAAGATTAAAGGTTTAGATGGATTGTAAGTTACGGTTTTGACAACCAAAGGGATTTTCAGCCTGTAACCCGTAGATTGTTTGCCGCGGGCGCCAATTGAATAGCAAATTAGTTTACGGGCAACATTACAGGCTCCAGTAAACAACAATTGAATAGGGGCCATAGTGCCTACTGTATATTTACTTATATTATTCTTCTGTAAACTATGGCCCCCATTCAATTGAGCAAATTGTAATTACTTGATCCCGTAATTTACCCCGTAAACATTTTTGATATTCAATTGGCCTCTTTTAGCTACCTACAATCAATTTGCTGGTTTCAGGCTCAACCATCCTGCAGGTTGTCAAAATTGCAACTCCAACTCATCTCATCCCTTTGATTTTTTGAGGCCACAAAAGTTACAATCGCTTTACGGTATTCCATAACATACAGATGTGAGAGCTAGACAATAAAGATGTCTGAGCGCCATAGAATTGATGCCTTTGAATTGTGGTGTTGGTGAAAACTGCCCCCTGGACTGCAATAATGTCCGATAAATTAGCACTTTAGGAACTCTAGACAAACTGTTCACTGGAAGGTTTGATCATGAGGCTGAAGCTCAAATATTTTGCCGATATCATAAGAAGACAGGATTCCCTAGAAAAGAATATGATGCTGATTGAAGGCACAATAGGAAGGGGATAACAGAGGTGGAGATGAATAGATGAGATAATTGAAGCAATGAACATGAGGTTGATGGAACTTAGAGGAAGTGGCTGACAGATGTGCCTTGCGTGCTACGATCCATAAGGTCACGGAGAGTTGGACACAACTGAACGACTAAACAACAACAAATATAAATAAAACTTAAAAATAGACTACAGTTTCCACTGTCTAACGTCTCATGTGTAATGGGTGTAAATTTAAAAAACAACAAATATTTTAAAAATGGTGTTGAGATCTGGATTTGGAAAACCGATCTGGAAAACCGATCTGTATATAATCTAACGTCTCACAAGCTGTATGCTGGATCAGCTTCAACACCCGCATAGCTGAACTTTCCAACTGCAAAGTAAAGCTTTTGAGAAACATATTTTATCAAGGAACAAGACCCATCCTTGTTGGGTTTTCCTGTTTACTGATCTTTACTGCTTAAAATTAATGAAAGCAGGACCTTTGCAATGTCCCTATATGGGAATACAGAAAAAAGATTGTGAAGATGTTAATCGTTTTAGTGTGAATCATACTGCACATATGTGAAAAATATTTGATTAAAAATGTGCATATTGTGCCCAAAAAGTATTTTTTAAAACATATGTGTCATTACACAGACAGGGACTAACTCACACATCACATCCAATGCTATGAGGTGAAGGTGTGTTATTAATGTTGGTGATCAGCATTAAAGAAAAAAACATTTATGACAATTTCTTATAATTTGTCTACAAGACTGGTGTCACTAGGAGATACTTCTGGGCAATCATACATAGCATATTTAATATTCATGTTTAGGTGCTAGACATGGATGGGTGAAGTCTTTTTCATTAAGCTGTGGTTTATGAGAAGCAACTCGAAAATGAATAAATAAATGTACAGTAAATGTAAAGCAAATAGTGTACAGTAAATAGTGAAATGCATTTCTTCCGTAATTGACTTTCTACTTGTTTATCATGTTTCCAGTTAATTGATTGTAAAGTGGCAGATTTAGTGATGATAGTGAAATTGATTTTCTCTTTGTCCTTCTTAACAGAAAACTTCTTTATAATCTGCACACTCTGGTCACTATTTCTGCGTTGTATTATTGCACTTTTGCTCTGCACTGCTAATTAGTTGAATGTCCAGTGAGGGCAAATTGCAAGGCCGCAACTCGATCATTGTAAGCCTTATGTCTGCGGGTGTGTTGCGGGCGCCCATTCGTCTCTGATTACGATGCTATTCAGTTGTTCAAGCCCGCAAGTTACTGGCCCAAAGCTGACTCCGTAAACCATGCACTGGTTTGTAGAATTTCAGGGCAGGAACATGATCAAATAAGCAAGCCCGTAACCTCCCATTTTTAATCAGCCAATAGAAAATGAGACTGTCAGTATTACGGCAGTAAAACATGGAGGTTACATGTCAATCAATTAGTTTTGGGGTCCGATATGTGACCAAAACCTGCAAAATAAAGAATTATGACAATGAATGCCAATACTGTTCTAGTCCATATGGGTGGCCTGATATGTATTAACTCATTGATACCCGAGATCGATATAACTCTGAAATGAAACATAAAAATAAATTTTATATACTGCCGACTTGTGGGCTTGAGACTGTTGTGCAATTAATTCTAATGTCTATCATCGCTTTCCCCGTTATTTACAGTGTAGTATTGATTTTTTTATTTGCATTTACAGTGCTACGAATAGGTGTTTAACCCCCTTGCAGGTCCTCTCTAGCACTCAAAGGATTTTTTCCTACTTTTGCCATTTACGGGTGTGAAATCATTTGTGGGCTTGGGGAAATTGAGCAGTTGAAAAGCAATTTGCGATTTTAGCCATTGTAACTCTTGCGGAAGTGAAAGATCAAAGGCTTCAGAAGGCTGTAAGTTACGGGTTTAACCATTGCAATTTTTTCAAGGCCGTAACTCGTAACCCGTTTGGAGTCCGCAAAAAGACGCCAATTTAACAGCAAATTAACTTGCAACCTCACTTATGGGCTACAGTAACATGTGAAAGCTTAATTGAACCGGGCTCATATTTTCTAGTCTTTTGTGAATTAGCCATAGTTTGAAATTAAAGGAACACTGTCATTCGAAAAATCTTAAGTAGAATGATTACATGTCTCATATCTATTAAACAATTAATGGTAAATACATATGAGATGAGGCTCACCTACCCTATACGAAAAATGTCACTACTAAACTATGGCCCCCATTTAATTGGCCAAAATGTAAATACTGGAGCCCATAATGTAGCACGTAAAAGTTACTGATATTCAATTGACAAAATTTTGCTACTTGCAATCCATTTGCGAGTTACAGGCTCAGAATAACCAACTCCGTCTTAAAACGTAACTCTGTCTTATCTCCTCCTTTGATGTTTCAAGCCTGCAAATGTTACAAGTGCTAATCCATATTCAATTGCAACAATTCCACAAGCCTGCAGTTTCCTTTCAAACCCTTAAATGGCAAATGTATCAAAAATTTCTATGAGTACTAGATAGGACTCGCAAGTGGATTAAACACCAGTTTGTAATACTGTAAAAGCAAATGTAAACACACTACTGTACTTTAAAATACTGGTAATGAAGTATGAAAGGCATTAGAATGAATTGCACAACAGTCTCAAGCTTGCAAATCTGCAATATAAAAATGTTCTTTTTACCTTTTACTTCTGTGTTATATTGATCCCAGGAATCAATACATATCAGGCCACCCACATGGACCAGACCAGTTAATTTATTGATTTTTTATTGATTTCTACATTTCTGGATTTCAAGTCCGATTGCAGATCGGATTTCTAAACACTAATTGATTGTAGTGTAAACTCCATGTTTAACAGACATCATGATGACAGTCTCATTTACTATTGGCTCTGTCTAAAATTGTAAGTTACGGGCTTGCTTAATTGATCATGAGCATGCCTTGAATTGCTACTTATGGGTTCATGGTTTATGGTTTTAGACTTTAGCCCTGTAATTGCGGGCTTGAGTCAATTGAATACAAATTTCTAACCCGCAGACATACGGCCTATATGAAGGTTTGCAATTGAATGGAGGCCTATGTCCTTAAAAAAATATATCCAGAGAATTAGCCCTCCTTGCTTACTTTGTTCAAATAAATAATGGTTATATTTATCATCTTTCTTAGACTATTGAGCCCTCTAAATGCACCACAACTAGTCGCTAAATCCAGTAAGGAAATTACTTCACCTATTGCTTATCTCATCTAAAATGGCATTGCCAACTATAGGAAAGGAAGTGTTTTTCGGTCCATAGCTCTCAGGGCCACTTTTCTGCATTTTACTGATCCGTTTCCGCTTCCATTGTGGTCATACTGCTGGCTCCCACACTAGAAGCTGCCCTACACAGCCATGTGGACTAATAGGGATCTAAAGAGTTACAAGAGAGAGGAAGCTTCTGTAAAACTGTCACTGAGACTGTATATACTAGAGTTTTTATTGTCCTCAAGCACTGTAATTCTATGTGCATGTGTCCATGTGAGTTGCTGTATATGTATGTTAGAAGGTCTATGTTTTGTTTTGTGTTGGTATAGCATTTATGTATATGGTCTATGGGGGCACTTTCTGTCTATATCTGCAATGTTGAGGAACGGTGTGTAGTGTGGGGAAGCTGGAGGTATATATTTTATTTATCTGTCTAGTATAGAGGAATCATTGGGTATATGTATCTATAGTGAGAGAGCATGAGCTGTATATTTTATAGTGCACATCTTTGTGAACTTCCTTCTAGACCCACCTGTACCTCATACACACAAACACACACATATGTGTTTGTACAAATTATTGAAAGCTTAGAGCCACATTCAATTGAGGTTTCGGGAGATCCGGAGGCACGTAAGTAAGGTTGCAAGCTATTTTGCTATTCAATTGGCATCCTTTTGGGGTCTTCGATAAGCTTCCGAGTTGCGGGCTTGAAAATATTGCGATGGTTAGACTTATAACTTACAGCCTCCAGAAGCCTTTGATCTCTCATTTTCACAGGGCTAAACTCACAAATCTCTATTCAATTGCTCAATTTCCCCAAGCCCGCAAATATTTTGACACTTATAAACGGCAAATGAAGGAGAAAATCCTACGAGTGCTAAAGAGGACTCCCCAGGGGGTTAAACACCTATACGTAGCACTATAAAAGAAAATAAAAAATCAATACTGCACTGTAAAATACAGGGAAAGAGATGACAGACATAAGGAATAATTGCACGACAGTCTGAAGCTCGCAAATTGGCAGGAAATAAAAATTATTCTGATGTGTCATTACGGGGTTAAATCGATCTCAGGTATCAATGAGTTAATACATATCAGGCCACCCATATGGACTAGAACTTTATTGGCATTCAATTTCATAATTCTTTTTTTTGCGGGTTTGCGAGTCTGATCTCATATCGGACCCCCGAACCTAATTGATTGACACGTAATCTCCATATAATACTGCCATAATAATGACAGTCTCATTTTCTATTGCCTGATTCGAAATGGGCGGTTACAGGCTTGCTGAATTGATAATGTTCCCGCCCTGAAGTGCTCTGAATCAGTGCATGGTTTACGGTTTTGGCTTGGGGACCGTAACTTGCGGCCTTGAACAATTGAATAGCATCGCAATCTGCGATTGAGTTGCAGGCTTCAAATTGAATGTGGCCCTTAGCGTGTGTGGAAGATCTTCACAAATGTGCACATATGTGGCGGTTAAGAAAGTTGTGCCTAAGGGCTCCAAAGATGTAAATTCGACTCTGTTTGTAGCCCCTGCAAAGTCTAGAGTAGACAGGGGTTTGTTCTTAAAAACAATGTCTTAAGCGTGTAACAGAAAGTTTGAGACATTGTGATGCCTTTATTTTTTTGTAACACAAAGGTATAATTCCCTCTTATCCACTGTATGGACTAGCACAGTACCTTTCTTTCTCCATGTTACGAATAAACTATTTATAATGATAGCTTAAACTTTTATATATAAAGCAGACATGTTTCAAGTACATTGCAAGATGTTGGAAGCAGCTGTGTAAATAGCCATGGCAGAAAAGAAAACAGATTTACCGAACATATTATATGAATAATGAAAGTATCAGCAAAGCCTTCACAAAGCCTGGAAAGTTCACAATGAAAAAGCCTTAACACTGGCCTTTAGAATAAAACTGGGCTATATATAATACTGCAATACCCAGGTGTGTGGCACAAAGGAGTTTAATGCCAGAGATGATAGTGAAATATTACCTACTATTCCAAGAGGGACCTGGTATTTTTGGAACATAACTTCAATAACACTCTTCACACTGTTTGACGAGGTCTTAACACTAAATTGTTTCCATACAATGGATCCATTATAGACAGAAAAGATAGTCTTTAAAACGCCATCTCAAGCTACTGTGTAACGTACATTTATGAATGAACAATGAAATCAAATTCCCTTGGGAAAAGGAACTAGAAGCTGGCTTTATTTATAAATCAATACACAAATTAGGGAGCAGTCACGATCAATGACAAGATAGCATTTTACTTTAGGTTTAGTTCAATACTGTAATGACAAACTGCCAGACACAAATATTGAGAAATGATCCGTTTGTGAGTTGGGATAACAGAATGACCCATAGGAAATCATGGTACACTCAATGACCTGACCATGGAAACTTTACAGTATCATATTAAACAGCAGATACTTCATTTTATACACAAACATACTATATTGTTTTCATTTGCCTGGGGAGATACATTTAAGCCGCTGATTGTTTTGCAAGACACAAGTGTTCTGCAAATAGATATCAGAGCAATAAGCATTGGAGAGCATATTATTGGCCTGCCATTTAATATGCAATTCAGCTCTTCCTCTCCTTCCAAAGAAAAAGGTTCTGTAAAGGTTAAAAGATGGTTTGTATGCATGCATAAAGCCTGTCAATCATTATTCTCCCCCCATAGCAGTTTTATTTTTATTTACTTCCTTAATTCACTGGTTTATTATAGTCAGATATAACTGAACTAATAAACAACAACAACATGCTTATGGCCTCTTTTAAATTCAGTGCTAGCTGAATAATGTCCCTGTGCTAACCAAAGATCTTTTGCATCCCAACCTATAAGTTCTGAACTATTTGAGCAGTTTATTATTGGATAATTTATTAAATATTTAGAGAAAGTAAAGATTTTAATATTACAAACTGAACTCAGAAATCCGATTTCGTAATACTAATTTGGTAATCCAGAGCAATTTTCATGTTCTAATAAGTTAATGACATATTACATTTGGACCACACTACACTTATTGCAATATTATTGCTAGCGACTTGTAATAAAGCGACTTGCCTTTGGCGCTCATTGCGAGCCTAACCCCCCTCTACTTTACGGGCCTTCGACACTCATTGCAGACCTTGTCAAACCCGTATCCTTCGGGCCTCGAAATGAGCGTCTTTGGCACTCTTTGCGCATGTGCAAGCCTGTAACTTTTAACATAGCATTACAGACAAACTCGCAATTACGACAACTATATATGTAATTATTATTATTATTATTATTAATAATAATAATAATAATAATAATAGTAAAAATAATTATAATAACTGGGTGTTTGGGAGTTAAGATTGTATGCTATTGCCCCAACCACCTCCAGGTGAAATTACAATGTCATTCAAAGTAACACAAATGATGTGACTACTTACACTGGCTATGCCCTTATTGATAACATCTAATAATATTTCATTTTGCTCTTATATGGATCAGGTAATAGGGAAAGTAGTCCTAAAAACTTACAAATGTGGTATCATCCATTGCAAAGGAACTGAGCTGATGTTAATACCAAATGTCTATGATGACATCATAACATTCTTTGGAAGTGTAATTGTGGGGAGGGCTAATGCTGATGTTTTCAGTAAAACCTTACCTTTGTAATTTAACAGATTTTGTCAATGCATTTAATATCTTTTTCTCGATTTGAAGAGTTTGCAAGAAAAAAAGGAATGAAAAAGGGAAATACTGATATGGTATGGTATTATGGTATAATAGAAACCTTAACGGTCATGTTTAAATGGATATATTTATATCGCTACACACATGAATTATAATGCATTACATTCCACATTTCCTAATCTGTTTGGAAACTCTGATACCATATATATCTTTTACATATTATAAAAGATATATATGGTATAATAGTAATTATGTATTAACCAATGGACTTGTTATGCCATTGGTTAATACATAACTACTATTGTTTGATTTACGGAACCTTTCCTAATGGTTTACATCCAATTTCATTGGCCCTTTACACATTATTGTTATAATGTTACTGAAATAATTCAGCACTATAGTATATATTACTTTTAAGTGCCCTGTATTAACAGTGACACTCAATTTACGTTTGACATAATTATCCCATTTATTATGATTTGCTCATTAAACACATAATATTTGCAGCAAAATTAGGGTTAAACTCTGCTCCCTGTAAATTAACAGGTCTCCCTATGGTTCTCTTTCAAGATCATAATTTATGTGATAAGGTTGTCCCCTACTGTGTGTTAAATTATTTCAAGTCAAGTAGAATTAAGCATACTGCAATTAGACTCAAATGTTAACATTATTTAGCTTACAGGCTATTTAGTTCCATATATGAATTTTGAAACCCGTAACCTTTTTAAATGATATAAAAGCACACTAGAGCGATAAAATTCACACATAAATATAAATAGATTGTGTTACCACTGACAAGGTTGAAAATGCATGGCATAGAAACACTCCGACTCCAATCAAAGTGAATGAAATGGAAATCATGAGCAATGTGTTAGATTAGTGTGGAATAGTCTAATAAAAATTAACTTAATAACCTACATGGGCTGAGAAGTTAAGGTGTCCCACATATGAAGTATATTGTTCAACGCAGTTAGGGTCAAAGTAATAGGAAACTCATCCATATTTGCATGAAAGAGCTACATAAATGTGAATAAATGATAAATAAATTCCCTCTTTGGTCAATTGTTGAAATAGCCCCAGAATACAAACTCCAAAACATAATATGCCATGCACAGTTAGAAGCAATATGACTAAATAAGAGGCAGTCTTGCTAGTAATGATTAAGGGAACTGATCTCCTATAACAGAGGTCTGCAAACTATGGATCCCATTCTAATCAAGCAGTGTAATTTGTATATATCCTTATACTAGAAAACTGCCTGTCAAAAATTATGGGAATAAAATTTTAAGCCTGGCAATGCTGTTTGCCACACAATCTGAGCACCTTCGGCGCTCATCGTGAGCCCCGCGCTGATTGCCTTTGGTGCTCATTGCAAACCTCTTCCCTC
This sequence comes from Discoglossus pictus, assembly GCA_027410445.1. NCBI lineage: Eukaryota > Metazoa > Chordata > Amphibia > Anura > Alytidae > Discoglossus > Discoglossus pictus. The sequence continues at coordinate 183,114,445 of CM050167.1, forward strand.
ATCTACTGTACGGGCCTTGCGATGAGTGCCGAAGGCTTCGCCACCTATTGCAAAACTTGGCAACCCACTTTCGTGCTTCGCAATGATCACCTTCAGCATTCAGTGCTCATCGCGTGCTTCTCCACACTCTTTGACCTCTGTCTCTGTTTCCCACTCTCTCCCTCCCCCTCCTCTCTCAGCCCTGTGTCTTTTTCCACCCTCTCCTTCCCCTGTGTCTTTCTCCTCTGTGTCTCTGCTGAATTTTTGCGAGTCTTGCAATGTCTGCCGTTGTTTGTGCTGTTCATCTAAGTCTTACTGGCTTCAGGTTAGTTTTTACTGGCTTCCGCTAAGTGTTACTGGCTTCAGGGTCATTTTTCCTGGTTTCGGCCTCATTTTCATCCAGTTACTTTGTTCGGGCGCCATTTTTTTTCTCGCTTAGCCGATTTTCGACCGCTAAAAAATGCCATATATACCTCAAATTAACTCACTCACAGGCTCCCTGGCTCTCCCACCAGGCCTCACGATGAGCACCTGCGTCGCTCATCGTGAGGCCTACAATGAGCGTCTTTGGCCCAGCAACTGTGCAATATTAAACATTCAACACCGCAAACGTGACCTACGGACTTGGTCTACAACTATATATGTGATCGGCTGTTGGAGCTTTTTTCCCTACGTTACATGTTTATGTAAATCTTTTCACTCAAAATATTATGGCATTCAGCCCACATCCATAAATCCTGCCTTGTCCATAAGAGATGTCAGTGTATGAAGTACCCAAACCAAGCTTTACAGATGAGAAATGGCTCTAGGAGCCAATAGAAGGAGTCATAATTATTATAATGAGTGAGAACAAGTGCCATAAATGCGGCCTATAGCTTTAGAGACAAACGTGACTCAGAAGCTAACATATAGCTCTTTGCCATTAGTCAAAATTACTAGCATGAAAGAGAATGTACATGTATGAACAAAGTGTGGCTTTCCACTATCTAGACAATAATAAGCTTCCAATTCACCCATCAGTTAATTAGTCTTTGGAGACAACAATACTACTCTGACCAATACAATAACATATGTGGTACTTTCTCCTGCAGATCATCTAATGTGATATATGTCATCATGTATGTGGAATGCCCAAACACAGGACTTTATGTAGGTGAAACAGGACAATCACTACATAATAGGTTGAGCTCACACAGATTCAATATTAATAAAATGAGAACAAACTCCAGTGGGATCCCATTTCTGTCAAATTGGACACAGAATCAAAGATGTCACAATATTGATGGAGAACTTTCACAGAAAGACAGAAGTCACTTTCCCTTTTTACTAAAGAATATTTAATTAATCTACTATTTTTTAAATCTAAAATTAAAGAAGTTTAAATCTATGTTATGAAGCACTAAACTAATAATATATCAAAAATGGAATTTAAATTGACTTGATTTGGAAACGTATTGTCATCATAATGGATTTAAGAAGCTGTTTAAGTATGACAAATATACATTTCATCTGATTGATTTGATTTGTAGGGACAGAGAGTCCTGTTAAGAAATGCTCATAAATAGCTATGATATGAAAAATAATTCCATAGGATCGTGCCAGGGTAATGTTTCCAAGACAGTAGAAAAGATTTCTATTTAGATTAATAATACTGTGTTACTGTAGCTCTTTAGGCTGTATTCATTAAGGTTAATCTGTGTAATCAGTTTCTCGAGATTAAAAAATTCACAGGTAGGCACCATAGAGTAACATAGGAAATAGACTGTTCTCACTAAATATTTAAAAAGCTCTAGTAAATATAATGTTAATCATAATGGAATAGCTGGTTCAGTAACCTTGATTAAATGACATAGAACAAAGGTTAATTTGTACTTTGACACTACAATGGACAGAGCAAAATGTTTCAAAGCAAGTTTGGCATTTTATATTGTGTGGGTTGAGTGAAATGTATTAATATTCATGCATTAATGTTCACTTGCTTTTATGTCGTCGATAACAATGATCCAGCTTTTAGGTACTGATGATTTTCAATTCATTGTGACTATAGATTATAGAAAAATGTATCTTTGTTGCAAAAACTTACACTTGTAACTGTTGGTTTTCCCATGATCTTTTGGATGGAGCTCCGGCCTTTTTTCAAACTGTACCAGAAAGTGCAGCGCTTATTCCCGGGGAAGCTGTGCAAACAACTTGCTCTTTAATTATCACAATAGGAAGTTGACAAGTTATTTACACTGTCCTTTACTACATAAAAGCTATGGAAGCTGGATAATGACATTGGTTCTTTAAGTTCTGCTTGAGTTATACAATAAAAATATTTAGAGAGATTATGAGTGATAATTTTACCTAGTACATTAATTTACCAGATGCATTTAAAGGAAATCAAACAGTAATATGTAATATAAAATTGTTAATTTATTGCATTGTACAGTTAGACATAGCAGTATAGTACTAAAGTGACTTGCCAAAGGTCACAAGTAGCTGAAATGATATCTGAAACAGGTCTCCCTGGAGCAGACTCAGTGCTGTGAGTTACTGACTCTCTCAACTGTGTTGTATCCTCTCTCAGTTACAAGAGTCATAATTTCAAGAAGATGTATCACATTTTAATATACATTTATACAAGTGATAAGTGAAGCTCAGAATTGAATTAATTTTATCTTTTACACTATATAATGCCATTCTCTCTCTATAGAGTTGCAGGTTATCAGATGTGATACCAGCTCATCACATATTAGCCAGGTTGCCCTTAGGTAAAATCTAATAAAAGGTCATGATCCCCACAAAAGTGTTTGGATGTTACTATTACAAAATAACTTGATCTCAGATAAACACGTAGGAGTTTAAGAACCCCCGTAAGGATGATTCGAAGCTATGTTTTTATAAGCACATTTGCCAAGCTATACTATGGTTTCCACAAAAAAACCTATCAGACTGATACCTGAGGGTTTTGGCCATAAGTCTCTAGCTCTAATGTGTGCTCGCAGCCTGCCTAAATTATACCCACAGGAAGCTCTGAATCTTATCAGTCTCCATAGTAAAGCTACAAGACACATCTCCACATCTCTTCCCTAACAACCCTGCCTCTGATCTGGATCTATTTTCCTGCTGCTAAGAAGCAAGACACATCTCCACATCTTTTCCCTAACAAAACCTTGCCTCTGACATGGATTCACTTTCCTGCTGCTAAGAAGCAAGACACATCTTCACATCTCTTTCCTAACAAATCCTGCCTCTGACCTGTAAACACTTACCTGCTGCTAAGAAGCAAGACAAATCTCCACATATCTCCAGTAAGAAACCCTGCCTCTGACCTGTACACACTTACCTGCTGATAAGAAGCAAGACACATCTCCATATCTCTTCCTTAACAAACCCTGCCTCTGACCTGGGTCTACTTTACTGCTGCTAAGAAGCAAGACACATCTTCACATCTCTTTCCTAACAAACCCTGCCTCTGACCTGTAAACACTTACCTGCTGCTAAGAAGCAAGACAAATCTCCACATATCTCCCGTAAGAAACCCTGCCTCTGACCTGTACACACTTACCTGCTGATAAGAAGCAAGACACATCTCCATATCTCTTCCCTAACAAACCTTGCCTCTGACCTGGGTCTACTTTACTGCTGCTAAGAAGCAAGACACATCTCCACATATCTCCCGTAAGAAACCCTGCCTCTGACCTGTACACACTTACCTGCTGATAAGAAGCAAGACACATCTCCACATCTCTTCCCTAACAAACCCACTGACCTGGATCCACTTTCCCACTCCCTTTCATTTTTTTCCATACTATACTCTTTCTGAATCAAGATACCACTTCCCTCCCATCTACCTCCAATTGTTGCAGCTATATAGCATTGAAATTACCTTACCATTTGCAGGTTATATTATTACAAAATAACTTGAACTCAGATAAACAAAATCTTCAGTCCAGGGTGAATAGACTTAATCAGGTCACTAAGGACCCCTCTGGTAGTAGTCAGCATACTATGGGTATACGTGGGGACCATCATGGTAGGGGATTAGGTTTAGGTGCCATGAAGGTCCATAGGTATCCCTGTGTGAACAGATTCATTTGAACTGACATGGGATGTCATAGGTAGCTAGCAGTTACCCTTGCCAGCAATGCACTGAATATCTGTACAGCATTTCTGGTTGGCTGAACAAATAAGTTATTGTTACTGTCAGAAAACACAATTGATTACAGCTTGATGGCGTGTGGAACTGTGCTGCAGAATAGAAAAGTAATATATTTTTTAGATGTCAGGATCTTTTTCTGTGAAGTACATTTTTTCTAAATTTGGGGAAATAATACAATATTCATAAACATGATTGAAAAATTGGTTGATTGCATTCATGCAGTCTGTCAGAATTTGCTGCGTTTTTTGGATAGACAGCTTTAGGAGACTAAAGGTGGGAGGATCATTTCTTCTCAAGTCTACAAAATATACCTTTGATGCTTGTTTCATCTGGAAGAAGCCAAATATTATTTTAAGTTTATTACATGCTATTTTAAAATCATGACAAGTTGTAACTTACCTGTCCCTTTAGTGCTCTATGCAAAATGTGTAGATAAGTGTAGCAATACTAGGCAAAACATCTGCACTATATACATATTAATAGCAAATAAATAAAAAAAATCCATTTTGATCAGCAGAAGTTATTTTTTTTGAATAAAAAAAAACTTTTGCTAATGTTCATGTGCCCCTATATATTTTTTGTTATTGTTTTCTGGGACTTTCAATCAAAATAAAAATATGTCAAAATGGCTCCTCTGAGAACAAATCTAAAATGCATAAAACATATTCAGCAAGACATCTGATGCACTGTAAGAGATATGTTGTACACTAAATATTGATGTAGATTTATAGTCTGAACATAGAGATTTACTTGTAAACTAACGACGGTGTACTTTTATGGTGTTACAGATGTATTGTCAGCTGTGAGAGTTATTTTAGATAAATGGAGATTTATTATGCATAGGATGGACTGACCAACTACTAGGCGTAATTTGAACAGGGACTCATCAAATGTTTAGTGCACAGTAGGAGTAAATAGTTTAAACCAGTTATATGTTGCTTGTTTTCTGCTCCTGAAAAATAAACACACCTGAATAATGTGATACCTGATTAGGCATTTAACATGTCTGCGTGCTATTTATAGGGAAAGCATTGATTCTGTTAAAGGGCTACCAAAAGTAGTAGGTAACAGGAGGTTCTCACCCAGCCCCTTGTACTCAAAACTTGAAACATAAAAAATAATTTGTATAATGTCCTAAATCTACTAAATATATTGTGGGCAGTGCCCTTTAGCTAGGAACCAATTAGTTTAGGCTTTGAACTTAACTCAGAGAACAATATTGTAGGAAGAACACTGATGCCTGAATGGGAGTTTTCACACAAGAATTACCTTAGCAGAAGTGAGTGCTGCTAATGCATTTTTTTAATAGTTGATGGATAAGGCCAGAAGTTCTTTCTAGTTAGCTTGCTACACATTTTAAACGTACATTTTTAATAAAACAATTTCCATTTTTTAATAACTTTCGTGCAGTTAACCTGCTGCCTATTAGCCTTATTAAATTGCGATTCGGCCAATTGAATAGGGCTCTATATAAGCACAGAGCATATTCAATTGGCTGAATCGAAATTTAATAAGGCTGTATATCTTGCTGCTGATAAGTCTCTAGGGCCCTCATTCAATTGCAATTTGGCCAATTGAATAGGGCTCTAAATAAGCACATAACATATTTTTTTAAAGAAGTTTTTAGTTAGTAAACATCTATCCAAAAGTAAGGTTTTCACTAACTAAAAACTTCTTTAAAAAAATGTGCTTATTTAGAGCCCTATTCAATTGGCCAAATCGCAATTAAATGAGGGCCTAGGTGAGCACAACTCTTACATAGAAACACAAAGTTATTATTATTAGCATTACATTATTACTTAAAACTATTTAATTATAAAAAAAGAGAAAAAAAGACAAGAAATATTTTATATATCATTATAAAGACAACACATTGAACTGAATAATTTATTATCAAACATCACTTATATAAAATACGTATTCTCTTCAGTTGTATTTGATAATTGCAACATTTGTTGTAACTCATGACATTATTCTCTTTTATTAAAATTTTAAAGCTTTAAAAAAAACATGAGGTTAGTGGGTGGATCTTGAAGCCAACAGTCTGTCAAGCTGTCGGCTTGTTCTAAATACATTTTTCAAGATTTCCATTTCTGAATTTGAACATTTCAGAACACACATTGCCATTTTGCATGAGACAGATATAAATGCCTACACACATGAAATAAATGTTACAGAATATTTGTGAAGCCAAGTTTATTGGAATTCATTTTTGTACAAGTGTCCTCCATCTAGTATGAAAGCAGATGTCTTCATTCAGTAATGCAAAATTGAATATAATAGTTAAAACTACTACATACTATAATATGACCATTCCATAATTCTTTAAGCTTGTTTTGATTAGTTTGTGACTAACATGGGTTAAATTGAAATTCTGGATAAAAAAAAAAATATGCTGAATAAGTCTTCATGCACAACTTAACGTCTCACTGCAAGCTTGCAGAATAATAAACTGATAGATTGGTGGTGTTTTATTTTTCACTTTAAATGGCTGAGTAAGATTCAATCATCCCATTATTTCCAATGAAATAATTGTCATAAAAAAATAAGAACACACAGCAAGAAACAACCCAGTTGCAACTATTTAATTGCATTTCAAACTAGCTGCTCTGTAACATCATAATGAATCTTGATTGCACCAAGTAAGAAGAGGCCATCTTAATAATAACCCTCCAACCACCCCATAGGAAGATGCTCATTATGCATTCTAATTAAAAAAAGCCATGGGAGATTCTATCACAGAGCTCACTCTACTAAAAATTGATTTTGCACACTGCGTTTGAAAAGGGAGATGGCACCGGCTGTTAATTTCCCCCTTTATAATTATAATCCAACTAATAAACTAAATTAACAGTCGGGTTCAGAGTGATAAAGGGCATCCCATCTGACTGCCTCGTTGTGCTGGCACTTAATAGATGGTAAGTTCCTACAGCTAAATAGTGTTCCCTTTGGAATTAAGAGCTTGCAGAGAGTTTTTGTATCAGAAAACGGCTTCTCAAAGGGAATCATTCTAGGTCGTGGCAGCAAATGACCTTAATTGGATATGGTGCACTTACCAACTTATTAGCAACAATGGAAGATAGTGCAGGTATTAATTAAATGTTATCTACATCTGTATTGGATAAACAAAATATATTTTATTCTCCACCTGATAATTCTGCTACGATCATACATTAAGAATAGATATGTTCAATGGTTCAAAGCGGTTAATAAATGGTGTGGCCTTTTACCCAAGTTCAAGATCCCCTGTTCAAGATGAAAAGGTACACTCCAAAAGGATATGGCAAGTTTCTAAATTTTACTAGGTATATAATATACCTTTGTATCTTTTTACTTTTATGTACTTTATTTTACTAAGAAGTGCTTATAAACTCTGTTTTTACCCAAAATCAAACACATAGTCTCTGTACAGGTCTGCCCACTGCAGCGTATGCAGACACAGACTCTGGTGTACTTGCTGTGCTGTGTCTCATACTAACCAATCACTGACCATGTTTCACCAACATTCTGCAACATGCTTCTGTGACATGGTCCCTGATAGGATAGGACACTACACTGCACAGCCCTATAGACTCTGTATCTGAATACACTGCAAAGACCAGATTTTTTGTAGTAAAAAGAGAGCTTTAAACACTTTATAATAAGGCAAAGTACATCAAAGTAAATAGATACGCATGTATATTATATACCTGGCAAAATCCTGAAACCTTCCATATCCCTTTAAGTTTACATATGTATGTTGAAAACCAACATTAAAAATAGTATGCTTGCCTCTCACTTGAGTATGCTTGCCACTCACTTTTAGGTAGACCCTCCTCCTATTTTTACCAGATCCTTAGCATTTGTAGCTGAGTGCACAACCACTTCCATGCAACTACTCCACTGCAGAACAATGAAGCTTAAAGTAAACATAGCCATCAGTTTGTAATAGAAAAGTGTGGAGCTCTCATATCAAGTGGAGATCAAATAGCTATTTTAAATATAAGCTATTTAAAAAATATTAATTTTGCAATCACAATATAAATGGTTAATAGAGACAGAGAGTACCCTTTACTAATGCACACCTGTTAATGCCAAATTGTATTTGAACTTGTTTAAAACTTAACTTTTAATAATTTAATTTTTAATGCCTGTATCTTAAAAACTTTTGGACGCAGTAGAAAAGTAGAGCAGTTTTGATATAAAAAATTGCCACATTTTACTCTATCCCAATAGTGTCTGGAATAAACTGCATCACAGAAAACTCTAGCAAGTATTTGGATTCCATTTTGAGAGAACATATGTAAAAGATACAAAAGACGTATTAAAGAAGTTAAATGGGTTAACCACTAATGATAAGACTCTATTAGTATCTCTAGATGTAGAATTACTGTAAACTAATATACAACATCATAGAGGTTTACATGCAGTTGAATGCTTCTTGAGGAAAAAGGGAAATCTCTACACTAAACATAATATATTTGTAATGGAATTGCTAGACTTTGTGTTAAAAAACAATTATTTTTTCTTCCTACAAAGATATTATCACCAAATACAAGGCACAGCAATGGGGACAGCTTGTGCCCCCACATATGCCAACCTGTACCTTGGTTGGTGGGAAGAACAAATAGTGTTCATTGAAGAGATGGAAGAGTACACAAAGGATGTAGAATTGTGGATTCGCTATATTGATGATGTGTTGATTCTGTGGAATGGCACACATCAACATTTGCAGAATTTCATAAATAAGATAAATAATAATGATATGGGTCTCTTTTTAACTTCAGAGAAAATGATAAGAATATTACCTTTCTGGATTTAAAAATCAGTAAGACAAATGAAGGCAGACTAATCACTAATACTTATAGAAAGCCAACAGCAACCAATAGCCCATTACATGCTAATAGTAGTCATCCCAAGTCACTATTAGCAGGCAATCCAACTGGACAATATCTCAGAATCAAAAGAAATTGTTCTAATGAACAAGACTTTGAAGTAGAGGCAAAAGATCTTCAAAAAAGGTTTCAAGAACGAGGCTATAACAACAAGACATTAAAAAAGGCATATGGGAGAGCGAAAAATGTAAATAGAGATACACTACTTATGGATAAACCTGCCAAACAAGATAATCAAATTAGATGTATTGGAACCAATAATGAAAAATGTTTTGATGTCAAAAAAATCCTCAATAAACACTGGCAAATATTGAGGGACAACAAAGATCTCAAACCATTTTTAAAGGACCAGGCCCAACTTACAAGTAGAAGATCGACACACTTAAAAGATGTGTTGTCCAAGAGCCATTTAGAGATCTCAAAAAAGACTACCTGGCTTTAAGAATTAAAAGGCTGCTATAAGTGTCAGTCATGCAAGGCCTGCCAGTATATAAAACCAGCTAAGTTCTTCAAGTCAAAGGATGAAACACAGATATATTCTGTCAATTACCTAATAACATGCAAATCGGAAATTTTATCTTATATCCTGCAAAAGTGGTCAGAGAGATGTAGGTAAAACCTATAGAGAGCTCAGAAGAAGAGTTCTTGAACATATCTATAGTATCAATAGAGAATATGATACACCAGTGGCTGTACATGTTAACACAAAGCACAAGGGAGATGTTAAAGCTCTTTCTTTTATGGCTAGAGACCATTTGGAAAAAAAACATCAGAAGGGGCAATATAGATAATGAGCTTTTAAAAATGGAAGCCAAATGGATCTATTTATTAAAAACAAAAAAACCTTAATGAAGGCTTTACCTTTTCCCCCTACATTTAATAAATATATATAAGAAAATGTGTTATGTTATATTTTTTATTAACTACTATGATTATAACAGACTCATAAAAGAGGATTTGAATCACTATAAGACAAAAATAAGAGATGAATAATAAAGCAGAATACAATGGGCCTCATAATATACAAAAAATACCAAAAATAATAAATAATAGAAAATACTATACAATAGCAATAATGGTGAATTGTATATACTGGGCATTTATGAGGTACCACAGTAGTTATGATAAAAAGACTTAGTGGGTTTCTGCACCATTGATATATAATGGTTGTAACGGAACCGATCACTGTTTTAACCTGTTTTATGGTTATTTAATCATTATGGTTAAAATATGATCACATTGCTGTACTGTAGATATGTTGTTTTATGTTCTACAGAATATATTGGCTCAGAATATTACAGCTACTAGGCTAATAGATAATCCTATTACAGTGACTCCTTTATAAGATAAGGAAGTCTATTGTATAAAGTGTTTTATTATGAGACATAGAACAAAGAGTATAATCTGATCAATGTCTGATTGCATCAAAGTAGCCAGGTAGCCTAGGGGAGGTGTGACCACACCTATTGTTCTCTTTATGTGTATTGTGTGGCCAAATATGGGCATGTGTATTGCCTGTGGGAAGAGATGTGTATAAATATTTCTGCACAACAAAATAAAGTGAGTATTCTTTGACTCCCAAGAAAGTGTCGTCCAATATGGGTGGTCTGGGCTTCTGAGACTCTTGGATGGGATTATACCAACTTCACTTTTAGTGAGCTTGCCAGGGAAAAGGACGCCTCCAACGGCTGGTACCCTCTCATTACCGGGGTTGCCGTTACATTGGTTGGCAGTGGTGGGATGGTCCTTTTATCCAAGTGCTGAATGGAGTCTCAGTACGCCAAGCTGAAAAGACCCACACTAAAAGATTTTTAGGAGAGTGGTGGTAGGAGTGCCAGTAACAGGCCACGGAGAGAGCTGATAGCTGACCTACTGGAGCTGGACGAGATGGATCGATCCATGGAGGTCGTGGACCAACCTACCCCTGTCAGCGAGGAGGAGGAAATTAAAAACCTTGTTCAGCGGAGATTATCCATGTACCCAGCAACATCCGTGGAGCTAATAGATCAGCTGTTCCGGGAAGCGAGAACGGAGATACAAAATAGGAGGGGGCACGAACTTGAACTGGCAAGAGCTAGACAACCCCTGGCACATACAGTTCATACTCCCCCACCCGCTGCTACAGTAAAGAAAATACCCTTCACTGCCTTCAAAGCGTTTGTGGAAAGTGAGGAAGAAATTGATGGATATTTGGCTGACTTCGAGAGGCAGTGCTCACTACACCAAATACCACCAGACCAATGGGTCACTATTTTGGCTGGAAAGCTATCAGGAAAAGCAAGTGAGGCTTTTCGGGCGCTTACTGAGGAAGATATTGCGCAGTATCGCCGGGTGAAGGCTGCACTGCTCACCAGATATGCCGTCACCCCGGAAACATATCGCCGTCGCTTCAGGGAGTCTAAAAAGAAGGCTGCAGACTCCCACATGGAATGGGCCAGCAAGATACAAAGGGTGGCATCACATTGGGTGCGAGGGTGCAATGCCAACGCAGGAGAGGAAGTACTACAGCTATTCCTGATGGAACATTTCTTCCAAGATTTGGCGGTAGACATACAGGATTGGGTGAGAGATCGTCGCCCTGCTAACTTAATCGAGGCAGCACGGCTAGCGGACGAATACGCAGAGTCCAGAAAGGTGAGCCAAGGGTCCACACGACCAACTTCTAGAGCAGAGCCATGCACCTCAATGCCCGCTGCACGCACAGAATTTCGGGCCCCAGTACCCCCAGGACCGCCACGGCCTCAGGGGTCTAACCACCAACCCCGGGATTCTTACAAAATGACGTGCCATCGCTGCGGCAACCCGGGGCATATTGCATGTTATTGCCCCTTGGGATCAGCCAATAACAACTGGAGGCGCCCGACCAATAACCCAGAGATCCCTTTTTCACGGACCTCTGCTGCTCACTGCCTGGAAACCGAAGGGAGCCCTGAGGAGTGTTTGGGCATCCTGTACGAGGCAAACCCCATACAAGCTTCATCCCCAGATAACCGCCAGCATCACCGCCAGGAGGTGCGTGTAAATGGACAGGTAGCACAAGGCCTAAGGGACACTAGCGCAACCATCACGTTGGTGCAGAAACATCTTGTGAAACCGGAGCATGCATCTACCCGTACTGTTGCTGTCCGTGTCGCAGGGGGGGCTGTTTTTCGCTTACCCACTGCCCGGGTACACTTGGATTGGGGAGTCGGGTCGGGAAAGACCACAGTCGGGATCATGGACAATTTACCTGCTGAAGTCGTGTTGGTCAACGATATTGTCCCTCTAGCCTCAGCCTTTTTACCCATGACTGCTGCTGCTTGTCCCGTGACCACCCGCTCACAGACCTGTACCAAGGACGATCCTACAACAGGTCGGGAGACCCAGGTAAGCCACAAGCAGACACTTAGCACTACCGCCACAGAGAGACCCATAGCATGGGACACCCCCGAAGAGCTTGGGAGGGAAACTAGACAGGACCCCACCCTCCAAAAGTACCGAGCATTAGCCGACGATAGAGGGGATGAGCGGGAACGTTTTATATGGAAAGGGGTTTCTATGGGACAGAGATTGTGGCCCACCTTTTGGACACTGGGATCCTGGACTGTTGGGATGGAAACCTGGATTTTTTTGGGTGGGTGTACAGGGGAAGAACAGTGGGCCCTGTACAATAGGGGCCCGACCACGAGCTGAGGGAGAAATGTACTCTGCAACTTGGGACGGTTTTGCTAAACACAAAGGACAGTTCATTTGGAAGGCTGATGCTTTTCTGCTTCATTATTTAATTGTCTGAAACCAGTTTGTAAAATTTAATTTCCCTCTCCTTGAAATGTTTATTGCTGTGAATGCTGTATGAAGTGTGCGTTTGTTTTGTTCTTGAAATGTGAGGAAATGTGAATTGCAGTAATGCTGATGGGTTGTCAAACCGTAGAAGTGACCAACAAATCGTTTTGTCCGGACATCCACAGGCCGATCCGTTGGGATCAGACCGTGTATGCCGGCTTATGGTCACGGGGGAGGTGTGTAACGGAAACCCATCCATGTTTTACCCTGTTTTATGGTTATTTAATTATCATGGTTAAAATATGATCACATTGCTGTACTGTAGATGTGTTGTTTTATGTTCTACAGAATATATTGGCTCAGAATATTACAGCTACTAGGCTAATAGATAATCCTATTACAGAGACTCCTTTATAAGATAAGGAAGTCTATTGTATAAAGTGTTTTATTATGAGACATAGAACAAAGAGTATAATCTGATCAATGTCTGATTGCATCAAAGTAGCCAGGTAGCCTAGGGGAGGTGTGACCACACCTATTGTTCTCTTTATGTGTATTGTGTGGCCAAATATGGGCATGTGTATTGCCTGTGGGAAGAGATGTGTATAAATATTTCTGCACAACAAAATAAAGTGAGTATTCTTTGACTTCCAAGAAAGTGTCGTCCAATATGGGTGGTCTGGGCTTCTGAGACTCTTGGATGGGATTATACCAACTTCACTTTTACACAGCAGCTTGCCAGGGAAAAGGACGCCTCCAACGGCTGGTACCCTCTCACTACCTGGGTAGCCGTTACAATGGTTATATATAAAAAATAATAAAACCCACTATTTGGTTTCACTATACAACATAGCAGTCTACATCAATAAATGATACAAATCTGATAGGGTCTGCAAACATTTATTATAGTAGTTATTATATTTAAGAACTAATAACATTTGACTTAGTAAGCACCTTTATATTATAATTCTTTGTTTTTAAATAAAAAGATACCATCTCCATGACAACCGGAGGCTATAAGAAGGCCTCCGGACGCCATGTTGGTAACCCTTGACAAAATCAAGAAACGTGCGTCGGGTTAGACGCAGTAACGTGAGACGCGGGTCAGTGACGTCATCGCGAGGCGTCCTGACCGCGATCTCTATAGGAAACGTGCTAGACTGCATTCTCTATACAAAATACGCCAAAACAGACTTATACCAAGTTAAAGGCAAACCATTGAAAGGGGAATTCAGTACTTTAGCAATTTTAGCATTTAACAAGAACCAGCAACCTATTAAGAAGTTGCTAAAGAGCTGTTATAATGCTAATAAGACAATATTTGCAATATTATTACGATAGCACTATAGAGCAATAATTGGATCCATATTTATATAGGATCATATATGTAAAGGGCAAAAGGGATTCTGTTTATTAAATTAGAGTGCAATACTCTTTAAGGATTTATAATAAGATCCATATATAAAGGATCTTATATAAAAAGGCTAAAAGGGTTTCAGCTTATTAAATTAACATTATTTTGCTAAAAGGACCTCTGAATAATCATACTAATAGTATTGCACAATATCTATATTTAAATAATAAAGTTCCTGTAAGAATGTTTCCCTAAAAGAAGCATTTTAATAAGTTTATAATTTATAATCTGTAAGCAATAAGCTAATTCCATACATTCTGGATACACTATGTTGGTACTCACATAATGAGTCTCAAAAAGACTCACTATAACACAGATTTTTTGGTGAATTAATTTATATATTGGTTGTTACAGCACTGGCACTTTTGTATGTGGAATAATTTGGCAAAACTCCAACTCATCAATATTGTGTTCTATATAAATGCACTGACACTTTATATATAGAAGCACTTTATATATAAAAGCACTTTATGCACAGAAGCACTTGATGTACAAATAATGAAAATTATTCTAGGATTAAAACAGACTCCCTAATATGCACCTTATAACAATTTTTATATCAAAATTGCTCTACTTTACTGCATCCAAAAGTTTTTAAGATACAGGTATTACAAATTAAATTATTAAAAGTTAAGTTTTACATTTCTTACAAGTTCAAATACAATTTGGGATTAACAGGTGTGCACTAGTAAAGGGTACTCTCTGTCTCTATTAACCATTTATATATATTACTTGCCCTTAGTAGCACCCTTTTGTATCGGTCATTACATATATACACCTAGAGCCACCTATTCCTTCCTCTTAGTTGCAATACCCTGAAAATTGTACAAGACACTGAAAAGTTTACTAAGTGAACGTTAAGAAAACTAGGCTGTTACAATGACTCTCTGCATGTATATGTAAATATTTACATGTTTTGAAGTACATAACAAAACTAACAAAATGAGTTGCTGTGCAAGCCATGAGCATAAACGCATCTTAAATTTAGTGTCTTGTGTCAGTGGGGAGGCAACCTTGGACAGCTGGGGCCTCATTCAATTGCGATTTGGCCAACTGAATAGGGCTCTATATAAGCACATAGCACTTTTTTTTAGTTGGTGAACTTCTATCCAAAAGCAAGGTCTTCACCAACTAAAAACTTCTGGAAAAAAAATTGCTATGTGCTTATTTAGAGCCCTATTCAATTGACCAAATCACAATTGAATGAGGCTCCTAGTCTGCTTCAAGGGTGTGGATTATAATATTTGGGTTTAGTCTTCTCTTTGATTCTATTGCTGAGTCCATATTTACAGTGGCAGCCTTTCAAAATAATTGAATAGATATCTTATCTGAATCCACAGTTCTTCCTCCCACTTTTTCCTTGTTTCTAATCGATTTAACAATAAAGCCAAAATGGCTGCTGCTGTTAAAGCAACATTTAATTGAATAGTTAAGAATTGAAGGATCTGCTTGAAACACTGTTTTTAATAACAGCATACTATAACGGCATTATGTTGAAATACACATTTACAAATTGCATTCAAGATAAACTTATGGTGGAACTGCAGCCTCAAACCATCAAAAAAAACTTTAAAAATCTATATGATGAATGTGGATTTTGAACTTTCAATGTTACATTTCTATATTGTAGACATAGTTTAAGAAGTTACATTTCCTTGCACCTTATTAAGTTATCACAGAATTTCCTAGGTAATGAGTTGGCATAGGTTTAAAGAGTGAGTACAAACACAGGGAAATGCCAGCCAGGACTTTTCAAATGATTTATTAGAGCTTCAATAGAGGGAATTTGTACATCTCACTGCAGAACCTTGTGATATAGGTCTGGCAATGTAGAGGCATAACAAAGAACTTTTACTGGGCAGTGAACTGGCATTGAGTTATAAAATGGCTGTAAGTAAAGAAATGGCAGCCAGAAAAAATGAAAGTGACTAATTATCTCTTTTTTCATTAATGATTAATATATTTCACTTGAAAACTATGTGATATCTGAATGAAGAAAAATCTTTAATACATGAGAATGCACTCTATGGATCTAACTGAAGGCCGGATTCCCCACTGGAGACAAAAATAATTATTTAACCTTTTTAGGGTACCAGATATTTGAGAAGAAGGCAAAACAGAGATGATGTAGTTGCCTACTTAAAGGGATATGGAATTCGCCAAAACTGCTGTACTCCATTTGACATGCACAAAAAAACATACTTAACCTTCCTGGCGGTATGATTATGTCAGTATTTAGAAGTGGTACATTCAAAAATACTGACATAATCATACCGCCTTGTTCCGCCCCCGCAAAGCACCCTTACCCCTCCCCGCTCTCCCCTCCCTTTCCCTCTTCCCCCTTATCCTCCTTCCTTTTCTCCCCTTATCCCTTATCCTCCTCCCTTTTGACCCTTTCCCCTTATCCTCCTCCTCCTCAATTTCTCCCTTATCCTCCTCCCTTTCCCCTTATCCTCCTCCTCCTCCTCCTTTTCCCCCTTATCATACTTCTCCTCCCTTCCCCCTTATCTTCCTCCCTTTCCCACTTATCCTCCTCCTCCTTTTCCCCTTATCCTCCTCGTCCTCCCTTTCCCCCTCTCCAATCACCTCCCTATCCCATTTCCCCTCTCCCCTTACTACGATCCACAATGTGACGTTGATCCTTCCGCTGCAGCATGTCTTCTGGCTGTGACGGGACCGGCATATGCTAAGGACGTGACACGCATGTGACATCCCATCATTAGCAAATGCCAGTCCCGGTCAAAGCCAGAAGACATTCTGCAGCGGAAGGATCAACCTCACATCATGGATCATAGTAAGGGGAGAGGGGAAAGGTGATAGGGAGGTTATTGGAGAGGGGAAAAGGGAGGAGGAGGAAGAGAATAAAGGGGGAAGGATGGTGGAGGAGTATATGGGGGAAGGAGGAGGATGAGGAAAAGGGGGAAGGAGGAGGATAAAGAGGAATGGTGTGCTGAGGGGGCCAAGGCAAATTCAGCAGCACTGGGCCCCCTCCCTGCAGTAATCCAGATGGTGGCTCGGGGCTACCGCTTTAGGAACAAAAAATTAATCCTGAGCCACGCTAGAAAATTTAAAGTGCCACTGAAGTCACCAACACCATCAGATAAACGCACAAAATACAAAATATAAATGAATGCAGCTTTCATTATATTATAAGTGTTTTTATAATTATTATTACTCTTTATTTATAAAGCACCGTTATATTCTGTAGCACTATAATTTCCATATACACCTACTTTACCTTGTGGGAGCAGCCAGTGTGAAAGAATAAAGTACTGTCTGCCCCTAGATTAAAACAAGCAAAGATTGTGTTATTTGTTTACTATATGAAAATAAAGCTGAAATATTCTTTATATAATGAGCAATGCTCTACAAATTGAAATGCTTTGTTTTATCAGAGTAAGAATAGTAAAAAAATCATGTATTTACAGCCACTACTTACATAGTATTAAACATCGTATTCCCCAAACTTACAATCCTTCATTGCATTAAGGCCACCAAACCTGAAACAAACGTTGAAAGGGTACCAAGTTTTGCATCAGAATTCTCTGTAAATTATGTAAGCACATCTGTAAAGATGATAGTCACACATAACAATAAGCACTATAGAATTAGAGGGCCATGTTCATACACATCCTCCAATAAAATTGGCATAATACAATGTACAGTATATGAAATTGTCTGTTACTAAGGATGAATCTGCATAGACGTTATATTAAAAAGCACAATGAAGACAGTTATGGTACCCCAGTCGGATACAATTTTACCCAGAATGATCACTCCACCCAAAACCTGAAAATACTCATGGGAATGTCAAAAACATCCATTTGAAATTAAGCTGACCATATTCTTTGTCATGCCCATATGGAAAACAGGACTGTTTGGTTGGCAATTTCATATGTATTTACATGTGGACATTTATGATGTCAACTACTTACAAGGTCATGGGTTCATAGAGACATAACATTGTTTTTTTATTACTTTTCTTTCTTTCATCTCTGTCTGTCAACTTGTTTATAGCTCTACACAACTCATGCATTTATCTTTATCTTTACTTATCTTTTTTATTCGCACATCTTCAATCCTACATGGGTCTGCTATTTCTCTGCAATCCATGCTCAGTAACGTCTATGCTTATGTTACATCTTACCAATATTGCTTCTGACTTGATAGAGGCTTATCTCTTGAAAGCTTGACTTGCTAAATAAAATATTTGACCAATAAAATAAGGTATCGCTTTTTACTGCAATATTATTAATCTACATATCTGTGACAGAGTGTGCTCTGGACCCCTTTGCTCTTTTCAGTATGCCCTGGATCAGTAGCTCTGTTCTGAATCAGAAAATGTGAGTGATCAATTTAGACTGGTGCAAGAACATGAGGAGGGAGACTGTGACAACAAGGGGCCATTACCTCTGTCATGGAAGCCAGCCATCTGGATTAGAAAATGCTCTGGACCACACACTGGTTAGACTATACTTCCCGGAGTTAATAACAGGGTGGGATTGTAATGACATCACAAACTTATAAAACTATATTTAGAAAACTAAGTCTTTTGAAATAATAGAAAATTAACAATACAATGAGATTTCATATAATAGGGAAGACACACAAAGTAGCTCACTGGCTGCAGAGTGTGCCCTGAGCTAATTATGCCTTGACATGACAGCTACTTTGTTTAGAAAATAAGCATAACTTTATAAAACTAGCATCCATTTTAAAAATTCAAAAAGTATGTTGCTTATTTCTCTATTCAATGATGCATAGAAGTTTTGGGAAATTCAATGTACCTGTAAGTTTATAAAACTTATTTAGGATTTCCTTATATAGACATTTTATTTAAATGCAAATGGGCAGGGGCCCCCGAAAAAATTATCAATCACTTTAATATTGCATTTTAAATTTATATAGATAATACAATGTTATTATATCTGTATATCAGCTTTCATGTCTTCTTTCATATGATTTTGTTAAAAATTTGCATCTATCACTTTAAATTAACTCTGTGTGTGCCTTCCCCCTTGCCTGGTCTCTCTCCCTAGTGCCACACCTAGTGCTCCAACTTGGTTGAATATTAATTCACTCTGCTACAATTGTATAAATTTTCCTGGCTGACAGCTTGCAGCATCAGCCAATCAGTGCTGCAGACCGTCTGGTTGCTATGAACATCCCCTCTGACTGTTCCCTCTGAACGCCCCCAAGCCTATAGAGACTTATTGTGAGGAATTGACTCTGCTGGGTTTTGAACCCTGGTCCCCAGGCTGCTATACCTCTTCCCTTCCACTGCGCCAGCCTGCCTTTTGCGAATTTCATTGAGATCTGATAAGCTTGACTCTGCTAGCAATAGTATCAGTACCTAAGTCTCTTCAGCTGTGTCTGGTCAGGTGTCTGGTCCTTGGCCTATATAAGGCACTAAGGCACTTCCTGTCAAATGTACCTTGCCAGATTATTGTGTGGTTCCTGATCACTTCAATAAAGCTTGTTCCTGTTTCACCTACAAATAGCTGAACTGGATTATTGCTGACCTTGGCTGCTGGTCTCCACAACCTTGTGATTCCATATCATTACACTTATTGTTATGATATGGCATCAGGAAGGCTTTATATACAGCCAATTATCTCAAACACCCCCCACTCTGTTCCTTCTCTTTTTACTGACTGGTCTCTTCTGTGCTGATCTCATCAACCAAGTAAGTTTGCATAGGCAGTGATACTGGAGTGGGCTGCCAGTTCCTTCTCCAGTGGAACTGACTTGGATTAGGCCAGCAACAAACCAATTATATATATATATATATATATATATATATATATATACTAGCGACTTGCCCATCAAAAAATAACGGCAATAAGACTGTAATGGCGGTAAATTTTCAAGATGCTTCGGCGGTCATTGCAGGGTTCTTGTTTTTTTTTTGCTAATGTTTTTTTTTTGCTAATGCTAATGAAATAATGAATAAAATAATACATCAATATACTTTACCTATTTTGAAGTAATATATGCAGGAAGCATTGTGCAGAAGAGCTGGCAATCGGTTTTGATGTTGCTGCAGAATACAATGTGTGTTTTGAGTGCTGTGGAGCTGCTGTGTAAGTGTCAGTAATGTGTGCAGTGTGTAGTGTAAATAGTGTGCATGCGCGAGCCAAATCCGTTAGGGTAGCTGTGTACTTCCGCATTGTGTAAGTTAGTGCTGTAAAATGGCGCCTAATGTGTGTTAGGCGTCTGTGGCTGATTTGGCGTCCTTGTTCCATAGGTGTTTGGTGGTGTTTTGCGTCTTTAGAGTCCTGTAGCCTCGTCTCGTATTCTTTTCTCGTAAGTCCGTAAATTTTGCGAGGTCCGCAGTTGCTGGCAAGGAGCACCTTCGCAAGGACCGCAGGCTCGCTTTGCGAGCCCGCAGCGTTAGCAACAGCCCGCATGCTCACAACTATATATATGATTTAGTGTAAGGTGATCATTGCAAGGCGCTCATCACATGGCCAGTAAAGTAGAGGGGGGAGGAGAGGTTTGGGCCTATATGGTCCCGTTTGGTATTTTAAGGTTTTAAAGGTCCGGTTTGTGCCTATATAGTCCCGTTTGGTGAAATGTGGCTTTTTAAGGTCAGGTTGGGGCCTATATGGTCCGGCTTGGTATTTTAAGGTTTCAAAGGTCCGGTTTGGGCCTATATGGTCATGCTTGGTATTTTATGGTGTTAAAGGTCCGGTGGGGCCTAAATGGTCCAGCTTGGTGTAATGTGGGGTTTTTAAGGTCTGGTTGGGGCCTATATGGTCCTGCTTGGTGCAACGTGGGTTTTTATGGTCCCGTTGTACCCTTTATGGTACCGCTTTGTGTAATGTGTTTTTTTAAGGTCCGGTTGGAGCCTATATGGTCCTGCTTGGTGTAATGTGGGTTTTTAAGGTCCGGTTGGGGCCTATATGGTCCCGTTTGATGTAATGTGTTTTTTTAAGGTCGGGTTCAAGCCTATATGGTCCTGCTTGGTGTAATATGGGTTTTAAAGGTCTGGTTGTGGCCTATATGGTTTTGCTTGGTGTAATGTGGGTTTTTAAGCTCCAGTTGGGGACTATATGGTCCTGCTTGGTGTAATGTGGGTTTTTAAGGTCCAGTTGGGGCCTATTTACCCCCCCCTTGGTATTTTAATGTTTTAAAGGTACGATTGGGGCCTGTATGGTCCTGCTTGCTGTAATGTGGGTTTTTAAGGTCCTGTTGGGGCCTCTGTGGTCCCGCTTGGTATTTTAAGGTTTTAAAGGTCCGATTGGGGCCTATATAGTCTCGTTCGGTGTAATGTGGGTTTTTAAGGTTCAGTTTGGGCCTAAGTGGTCCCCCTTGGAATTTTAAGGTTTTAAAGGTCCGATTGGGGCCTATATGGTCCCGTTTGGTGTATTGTGTTTATTTAAGGTCCGGTTCAAGCCTATATGGTCCTTCTTGGTGTAATGTGGGTTTTTAAGGTCCAGTTGGGGCATATATGGTCCCGTTTGGTGTAATGTGTTTTTTTAAGGTCGGGTTCAAGCCTATATGGTCCTGCTTGGTGTAATATGGGTTTTAAAGGTCTGGTTGGGGCCTATATGGTTTTGCTTGGTGTAATGTGGGTTTTTAAGGTCCAGTTGGGGCCTATTTACCCCCCCCCCCTTGGTATTTTAATGTTTTAAAGGTCCGATTGGGGCCTGTATGGTCCCGCTTGCTGTAATGTGGGTTTTTAAGGTCCTGTTGGGGCCTCTGTGGTCCCCCTTGGGATTTTAAGGTTTTAAAGGTCCGATTGGGGCCTATATGGTCCCGTTTGGTGTATTGTGTTTATTTAAGGTCTGTTTCAAGCCTATATAGTCTTGCTTGGTGTAATGTGGGTTTTTAAGGTCTGGTTGGGGCCTATATGGTCCCGTTTGATGTAATGGTTTTTTTTAAGGCTCGTTTCAAACCTATATGGTCCCGTTTGGTGTAATGTGGGTTTTAAAGGTCCAGTTGGGGTCTATATGGTCCCGCTTGTGTAATGTGGGTTTTAAAGGTCCGGTTGGGGCCTATATGGTTCAGTTTGGTGTAACGTGGGTTTTTAAGGTCCGGTTGGGGACTATATGGTCCTGCTTGGTGTAATGTGGGTTTTTAAGGTCCGGTTTGTGCCTATATAGTCCAGTTTGGTGTAAAGTGGCTTTTTAAGGTCAGGTTGGGGCCTATATGGTCCCGCTTGGTATTTTAAGGTTTCATAGGTCCTGTTTGGGCCTATATAGTCTCATTTGGTGTAATATGGGCTTTTAAGGTCCGGTTTGGGCCTATATAGTCTCATTTGGTGTAATGTGGGTGTTTAAGGTCTGGTTGGGGCCTATATGGTCCTGCATGGTGCAATGTGGGTTTTTATGGTCCCGTTGTACCCTTTATGGTACTGCTTTGTGTAACGTGATTTTTTAAGGTCTGGTTGGGGCCTATTTACCCCCCCCCCCCTTGGTATTTTAAGGCTTTAAAGATACGACTGGGGCCTGTATGGTCCCGCTTGCTGTAATGTGGGTTTTTAAGGTCCTGTTGGGGTCTCTGTGGTCCCGCTTGGTATTTTAAGGTTTTAAAGGTCCGATTGGGGCCTATATAGTCTCGTTCAGTGTAATGTGGGTTTTTAAGGTCCAGTTTGGGCCTAAATAGTCCCCCTTGGCATTTTAAGGTTTTAAAGGTCCGATTGGGGCCTATATGGTCCCGTTTGGTGTAATGTGTTTATCTAAGGTCCGGTTCAAGCCAATATGGTCTTGCTTGGTGTAATGTGGGTTTTTATCTACCCGTGTGTGGTGGTGGTGGTGGTGGTGGTGGTGGTGGTGGTGGTGGTGGTGGGGTGGTGGGGTGGTGGGGTGGGGGGTGGGGGGATAAGGAGATGCCAGGGGGCTAGGTTAGATATTTGGATCTTACTGAAATTTACAACATATCATGAGGATTCTTGCATCAAGAAATGGAAGCATCAATCTCTAGAAATTTAAATACTCATTTCACACACACACATCTTCCACTAAACTAATATTGATGACCCCCAGGTCCAGCAGAAACATAGGGCCCAATTAAATTCCAGCCTCGTATATAAGAGGCTTCTACTTAAGCCCTACGTCCTGCAAAGTTTCTCTAAGTTCCAATGCTATTACAATCGCCCTGCTGCGAGCAACGTATGAGCTACGCAGCACGGCCGTACATATCATCACTGCGTAAATGTACATGAGGAGTGATAGCCTGCGATATGATATCGCAGCCTCCCGCACCTCAACAAGTAGTGCAGGTCCTAAACAAGACCTCCGCGGCAGTCCCCCACATAAGCCCTGACGTGGGGGGTACTCCTACTACCCCCCTGGCACCTAAAATTAACCCCCCCTCTATGCGGGGGTCCCCTTTGGGACCCCCGAAGTGTCCTCACATTAACACATTGCTGCAGGGGTCCATAGGGACCCCTGCAGCCCCCACACATTAACCCCTTGCAGCGGGGGTCCCCGATTGGCACCGATCAGGCCTCCGCTGCATTTATTACTTTTAAATTCCCTGCCACGGCTCCTTAAAGGGCCCGCGGCACACTATTACGCAATCCCGGCCGCAGCACCTAAAATTAACCCCCCTTTATTCTGAGGGTCCCCATCGGGACCCCCCAAGTATCCCCACATTAACCCGTTGCAGCAGGGGTCCCCGATCTGTATAGATCATAATTGCCAATCCTGGCCACGGCCCCAAAAATTAACCCCCCTCTATGCTAGGGGTCCCCATCGGGACCCCTGAAGTGTCCCCACATAAACCCCTTGCTGCAGGGGTCCATAGGGACCCCCGCAGCCACCCCAATTTAACCCCTGCAGCAGGGGTCCCCGATCGGCACCGATCGTGACCCTGCTGCATTTCAATTTTAAATTTCCACCCTCGCGGGTCCTGAAAGGACCGTAAAGGTCCTGAAAGGACTCGCACTAAAAATATTAACCCTGGGCAACTTTAATTAACCCTATAATTCATGGTGGTCAATACAGACCCCCATAAGCACTTAATTAACCCCCGTCACTCATGAAGGTCAATACAGACCCCCATAAGCACTTAGTTAACCCTATAACTCATGAAGGTCAATACAGACCCCCATAAACACTTAATTAACCCCATCACTCATGAAGGTCAATACAGACCCCATAAGCACTTAATTAACCCTATAACTCATGAAGGTCAATAGAGACCCCCATAAGCACTTAATATACCACGTCACTCATGATGGTCAATACAGACCCCCATAAGGCCTTAATTAACCCTATAACTCATGAAGGTCAATACAGACCCCCATAAGCACTTAATTAAACCCGTCACTCATGAAGGTCAATACAGACCCCCATAAGCACTTAATTAACCCTATAACTCATGAAGGTCAATACAGACCCCTATAAGCACTTAATTAACCCTATAACTCATGAAGGCCAATACAGACCCCCATAAGCACTTAATTAACCCTGGCACTTATGAAGGTCAATACAGGCCCCTATAAGGCCTTAATTAACCCTATAACTCATGAGGGTCAATACAGACTCCCATAAACACTTAATTAACCCTATAATTCATGAAGGTCAATACAGACCCCCATAAGCACTTAATTAACCCCGTCACTCATGAAGGTCAATACAGACCCCCATAAGCACTTAATTAACCCCGTCACTCATGAAGGTCAATACTGACTCCCATAAGGCCTTAATTAACCCTATAACTCATGAAGGTCAATACAGACCCCCATAAGCACTTAATTAACCCCATCACTTATGAAGGTCAATAAAGACCCCCATAAGCACTTAATTAACCCTATAACTCATGAAGGTCAATACCGACCCCCATAAGCACTTAATTAACCCCGTCACTCATGAAGGTCAATACAGACCCCCATAAGCACTTAATTAACCCTGTTACTTATGAAGGTCAATACAGACCCCTATAAGGCCTTAATTAACCCTATAACTCATGAGGGTCAATACAGACCCCCATAAACACTTAATTAACCCTATAACTCATGAAGGTCAATACAGACCCCCATAAGCACTTAATTAACCCCGTCACTCATGAAGGTCAATACAGACCCCCATAAGCACTTAATTAACCCCGTCACTCATGAAGGTCAATTCTGACTCCCATAAGGCCTTAATTAACCCTATAACTCATGAAGGTCAATACAGACCCCCATAAGCACTTAATTAACCCCATCACTCATGAAGGTCAATACAGACCCCCATAAGCACTTAATTAACCCTATAACTCATGCAGGTCAATACCGACCCCCATAAGCACTTAATTAACCCCGTCACTCATGAAGGTCAATACAGACCCCCATAAGCATTTAATTAACCCTATAACTCATGAAGGTCAATACAGACCCCCATAAGCACTTAATTAACCCTGTAACTTATGAAGGTCAATACAGACCAGTATAAGGCCTTAATTAACCCTATAACTCATGAAGGTCAATACAGACCCCCATAATCACTTAATTAACCCTGGCACTTATGAAGGTCAATACAGACCCCTATAAGGCCTTAATTAACCCTATATCTCATGAAGGTCAATACAGACCCCCATAAGCACTTAATTAACCCTGTCACCCATGAAGGTCAATACAGACCCTCATAAGGCCTTAATTAACCCTATAACTCATGAAGGTCAATACAGACCCCCATAAGCACTTAATTAACCCCATCACTCATGAAGGTCAATAGAGACCCCCATAAGCACTTAATTAACCCTATAACTCATGAAGGTCAATACAGACCCCCATAAGCATTTAATTAAACCCGTCACTCTTGAAGGTCAATACAGACCCCCATAAGCACTTAATTAACCCTATAACTCATGAAGGTCAATACAGACCCCCATAAGCACTTAATTAACCCTGGCACTTTTGAAGGTCAATACAGACCCCTATAAGGCCTTAATTAACCCTATAACTCATGAAGTTCAATATAGACCCCCATAAACACTTAATTAACCCTACAACTCATGAAGGTCAATACAGACCCCCATAAGCACTTAATTAACCCTGTCACTCATGAAGGTCAATACAGACCCCCATAAGCACTTAATTAACCCTATAACTCATAAAGGTCAATACAGACCCCCATAAGCACTTAATTAACCCCGTCACTCATGAAGGTCAATACAGACCACCATAAGCACTTAATTAACCCTATAACTCATGAAGGTCAATACAGACCCCCCATAAGCACTTAATTAACCCTATAACTCATGAAGGTCAATACAGACCCCCATAAGCACTTAATTACCCCTATAACTCATGAAGGTCAATACAGACCCCATAAGCACTTAATTAACCCCGTTACTCATGAAGGTCAATACAGACCCCCATAAGCACTCAATTAACCCTATAACTCATGAAGGTCAATACAGACCCCCATATGCACTTAATTAACCCTATAACTCATGAAGGTCAATGCAGACCCCACATAAGCACTTAATTAACCCTATAACTCATGAAGGTCAATACAAACCCCCATAAGGCCTTAATAAACCCTATAACTCATGAATTTCAATACAGACCCCCATAAGCACTTAATTAACCCTATAATTCATGAAGGTTAATACAGACCCCCATAAGCACTTAATTAACCCTGTCACTTATGAAGGTCAATACAAACCCCTATAAGGCCTTAATTAACCCTATGACTCATGAAGGTCAATATAGACCCCCATAAACACTTAATTAACCCAATAACTCATGAAGGTCAATACAGACCCCCATAAGCACTTAATTAACCCCGTCACTCATGAAGGTCAATACAGACCCCCATAAGCACTTAATTAACCCTATAACTCATGAAGGTCAATACAGACTTACATAAGCACTTAATTAACCCTGTCACTCATGAAGGTCAATACAGACCCCCATAAGCACTTAATTAACCCTATAACTCATAAAGGTCAATACAGACCCCCATAAGCACTTAATTAACCATATAACTCACGAGGGTCAATACAGACCCCCCATAAGGCCTTAATTAACCCTATAACTCACGAAGGTCAATACAGACCCCTATAAGCACTTAATTACCCCTATAGCTCATAAAGGTCAACACAGACCCCCATAAGCACTTAATTAACCCCGTTACTCATGAAGGTCAATACAGACCCCCATAAGCACTTAATTACCCCTATAGCTCATGAAGGTCAATACAGACCCCCATAAGCACTTAATTAACCCCGTTACTCATGAAGGTCAATACAGACCCCCATAAGCACTCAATTAACCCTATAACTCATGAAGGTCAATGCAGACCCCCATAGGCACTTAAATAACTCTATAACTCATGAAGGTCAATAAAGACCCCCATAAGCACTTAATTAACCATATAGCTCATGAAGGTCAATACAGACTCCCCACAAGGCCTTAATTAACCCTATAACTCATGAAGGCCAATACAGACCCCGATAAGGCCTTAATTAACTCTATAACTCATGAAGGTCAATACAGACCCCCATAAGCACTCAATTATCCCTATAACTCATGAAGGTGAATACAGACCCCCATAAGCACTTAATTAACCCTGTCACTTATGAAGGTCAATACAGACCCCTATAAGGCCTTAATTAACCCTATAACTCATGAAGGTCAATACAGACCCCCATAAACACTTAATTAACCCTATAACTCATGAAGGTCAATACAGACCCCCATAAGCACTTAATTAACCCATTTTTCTCATGAAGGTCAATACAGAACCCCATAAGCACTTAATTAACCCTGTCACTTATGAAGGTCAATACAGACCCCTATAAGGCCTTAATTAACCCTATAACTCATGAAGGTCAATATAGACCACCATAAAAAATTAACCCAATAACTCATGAAGGTCAATATAGACCCCCATAAGTACTTAATTAACCCCGTCACTCATGAAGGTCAATACAGACCCCCATAAGCACTTAATTAACCCTATAACTCATGAAGGTTAATACAGACCCCCATAAGCACTTAATTAACCCTATAACTCATGAAGGTCAATACAGACTCCCCATAAGGCTTTAATTAACCCTATAACTCATGAAGGTCAATACAGACCCCAATAAGGCCTTAATTAACCCTATAACTCATGAAGGTCAATACAGACGCCCATAAGCATTTAATTAAACCCGTCACTCTTGAAGGTCAATACAGACCCCCATAAGCACTTAATTAACCCTATAACTCATGAAGGTCAATACAGACCCCCATAAGCACTTAATTAACCCTGGCACTTTTGAAGGTCAATACAGACCCCCATAAGGCCTTAATTAACCCTATAACTCATGAAGGTCAATATAGACCCCCATAAACACTTAATTAACCCTACAACTCATGAAGGTCAATACAGACCCCCATAAGCACTTAATTAACCCCGTCACTCATGAATGTCAATACAGACCCCCATAAGCACTTAATTAACCCTATAACTCATAAAGGTCAATACAGACCCCCATAAGCACTTAATTAACCCCGTCACTCATGAAGGTCAATACAGACCCCCATAAGCACTTAATTAACCCTATAACTCATGAAGGTCAATACAGACCCCCCATAAGCACTTAATTAACCCTATAACTCATGAAGGTCAATACAGACCCCCATAAGCACTTAATTACCCCTATAACTCATGAAGGTCAATACAGACCCCATAAGCACTTAATTAACCCCGTTACTCATGAAGGTCAATGCAGACCCCACATAAGCACTTAATTAACCCTATAACTCATGAAGGTCAATACAAACCCCCATAAGGCCTTAATAAACCCTATAACTCATGAATTTCAATACAGACCCCCATAAGCACTTAATTAACCCTATAATTCATGAAGGTTAATACAGACCCCCATAAGCACTTAATTAACCCTGTCACTTATGAAGGTCAATACAAACCCCTATAAGGCCTTAATTAACCCTATGACTCATGAAGGTCAATATAGACCCCCATAAACACTTAATTAACCCAATAACTCATGAAGGTCAATACAGACCCCCATAAGCACTTTATTAACCCCGTCACTCATGAAGGTCAATACAGACCCCCATAAGCACTTAATTAACCCTATAACTCATGAAGGTCAATACAGACCCACATAAGCACTTAATTAACCCTGTCACTCATGAAGGTCAATACAGACCCCCATAAGCACTTAATTAACCCTATAACTCATAAAGGTCAATACAGACCCCCATAAGCACTTAATTAACCGTATAACTCACGAGGGTCAATACAGACCCCCCATAAGGCCTTAATTAACCCTATAACTCACGAAGGTCAATACAGACCCCTATAAGCACTTAATTACCCCTATAGCTCATAAAGGTCAACACAGACCCCCATAAGCACTTAATTAACCCTGTCACTTATGAAGGTCAATACAAACCCCTATAAGGCCTTAATTAACCCTATGACTCATGAAGGTCAATATAGACCCCCATAAACACTTAATTAACCCAATAACTCATGAAGGTCAATACAGACCCCCATAAGCACTTAATTAACCCCGTCACTCATGAAGGTCAATACAGACCCCCATAAGCACTTAATTAACCCTATAACTCATGAGGTCAATACAGACCCACATAAGCACTTAATTAACCCTGTCACTCATGAAGGTCAATACAGACCCCCATAAGCACTTAATTAACCCTATAACTCATAAAGGTCAATACAGACCCCCATAAGCACTTAATTAACCGTATAACTCACGAGGGTCAATACAGACCCCCCCATAAGGCCTTAATTAACCCTATAACTCACGAAGGTCAATACAGACCCCTATAAGCACTTAATTACCCCTATAGCTCATAAAGGTCAACACAGACCCCCATAAGCACTTAATTAACCCCGTTACTCATGAAGGTCAATACAGACCCCCATAAGCACTTAATTACCCCTATAGCTCATGAAGGTCAATACATACCCCCATAAGCACTTAATTAACCCCGTTACTCATGAAGGTCAATACAGACCCCCATAAGCACTCAATTAACCCTATAACTCATGAAGGTCAATGCAGACCCCCATAGGCACTTAAATAACTCTATAACTCATGAAGGTCAATAAAGACCCCCATAAGCACTTAATTAACCATATAGCTCATGAAGGTCAATACAGACTCCCCACAAGGCCTTAATTAACCCTATAACTCATGAAGGCCAATACAGACCCCGATAAGGCCTTAATTAACCCTATAACTCATGAAGGTCAATACAGACCCCCATAAGCACTTAATTATCCCTATAACTCATTAAGGTGAATACAGACCCCCATAAGCACTTAATTAACCCTGTCACTTATGAAGGTCAATACAGACCCCTATAAGGCCTTAATTAACCCTATAACTCATGAAGGTCAATACAGACCCCCATAAACACTTAATTAACCCTATAACTCATGAAGGTCAATACAGACCCCCATAAGCACTTAATTAACCCATTTTTCTCATGAAGGTCAATACAGAACCCCATAAGCACTTAATTAACCCTGTCACTTATGAAGGTCAATACAGACCCCTATAAGGCCTTAATTAACCCTATAACTCATGAAGGTCAATATAGACCCCCATAAAAAATTAACCCAATAACTCATGAAGGTCAATATAGACCCCCATAAGTACTTAATTAAACCCGTCACTCATGAAGGTCAATACAGACCCCCATAAGCACTTAATTAACCCTATAACTCATGAAGGTTAATACAGACCCCCATAAGCACTTAATTAACCCTATAACTCATGAAGGTCAATACAGACTCCCCATAAGGCTTTAATTAACCCTATAACTCATGAAGGTCAATACAGACCCCGATAAGGCCTTAATTAACCCTATAACTCATGAAGGTCAATACAGACGCCCATAAGCACTTAATTACCCCTATAACTCATGAAGGTCAATATAGACCCCCATAAACACTTAATTAACCCAATAACTTATGAAAGTCAATACAGACCCCCATAAGTACTTAATTAACCCCGTCACTCATGAAGGTCAATACAGACCCCCATAAGCACTTAATTAACCCCATTAATCATGAAGGTCAATACAGAACCCCATAAGCACTCAATTAACCCTATAACTCATGAAGGTCAATACAGACCCCCATAGGCACTTAATTAACCCTATAACTCATGATGGTCAATACAGACCCCCATAAGCACTTAATTAACCCTATAACTCATGAAGGTCAATACAGACCCCGATAAGGCCTTAATTAACGCAATAATTCATAAAGGTCAATATAGACCCCCATAAGCACTTAATTAACCCTGTCACTTATGAAGGTCAATACAGACCCCTATAAGGCCTTAATTAACCCTATAACTCATGAAGGTCAATACAGACCCCCATAAACACTGAATTAACCCTATAACTTATGAAGGTCAATACAGACCCCCATAAGCACTTAATTAACCCTATATCTTATGAAGGTCAATACAGACCCCCATAAGCACTTAATTAACCGTAAAACTCATGAAGATCAATACAGACCCCCATAAGCACTTAATTAACCCTATAACTCATGAGGGTCAATACAGAACCCCCATTAGGCCTTAATTAACCCTAAAACTCATGAAGGTCAATATAGACCCCCATAAGCACTTAATTACCCCTATAGCTCATGAAGGTCAATACAGACCCCCATAAGCACTTAATTAACCCAGTCACTCATTAAGGTAAATACAGACCCATATAAGCACTCAATTAACCCTATAACTCATGAAGATCAATACAGACCCCCATAAGCACTTAATTAACCCTATAACTCATGAGGGTCAATACAGAACCCCCATAAGGCCTTAATTAACCCTAAAACTCATGAAGGTCAATACAGACCCCCATAAGCACTTAATTACCCCTATAGCTCATAAAGGTCAATACAGACCCCCATAAGCACCTAATTAACCCAGTCACTCATTAAGGTAAATACAGACCCATATAAGCACTCAATTAATCCTATAACTCATGAAGATCAATACAGACCCCCATAAGCACTTAATTAACCCTATAACTCATGAGGGTCAATACACGACCCCCATAAGGCCTTAATTAACCCTAAAACTCATGAAGGTCAATACAGACCCCCATAAGCACTTAATTACCCCTATAGCTCATGAAGGTCAATACAGACCCCCATAAGCACTTAATTAACCCTGTTAATCATGAAGGTCAATACAGACCCCTATAAACACTCAATTAACCCTATAACTCATAAAGGTCAACACAGACCCCCATAAGCACTTAATTAACCCTATAACTCATGAAGATCAATACAGACCCCCATAAGCACTTAATTAACCCTATAACTCATGAATATCAATACAGACCCCCATAAGCACTTAATTAACCCCGTCACTCATGAAGGTCAATACAGACCCCCATAAGCACTTAATTAACCCTATAACTCATGAAGGTCAATACAGACCCCCATAAGCACTTAATTAACCCTATAACTCACGATGGTCAATACAGACCACCCATAAGGCCTTAATTAACCATATAACTCATGAAGGTCAATACAGACCCCCATAAGCACTCAATTACCCCTATAGCTCATGAAGGTCAATACAGACCCCCATAAACACTTAATAAACCCTGTTACTCATGAAGGTCAAGACAGACCCCCATAAGCACTCAATTAACCCTATAACTCATGAAGGTCAATACAGACCCCCATAGGCACTTAATTAACCCTATAACTCTTGATGGTCAATACAGACCCCCATAAGCACTTAATTAACCCTATAACTCATGAAGGTCAATACAGACTCCCCATAAGGCTTTAATTAACCCTATAACTCATGAAGGTCAATACAGACCCCGATAAGGCCTTAATTAACCCTATAATTCATGAAGGTTAATACAGACCCCCATAAGCACTTAATTAACCCTGTCACTTATGAAGGTCAATACAGACCCCGATAAGGCCTTAATTAACCCTATAACTCATGAAGGTCAATACAGACCCACATAAACACTTAATTAACCCTATAACTCATGAACGTCAATACAGACCCCCATAAGCACTTAATTAACCCTATATCTCATGAAGGTCAATACAGACCCCCATAAGCACATAATTAACCCAGTCACTCATTAAGGTAAATACAGACCCATATAAGCACTTAATTAACCCTATAACTCATGAAGATCAATACAGACCCCCATACACACTTAATTAACCCTATAACTCATGAGGGTCAATACACGACCCCCATAAGGCCTTAATTAACCCTAAAACTCATGAAGGTCAATACAGACCCCCATAAGCACTTAATTACCCCTATAGCTCATGAAGGTCAATACAGACCCCCATAAGCACTTAATTAACCCTGTTACTCATGAAGGTCAATACAGACCCCCATAAACACTCAATTAACCCTATAACTCATGAAGATCAATACAGACCCCCATAAGCACTTAATTAACCCTATAACTCATGAATATCAATACAGACCCCCATAAGCACTTAATTAACCCCGTCACTCATGAAGGTCAATACAGACCCCCATAAGCACTTAATTAACCCCGTCACTCATGAAGGTCAATACAGACCCCCATAAGCACTTAATTAACCATATAACTCATGAAGGTCAATACAGACCCCCATAAGCACTCAATTACCCCTATAGCTCATGAAGGTCAATACAGACCCCCATAAGCACTTAATTAACCCCGTTACTCATGAAGGTCAAGACAGACCCCCATAAGCACTCAATTAACCCTATAACTCATAAAGGTCAATACAGACCCCCATAGGCACTTAATTAACCCTATAACTCATGATGGTCAATACAGACCCCCATAAGCACTTAATTAACCCTATAACTCATGAAGGTCAATACAGACTCCCCATAAGGCTTTAATTAACCCTATAACTCATGAAGGTCAATACAGACCCCGATAAGGCCTTAATTAACCCTATAATTCATGAAGGTCAATACAGACCCCCATAAGCACTTAATTAACCCTGTCACTTATGAAGGTCAATACAGACCCCGATAAGGCCTTAATTAACCCTATAACTCATGAAGGTCAATACAGACCCACATAAACACTTAATTAACCCTATAACTCATGAACGTCAATACAGACCCCCATAAGCACTTAATTAACCCTATATCTCATGAAGGTCAATACAGACCCCCTTAAGCACTTAATTAACCCAGTCACTCATTAAGGTAAATACAGACCCATATAAGCACTCAATTAACCCTATAACTCACGAAGATCCATACAGACCCCCATAAGCACTTAATTAACCCTATAACTCATGAGGGTCAATACAGACCCCCCATAAGGCCTTAATTAACCCTAAAACTCATGAAGGTCAATACAGACCCCCATAAGCACTTAATTACCCCTATAGCTCATGAAGGTCAATACAGACCCCCATAAGCACTTAATTAACCCAGTCACTCATTAAGGTAAATACAGACCCATATAAGCACTCAATTAACCCTATAACTCATGAAGATCAATACAGACCCCCATAAACATTTAATTAACCCTATAACTCATGAGGGTCAATACAGAACCCCCATAAGGCCTTAATTAACCCTAAAACTCATGAAGGTCAATACAGACCCCCATAAGCACTTAATTACCCCTATAGCTCATGAAGGTCAATACAGACCCCCCATAAGCACTTAATTAACCCTGTTACTCATGAAGGTCAATACAGACCCCCATAAACACTCAATTAACCCTATAACTCATAAAGGTCAATACAGACCCCCATAAGCACTTAATAAACCCTATAACTCATGAAGATCAATACAGACCCCCATAAGCACTTAATTAACCCCGTCACTCATGAAGGTCAATACAGACCCCCCATAAGCACTTAATTAACCCTATAACTCACGATGGTCAATACAGACCCCCATAAGCACTTAATTAACCCTGTTACTCATGAAGGTCAATACAGACCCCCATAAAAACTCAATTAACCCTATAACTCATGAAGATCAATACAGACCCCCATAAGCACTTAATTAACCCTATAACTCATGAAGGTCAATACAGACCCCCATAAGCACTTAATTAACCCTATAACTCACGATGGTCAATACAGACCACCCATAAGGCCTTAATTAACCATATAACTCATGAAGGTCAATACAGTACCCCATAAGCACTCAATTACCCCTATAGCTCATGAAGGTCAATACAGACCCCCATAAGCACTTAATTAGCCCCGTTACTCATGAAGGTCAAGACAGACCCCCATAAGCACTCAATTAACCCTATAACTCATGAAGGTCAATACAGACCCCCATAGGCACTTAATTAACCCTATAACTCATGATGGTCAATACAGACCCATATAAGCACTCAATTAACCCTATAACTCATGAAGATCAATACAGACCCCCATAAGCACTTAATTAACCCAGTCACTCATTAAGGTAAATACAGACCCATATAAGCACTCAATTAACCCTATAACTCATGAAGATCAATACAGACCCCCATAAGCATTTAATTAACCCTATAACTCATGAGGGTCAATACAGAACCCCCATAAGGCCTTAATTAACCCTAAAACTCATGAAGGTCAATACAGACCCACATAAGCACTTAATTACCCCTATAGCTCATGAAGGTCAATACAGACCCCCATAAGCACTTAATTAACACTGTTACTCATGAAGGTCAATACAGACCCCCATAAACACTCAATTAACCCTATAACTCATAAAGGTCAATACAGACCCCCATAAGCACTTAATTAACCCTATAACTCATGAAGATCAATACAGACCACCATAAGCACTTAATTAACCCAGTCACTCATTAAGGTAAATACAGACCCATATAAGCACTCAATTAACCCTATAACTCATGAAGATCAATACAGACCCCCATAAGCATTTAATTAACCCTATAACTCATGAGGGTCAATACAGAACCCCCATAAGGCCTTAATTAACCCTAAAACTCATGAAGGTCAATACAGACCCACATAAGCACTTAATTACCCCTATAGCTCATGAAGGTCAATACAGACCCCCATAAGCACTTAATTAACACTGTTACTCATGAAGGTCAATACAGACCCCCATAAACACTCAATTAACCCTATAACTCATAAAGGTCAATACAGACCCCCATAAGCACTTAATTAACCCTATAACTCATGAAGATCAATACAGACCACCATAAGCACTTAATTAACCCCGTCACTCATGAAGGTCAATACAGACCCCCATAAACACTCAATTAACCCTATAACTCATGAAGATCAATACAGACCCCCATAAACACTTAATTAACCCTATAACTCATGAATATCAATACAGACCCCCATAAGCACTTAATTAACCCCGTCACTCATGAAGGTCAATACAGACCCCCATAAGCACTTAATTAACCCTATAACTCATGAAGGTCAATACAGACCCCCATAAGCACTTAATTAACCCTATAACTCACGATGGTCAATACAGACCACCCATAAGTCCTTAATTAACCATATAACTCATGAAGGTCAATACAGACCCCCATAAGCACTCAATTACCCCTATTGCTCATGAAGGTCAATACAGACTCCCATAAGCATTTAATTAACCCCGTTACTCATGAAGGTCAATACAGACCCCTATAAGGCCTTAATTAACCCTATAATTCATGAAGGTCAATATAGACCCCCATAAACACTTGATTAACCCAATAACTCATGAAGAACAATACAGACCCCCATAAGCACTTAATTAACCCTATAACTCATGAGGGTCAATACAGACCCCCCATAAGGCCTTAATTAACCCTAAAACTCATGAAGGTCAATACAGACCCCCATAAGCACTTAATTACCCCTATAGCTCATGAAGGTCAATACAGACCCCCATAAGCACTTAATTAACCCAGTCACTCATTAAGGTAAATACAGACCCATATAAGCACTCAATTAACCCTATAACTCATGAAGATCAATACAGACCCCCATAAGCATTTAATTAACCCTATAACTCATGAGGGTCAATACAGAACCCCCATAAGGCCTTAATTAACCCTAAAACTCATGAAGGTCAATACAGACCCCCATAAGCACTTAATTACCCCTATAGCTCATGAAGGTCAATACAGACCCCCATAAGCACTTAATTAACCCTGTTACTCATGAAGGTCAATACAGACCCCCATAAACACTCAATTAACCCTATAACTCATAAGGGTCAATACAGACCCCCATAAGCACTTAATTAACCCTATAACTCATGAAGATCAATACAGACCCCCATAAGCACTTAATTAACCCCGTCACTCATGAAGGTCAATACAGACCCCCATAAGCACTTAATTAACCCTATAACTCATGAGGGTCAATACAGACCCCCCATAAGGCCTTAATTAACCCTAAAACTCATGAAGGTCAATACAGACCCCCATAAGCACTCAATTAACCCTATAACTCATGAAGATCAATACAGACCCCCATAAGCACTTAATTAACCCTATAACTCATGAGGGTCAATACAGACCCCCCATAAGGCCTTAATTAACCCTAAAACTCATGAAGGTCAATACAGACCCCCATAAGCACTTAATTACCCCTATAGCTCATGAAGGTCAATACAGACCCCCATAAGCACTTAATTAACCCAGTCACTCATTAAGGTAAATACAGACCCATATAAGCACTCAATTAACCCTATAACTCATGAAGATCAATACAGACCCCCATAAGCATTTAATTAACCCTATAACTCATGAGGGTCAATACAGAACCCCCATAAGGCCTTAATTAACCCTAAAACTCATGAAGGTCAATACAGACCCCCATAAGCACTTAATTACCCCTATAGCTCATGAAGGTCAATACAGACCCCCATAAGCACTTAATTAACCCTGTTACTCATGAAGGTCAATACAGACCCCCATAAACACTCAATTAACCCTATAACTCATAAGGGTCAATACAGACCCCCATAAGCACTTAATTAACCCTATAACTCATGAAGATCAATACAGACCACCATAAGCACTTAATTAACCCCGTCACTCATGAAGGTCAATACAGACCCCCATAAGCACTTAATTAACCCTATAACTCACGATGGTCAATACAGACCCCCATAAGCACTCAATTACCCCTATAGCTCATGAAGGTCAATACAGACCCCCATAAGCACTTAATTAACCCCGTTACTCATGAAGGTCAATACAGACCCACATAAGCACTCAATTAACCCTATAACTCATGAAGGTCAATACAGACCCCCATAGGCACTTAATTAACCCTATAAATCATGATGGTCAATACAGACCCCCATAAGCACTTCATTAACCCTATAACTCATGAAGGTCAATACAGACTCCCCATAAGGCCTTAATTAACCCTATAACTCATAAAGGTCAATACAGACCCCGATAAGGCTTTACTTAACCCTATAATTCATGAAGGTCAATACAGACCCCCATAAGCACTTAATTAACCCTGTCACTTATGAAGGTCAATACAGACCCCTATAAGGCCTTAATTAACCCTATAACTCATGAAGGTCAATACAGACCCCCATAAACACTTAATTAACCCTATAGCTCATGAAGGTCAATACAGACCCCCATAAGCACATAATTAACCCTGTTACTCATGAAGGTCAATACAGACCCCCATAAGCACTTAATTAACCCTATAACTCATGAAGATCAATACAGACCCCCATAAGCATTTAATCAACCCTATAACTCATGAAGGTCAATACAGACTCCCCATAGGCCTTAATTAACCCTATAACTCATGATGGTCAATACAGACCTCCATACGGCCTTAATTAACCCTATAACTCATGAAGGTCAATACAGACCCCCATAAGCACTTAATTAACCCCGTCACTCATGAAGGTCAATACAGAACCCCATAAGCACTTAATTAACCCTATAACTCATGAAGGTCAATACAGACCCCATAAGCACTTAATTAACCCTGTCACTCTGGAAGGTCAATACAGACCCCCATAAGCACTTAATTAACCCTATAACTCATGAGGGTCAATACAGACCCCCCTTAAGGGCTTAATAAATCCTATAACTCATGAAGGTCAATACAGACCCCCATAAGCACTTAATTAACCCTATAACTCATGAAGGTCAATACAGACCCCCATAAGCACTTAATTAACCCTGTCACTTATGAAGGTCAATACAGACCCCTATAAGGCCTTAATTAACCCTATAACTCATGAAGGTCAATATAGACCCCCATACGGCCTTAATTAACCCTATAACTCATGATGGTCAATACAGACCTCCATACGGCCTTAATTAACCCTATAACTCATGAAGGTCAATACAGACCCCCATAAGCACTTAATTAACCCCGTCACTCATGAAGGTCAATACAGAACCCCATAAGCACTTAATTAACCCAGTCACTCATGAAGGTCAATACAGACCCCCCATAAGGCCTTAATAAACCCTAAAACTCATGAAGGTCAATACAGACCCCCATAAGCACTTAATTACCCCTATAGCTCATGAAGGTCAATACAGACCCCCATAAGCACTTAATTAACCCTATAACTCATGAAGATCAATACAGACCCCCATAAGCACTTAATCAACCCTATAACTCATGAAGGTCAATACAGACTCCCCATAGGCCTTAATTAACCCTATAACTCATGATGGTCAATACAGACCTCCATACGGCCTTAATTAACCCTATAACTCATGAAGGTCAATACAGACCCCCATAAGCACTTAATTAACCCCGTCACTCATGAAGGTCAATACAGAACCCCATAAGCACTTAATTAACCCTATAACTCATGAAGTTCAATACAGACCCCATAAGCACTTAATTAACCCTGTCACTCTCGAAGGTCAATACAGACCCCCATAAGCACTTAATTAACCCTATAACTCATGAGGGTCAATACAGACCCCCCTTAAGGCCTTAATAAATCCTATAACTCATGAAGGTCAATACAGACCCCCATAAGCACTTAATTAACCCTATAACTCATGAAGGTCAATACAGACCCCCATAAGCACTTAATTAACCCTGTCACTTATGAAGGTCAATACAGACCCCTATAAGGCCTTAATTAACCCTATAACTCATGAAGGTCAATATAGACCCCCATAAACACTTGATTAACCCAATAACTCATGAAGGTCAATACAGATCCCCATAAGCACTTAATTAACCCAGTCACTCATGAAGGTCAATACAGACCCCCCATAAGGCCTTAATAAACCCTAAAACTCATGAAGGTCAATACAGACCCCCATAAGCACTTAATTACCCCTATAGCTCATGAAGGTCAATACAGACCCCCATAAGCACTTAATTAACCCTGTTACTCATGAAGGTCAATACAGACCCCCATAAGCACTCAATTAACTCTAAAAACTGATAAAGGTCAATACAGACCCCCATAAGCACTTAATTAACCCTATAACTAATGAAGATCAATACAGACCCCCATAAGCACTTAATTAACCCTATAACTCATGAAGGTCAATACAGACTCCCCATAGGCCTTAATTAACCCTATAACTCATGATGGTCAATACAGACCCCCATACGGCCTTAATTAACCCTATAACTCATGAAGGTCAATACAGACCCCATTAAGCACTAAATTAACCCTACAACTCATGAAGGTCAATACAGACCACCATAAGCACTTAAATAACCCCGTCACTCATGAAGGTCAATACAGAACCCCATAAGCACTTAATTAACCCTATAACTCATGAAGGTCAATACAGACCCCCATAAGCACTTAATTAACCCTGTCACTCTGGAAGGTCAATAC